>VXAA01005570.1:458606-545051 GCA_013399115.1 Anseranas semipalmata | reverse complement strand
AAAACAAAAAATCGCAAACCTAGGGGTTTTTTTTTTTTTTTTTTTTTTTTTTCAGCATTGTTAAACTGCATCCAAATAGCCTTTGGATTGTCTAAAGAAATAAAATGTTTTCAAATTATGTAATGCCTGAGCCAAATTTAGAGATGAGATTAAATCTCTTCATGACTTTACAATGTTTTAGGCTTTCTTAAAGAATGCATGTGATTGAGACTTAAGATGTCTCAACTGGCATGACTTACAAAAGGAGGGACTAAGAGAGGTTTCGAAGGCTGAATTTAAGTAGGTTTGTTCAAGTTGCAGAAGATATAAGGTGGGGAGAGCTTAAAGTTCAAGCACTGACATCCAGCTAAAGGCAACCACATGGCTATTTGTGGGCTTGAGTTTGGGCAAAATATGTTTAAATCCACATACAGAACAGTATTTAGACAAATCTTTAAATACTTATAGCTCAGGATGTATAACTAATAAGTCTGAGTTATTTATGGGCCAGTGTAAGCTGGGCAAGCATAGGATATGAGCTAAACATAAATTTTTGGGTAGATTTTTCAGTTTCTATGGATCTAATTTTACAGTGGTTAAATCATAAAACAGAGCCAGTTGGAAAAATACCTGCATGTTTCATGTGGGGTTTTCAGAGTGGAGCTGATGGCTGTACTAACAAATAGCAAAAAATAGCAGAATGAAGGCTCAATGTGGCTCAAACACAGATGGAAAGGGCTCTGAAAACTAGAAGTGCGTGTTTAGCATTTTGCATACACACACACACACACACACACACGCACACACACAACATTACACTGAATTTTTGCTGATTCTGGAGGGAAATCTGTTTTCAGATTGATTAAGAGGGCACATCTAATTAGAAACATTTATCACATGTACACTCACAATTGCTTTTTGGTTTTCGCTCTTCATTTGGAATTGTATAAATCACAGGAAAATAAGTATCTCATATCCAAAATGTCCATCTCTTTGTTCTTTTTTATTTGATTGCAGTCAGATGAAAAGCACTGCTTTGAAATAGAGGCAATGGCCAGAGGCCCGCTGATTGCCTGTAAACAGAAACAAAAAAGGGGCACTGGTAACATTTAGAATGGTTTATCAGTGATCAAAGCACAGGAGGTGCTGTCTAGACAGCCTAGGTGTGGACCAGCAAATGGCTTTCATTAAGGGTCCTCTACTCTGGTGCCATTGTTTCAGCTCTGCTCTTCTTCAGGCCAATCTGTGATTGATTTCCAGAGAGGTGCCCAAGTGCCTGTGGCAATGGGATAAAGCTTACAGGACTTTGCTTGTTCTGACAAGGCAGAGTAGCTGCCTATCACATTAGCGCAAAATGACACTTTCATTTACTTCCACAGTGCTTTGAAACAAATACTTTCAGCTATAACAATTGCTCTTTGCAGCTTGAGCTCTGGAGTCAACTTCTTGTGTTCCAGAGAGTAAAAGCTTGTGAAACATTTTTTGAAGTATCCTATAGCTAAAAAGGGTCATATCCTGACCTCTCTGACAGCATTGTACTTTTCTCTTCTTGAATAGTCATGGCTTTTGCTTTAATGATGAATTTTATTTATAATGTTGCTGAAGTTGTTTTTTAAGATTGGAAAGAGCAGCTTCACTTTTTAGCCATATGAATTCCTCCACATATCCTGCACATGCTGCGCCTGTCTGTAAGGATACTTGGCACTTGTGAACTGGTGTACTAAACCATGGGACTCAGATTATTCAAATGGTTTCACTACAATCCTTAATGTGAAAATGCAGGACTAAATTAACTCAGAAAAAAGCCTCATGTTCAGCTGGTGCAAATTACCAAATTACAGTAAACTACCAAATTACCAGTCCACAAGAGCTGCAGATGTGGCCTACGTTGTCTCAAACTTTCTACTTTGTGCTTGCTTTGTTTCTTAGATGTCTAGATTCCACTGCTCAGCTGTAGCTTTCTCTAGATAAAATTCATAGGGAAGAGAGGCAAATTTGTGAGGGTAAGAAGATGCAGGATGGAGATGTGGCAATTCTGTGTGTTGACGTCTCCTCTGTTATTTCTTTAGGGTCATGTTTTGTCTTCCAGATCCCAGAAGTTCCACCAAGGATGTGGACTGTCTCGATAGTGACAGCACAAGGCAAGTGACAGAAGGTCCCTGTTGTCACTAATGGAAGAAATCTGCAGACCTCTAAGGCTGAAATCAGTGCTCTGTCCCCAGCGCTCAGATGCCAGAAGACCACTGTACCAGTACAAGAGCTAGTGGTGCACTGTTCTTGTGTAGGAAGCTCCTAGCAGGATCACCCCCTCTAAGGTCTCCATGGGTTCCTTATATTATTTTGAGGATATCAGAAAATACTGAGCATCAGAAATCAAAAATGCTGGAGCAGACAGTGCAGTTATTCAAGCAGCTTCTGAATTAATTAAAAATCCACTTTTTTTTTTTAATTATTTTTATTCTTTTAATGTTATGGAGCTATTGAGATGACCATTGTCATACAATGGAAGTCTAGGAAGACCTCTATTAACACCTTCCAGACCAGGGATAACAGAAGGCATTTACTTTACAGATGATATTTTGACCAGTGCTATGGCTGGAAAAGTGGAAAAGCAACTTTTTCAGACTTCTCAAGTGGGATTCTGAGAAACTGAAGTTTGAGAAACTGGCTAGATGGTAGCAGTGGACAAAGAGGACATTGAGGAGAAATGGACTGTAAGACACAAAAGGCCTTCACCTGCCTTCGCTGTCTCCAGATGCTGGAATCCCGACTGGCTCAGCTAAACCAGGGTAAAATAAAAAGAATCGGATCCAGCACAGTCGTTTTGCTGAGGGATCTATATCTTTGTGATATTAAGGGAAGAGCAATGCAGTGTTAAAGGTATGTGCAAAGTCTGTGTGCCATGTGTGTCTATCTTGTAACTCCTGAATAGCTAAGCTATAAACCAAAAGGCTCATACCATCAGCCCTGGGAACAGGGGATTTTAAGTTCTCATAACTAAACCAGGCTGGATGTAGAGCTGGTGTCCAGGTGTCACTTCTCCAGACAGTGGTGTGACAGCAAGCTCAGGTGAGGCAATGCTCTCCTTGGACTCCAGAGGCTTCAAGGACCCATTGGATTCAGTGGCTGTAGTCACTCATATCACTTCAGTCAGTATTCAGTGCAATTCAATTAGAGAAAATTGCCCACTGATTTTAATTTTTCTAGCATTTCAGACTGTTTTTCAATTTATATTTTTTATTAAAACAGTCAGAGACAAGATTAAAGAGGAAAATATTTTGCAAATATCTGCGTTCTGATCATAATTTTCATGATTACTTGTGTTTACTTACACTGAGTATGTGGGTTGTTTGCATTTGAGATGTAAATGTGTGCACCTAAACATAATGTTTATAAACCTCAACACATTGTGAAGTTTTGCAGAGGCCCATGCTTCTGAAATTTCATGTTATATTATTTCTATTACCTCTCTGGTAAAAGTTTAGTATTATGACTGGCATTGTTGAAAGTAGAGGTTAAATAAAAGGTTAAACAAAGAATTTTGCTATCCTAACAAAATATCTTGAACTGGGCAGACTGTTAAAGCTTCTAAAAATATGTCCCTCTCTTTCTCATTCTCACTCACTCATTCTCTTTTAACCCATTTTATTTCCAGTCCATTGCAAATATGGATTTGTTTCTGGTTTAGAACTGTTAGAAGAAAATTTCTAGAGATACCTGAGAAAACATGTGCTGAAGATCTTGGGGTGTAGAAAAGTTAGTAATACATTTTTACAAGTCTGTGTGGATGGATGATGCAGAGGAAGGAAAATTCATACTGAAGGAAGTCTCCATGTTCTTTTCTAAATTAAGTAATCAGAAACAATATTTCAAATGTCCACTGATTTATTAGTTTCCTCAGCATTTCACTGGTGAGTGAGTGTAAGCTGAACTGAGAATCTCTTCAAACCATTTTGAGTAATTATCTGCTGCTTACTGGAAGATTTTTCCCAGGGAAACCTTCAGTATTCACGTATTCGTGAATTATTAGTTTTAAGCATCATTTCTTCATCACCATAAATGAAATGTGGGTGATACCACAAAAGCAGACAGGAAATTAACTTATAATGGGCTTTCACTGGCCCGGTGAAAAGTTTAATGATGACTTTCTTAGAAAAGATATTTCTAACCTTCTTAGAAGTTATCTTTACACTCCTGTTTTTGAAAAATTTTATGTTTCTGTAAATATTGCTTCTTACTGGGAGAAGAAAATGTTTTTCCAAGGAATTATGCTTTTGAACGATAAAACCATGTGAACGGTATGACCCCCAAAAGGCACATTTTTAACATTTTGGTTACATTTACCGTTCCCTGTCACCAGTGTTATGCCTCTTTTAGATTTAGACTGTTTAGACATTTCTGAATGTCCCTCTGCTGAAGGCAACTTTACCATGACTTAGACGGATCTAATTAAAGCCAAAGCTTATTATTTACTAGAGATCATGGCTGTCTATATTGAGCTTTTCAAACATTTCAGACGCAGCTTTTTAACAAACGTCCTAATGAAATGCCATAGATCTTTTCCAGTCAACTTCTCTGAGATCGTAATTCACAAGGCAAATTGTTCGGAAATGTCCAACAATGTTTTGCAACAGCAGATTATGTGCCTGCAGCTGAGGTTTGTCCAGTGGTGCAAGCTCTGAGTACAGAGCAGTTCACATTGTCACCAAGAGCTGGCTTTGCATCATATCTGGTGCAGTTTTCTGCTGACTTTTGGACAGATGTTTGGCAGTGTTCAACAAGCCCCTTCCTACTCCAAGAATTGCTACTACAAGAGCAGACCTGCCCAGCTTCAGAGATGCAGTCAAATTTGGATCAATCTTTGCTTCTTTCTTTCTCTCATTGTCTCTTGTCCTTTACTTCGTTTGGCCGGAATAAAAGATTAAGATACTTTGTCACCTGTCACGCTGAGAATTACTTAGGCTACACTTTCCTCCTTCCCTCTGCCTACCCAGTTACTATTCAGGCTGAACTGCCTCATACTGTGTGTAGGCTGTAAGCAAATGTGAAACAAAAGCTCAATAAATCTCACCCCTTGCTCTGGCATCTCAGTGTCTTACGAGACCTGTAATGAGATGTCCAGGGTCTCAGCTGCTGTGAGGTTCCTTTTGCTGCCTGAAGCTCTCCCAGTCATCTGAGAAAGGATGATTTAATCATTTAAGAAAGGCTAAGCGAAAAGGTGTGTCACTTTTTCACTTCTGTGCTCACTTCTCAGTGCCGTGATTCAAAGGGCAGTTCCTGGCCCCAAGACATTACTTATTTTTTTAATACAAAGTAACACTTCCAAATGTATGTTTTTCCTGGATATCCCCTCTGCTTTATGACTGCCTGGAATTTTTCTTTTAGAAAAAAAATGTCACATTGAATCAGAAAGGTCTATGTGAGTGTAGTCTCTAACCTCACCCAGTTCCTCTTTCTCTTGGCTTCTTTCTCAGAAAAGGAATTGTTCCTTTTTATAGGAGATTTATTTCTTTATCATTCTGTGGATACCAACTTTTGTTTATAGTTTTAGCAAAATAATGACACTCATTCTTTGCATTGCAGAACTTTGGATTAATTGAATTAACAGTGATTAATTGTGCTAAACATTATCAAATAATGGTCTTCACATAAAAAAGCCAAATGTTATATGATGTGAACCATTGAAAAAGTTCTAATTTCTGAAATTTTATTAAAAAAAAAGAAATAAAATATAAGTGTATGATTATTAATAAAAATAGTACTCTATAAATTTTATAATATTACTTACTGTTTACTGACTACACTTAATACAATAAAGCTCTATTCTAACCACCTTTTCTATAACATAAGTGACAGCTATTGCAAAAGAAAATAATAGTCTATATTCTGATATAAACCAGATCCTTCAGTGATGTAAATGGAGACAATTAACATTAGTTAAGGATCTGACTCTTTCTCCTTAATTAGGATTCACTTAGAATTCACCTGGAAAATTCTTTAATAACCTTTTCTTCCCAACAAAGAAACATGTAGTGGAATTTTAATGGCTCCATTATGTTAACAAAACACAATGTGATTATAGTGATGATGGGAATTTGGCTGTACTGCTTGGAGAACATCTGGTTTAAAATAAATATGCAAATTTCTTCATATATGTGTTAATCTGTCAAGTCCAAAGAATGCCAGAGTTTAGCAAGACCAAACACTAAAGCGTAGTAACCAAATAGAAGGGGTTGGCAGCAATTTAGATTTACATCACATAGACCCATTCATCATATTTATCTTGAATATTATTGAACAAAAAACTATAGGCTATATGTTGTATACTGGAGATATATATAAACACATAAGTAATAGAGTCCTTCATGTTCATTCTGATTTCATTTACACCAGGCTAATCCTTGTGTAAAGTAATTGGTGAAAGTCAATGCAATATAATCAAAGTCAATACATCTACAATGATTTAATCTTGTGTCACTTTAATGGTATTGATCTTATTCAGTAAAGCAATAAGTTTGAAATCAGCCTCCATATTCCTAACTCCTTTACTATGTGAACAATTATTACCATATGTCTTTAGAGTCCTTTCCAAAAGGTCCTCAAAAACCTCCTGGGGTACCAGTCATACCATTTTTATGTGGCTTCATCACAAATTTGGAGGACTTTGGGGAGGAGCTCCCCAAAATGCAGGCAAAACACCATTTTTTTTTTTTTTTTTATGGATGGAGTGAAGTATCTTCTCTCAAAATTCTGAGCTACTAGTGGTGACTCTTACGTCCATTGTCCAGTCTCTTTCTTGCTACCTCTTATTTCATGATGGGCATATTAGTTTATGGCGAGTATTGGAAAGTAACTTCTTTTGAACAAGAACCTTTTCATGGGAAATGGTGTTGAAGCTGACAGAAAACAGCATAACAACTTTCTGAGCTCCCTCCCCACAACTGTGGCAGCTCAGCTGGATGTCCCTGGACACAGTGATAGTTGTTGGTGTGGACTGTCCTCAATGGGACCCACCAGGAAAACTCTCTGACCCCCAGCAGGAATGGTGCTGAAGTCTTGGTACATCACTCAGAATGGAAGATGAGAAGGTAGCTGGGGATCAGCAGATTCATGAACTTCTCTTGGTGATGGATATTTCACAATAAATGGAGTGGCATGTGTATAATGATGGGGTTTTGTCAGTCCTGCAGTAGGTGGGACAATTCCCACTTTGCTTGTGGGGAACTTCACCTATTATGAACCTGCATATGTCATTGTTGACTTGTGTCATTTCCAGTAACAGTCAAGAACCAAAACTATATCAAGAGATGTTCTGGGATGGAGAAAGGCACTGCTTAATTGTTTGAGGTTATCACTAAGAATTGAGAAACATCTCAGATCTTAGGTTTCTTCTTTGGCTACTGTCCAGAATTTATGGCTCATGTATGCATTTACATTTTTAGTCTAATTGCATCAAATTAGGTGTCTTCATGAGATGCCCAGTTTTCAGTAGCTGTTGAATGCCTAGTTTTTCTCTGGGATATATTAAACAGAAAGATGTTGCTTGTTTTTAAAGAGTGCGAGGTAAGGCTGGCTCTAAAATAAATAAATAAATAAATAAAAATTAAGATAGAGCAGAAAATATTCATTTTCGCAAATAATTGGGAAAAGTTAATTGTGCCACGCCTGAACTATTCTTTAAATGCATTTCTCAGATCCTCAGAGAGAACAGAAGGTCAGTCTCCTTTACATTGTCCATATTAACATGCAAGCATGCGGTTATGTTACATCTTATGAAGAGTCATTAGATCTGTTCAGAAAACCCTGTGAGGCAGTCAAAATATCTCCAGATGGGAAGTGCAGCTCTGTCTAGCCTACAGCACCATGCTGTGATTTAAAACCGTGATGAAGCCCCTTGTGAGTGGGAGCCTATATGCTTAGTTTAGCTTATGCACTTAATTTTCAGGATGTTTGCAGTCCCAATGAAATTAAGTTCTCAGGGTCTGAGCTTGTCTTCATCTTTATTTAATGGTTATCAGCTGGCTTCTTAAGGTACTTGACATGATTTACATTATCAGGACATATTTCAATAAAATATTTCAGAACACTTTCCATAGTAAGAGTTCATTAAAGGAACTAAAATTTGTTCTATTGACAGACACACATCAAGTTGAAATATTAGCATAAGCATCCTTCAGATTGTAAATTGGCATGAAAACATTGATACTAATGTGTGTACATTATTTGTAAGGTGGTCTACAGTGTTTTTAGCAACTCTCCTTAGTGAGGTTGAATTAGTTTTTTCTTCAATGGTGTAACTGTAGTGTTTTCAATGGAATTTTCCCAGGAAAGAGAAATAGTCCATGAATTCTGTAATGCTAATTTTAGTAACAATTTAAAATGTACATTTTCTGGTAATAAGCATGAATCGGTTGTCTTGAAATGTGGACAAATGTTAAGTATTAAAACACTTTCAGATATAGGAAAATGAGTATGTTATGATTTATGTTTCCTTCATTCCTATCACCTTAAATAAGAAAAATGTTAGTTCTCAATTGCCAAATAGCTGTATCTGGTATTTGTTAGATTATGATTAACAATAACCATTGACAGCTAACATCTCAGGGCAAGCCAGCTCTTCTCTTATTGTATAACTGATAATTCAGACAAGATTTAATCAAACAAATAAAAATATATAATGTTTGTCTTGGCTACTAGAAAGGTCTTCACAAAATGATTTTTTTTTTTTTTTTTTTTTTGTATAGATGGGCAACCAAACATAAGAAACATTTTAACTGGCGAAACCAATTTCAAACCCCAAACAGGTGCAAACTTAGCTTTAATGGACATCTATACTTTGGCTGGCAATAGCCTTATAAAGGGTCTCTTTGCTTGCTTATTTTTTTTCTTTCTTTCTTTCTTTTTTTTCTTTTTTTTTTCTTTCTTTTCTGCTGAGAGCTGAGAGTGGGAATAATTTGTGTAAATCACAGAATCACAGAATCCTCCAGGTTGGAAGAGACCTTCAAGATCACCTAGTCCAACCTATGACATAACACTAACAAGCCCTCCACTAGACCATGTCGCTAAATTCTACATCCAAAAGTCTTTTAAATACATCCAGGGATGGTGACTCAACCACTTCCCTGGGCAGCCTGTTCCAATGCCTCACAACCCTTTCAGTAAAGAATTTTTTCCTAATATCTAACCTAAATCTCCCCTGGCGCAACTTCAGCCCATTCCCTCTCGTCCTATCACTTGACATGTGGGAGAAAAGACCAATCCCTACCTCTCTACAGCCTCCTTTAAGGTACCTGTAAAGAGCGATAAGGTCACCCCTGAGCCTCCTCTTCTCCAGGCTAAACAACCCCAGCTCCCTCAGCTGCTCCTCGTAGGACTTGTTCTCCAGACCCCTCACCAGCTTCGTTGCCCTTCTTTGGACATGCTCCAGCACCTCGATGTCCTTCCTGTAGTGAGGGGCCCAAAACTGAACACAGGACTCAAGGTGCGGCCTCACCAGAGCCGAGTACAAGGGGTCAATCACTTCCCTAGTCCTGCTGGCCACACTGTTTCTGGTACAAGCCAGGATGCTGTTGGCCTTCTTGGCCACCTGAGCACACTGCTGGCTCATATTCAGCCGATTATCAACCAATACTCCCAGGTCCTTCTCTGCCAGGCAGGTCCCTCTGCCTGGCAGAGAAGGGATGGTAGAAATATAGTGTCCAGGGCCACGTTTCTGAGTGGGATCTCTTTCTGAGGCTTTGCAGGGTAGCTTCTGCAACCCCCACCGAGAGCAGCCAGCCAGAGAGAGGGAATGGCTTCAACTCCTTACTCTCCTCCTTATCCTTTTGTATTTTGGCTGACACCTGCAATATATTAATCAGCCAGAATCTGGCCTGCAACACAACATGCAAGAAAGCAACTTATATTCTATTAAATGACCATAATGTCTCACTGCACTAATCATGCTCATTAAAAACAGGCAAACCCATTAAGTTAATATAAAGTAAGAACTGTTCCAAGTACTTAAAACTAGAATTGCAGCCAAAATTCCCTCAAAATTGGAAATGATTAAGTTATATTCTGTATTGAGTACATACAAGCACACATGCAAATGCAGACACAGTCATACACAAGCAAATATATATATGGTTTGGAAGCAAAGCCTCTGCTTCCCAGTAGGAAGTGTCACTATCACAGAGAAGGATGTTCTGTGATGTTTCTAGTCCCTGACCTAAGAAATAAAATTTTTTCCATGTTGGCTTCACTCTCTCTTATTCTTCCTTTTACCAAAGAAAATATAAAATAAAATAAATAGAAAACCTTTTGTTTTCTTCTTAGAAAGGAATATGCTATACCCAGAAGGAGTGACAGCACAAGTAGGACCACTACCAACAATTTAAAGGAAGGAGTTCTTGAATTAGCCTTAGCAGCAGCTGCTGAAGGGCACAAATGTCTATGGAAGGAACAAATTACCTGGGCAAATATTCCACTACCCATGCTAGATTTACGATGATGGGAAAGCATAAATTATACCCTTATTTTATGACCTCTGAGTGTCGAAAAGTTTCTGCTGCATTTAATCCAAATATCTGAATGCTTCTAGTGGCTCCTTCACTGAGTTCCTTACCATGGTAATTTGGTCTTCCTGCAGCAGGAGGAATTGCAGAGGAAAGATCTCATCCAAAGCATCTAAGGGAGTCAATGAAAAAAATGCTGACTTCAACGGTTTGTAGAAGACAGTAGCAGCATTAACGTATAGAAGTACTGTTGAAGAACTAACTTTAAATGTAGAGCCACACCTCATAAATGTTAACAGCTTGCATTTTCACTTAATACAACATTTCCGAATGACTCATGAGGAGACCTTTGTGAACCTTGTTAGGGCACTTAGCGCTCCCCAGCTGAAGAATTACAGAAACATTTTCTTGTGGACATCTGTAATTACAAATGGCCTGCAGAAGAAGTAGTAAAGAGCTTTGAGGATGAAGGCCATACAGTATTAAATCATCTGTGAAAATACCAGACTATTAGTGATACGCAGGTCAAAAACCCCCAACAGATCCAGAGTATCTTCATACAGAGTACTGAGGCTTGGCCATGGATATAACTAGGCAAAAACCTCACTTGTGAATTGCAATTGGAAGTGGGATGTCCCACAGGAACTAATTTGCCTAACTGGAAGGAGTGATGCTGGTTAACTCTCCTAAGCTATCAGATTTTAAGATGTCAAGTGTCAGAAATGCTTAAGAGTGCCCAACCTTGGCACGAGGATTAGAGGGCTTGCCTGTCCTCCAGCAGCAGTGTATCGTAATCTTTTTTTGGCTGCCTCACTGAGTTCAGCTCTGAGTGTTTCTGTGGCTACTTACTCTACTGCCAGCTCCATCCAATAAAACAACTGTGGGGACTTTAAGGGGGTAAATATTACCCCCCCCCCCCCAAATAAAATAAAATAAAATAAAAAAGTCTTTCTGATTAAAAGCAGTATCAGTCTTTCACAGATTTACAGCGAAACCGACAACTCAGCAGTTATGGTCTTATTAGAAATATGGGTTAAATTTGTATTTTGTTTTTCAAAAAAGAGCTACCTGCTGTTGAAGGACTGAGGGAAAAAGGGGTAAAAGTGCTAAATGCTGACTGTAGTAAGATGAGGCCAGAACTTTTTCTGACTTATAAATAGCCCAGCCAAAGTCTGGGATGAAGTGTGCTGGGGTCATACAAAGTATTCATGGTGAATGCCAGAATTGCACAATCTCATAATTATAATCCTTGCTTTCACCCTTTCATTTATTAACTGCAACATTTCTTGTGCCAAGTCTGTAGTTAAACTGTACATTCTCTGGGAAGCAAATGTGTTTTGTATTCAACAAGGTGCCTTGTACACTTTGGGGAGCCACAGATATCGTATTATAAGTCTACACATTGCTATAGTAATCAAACTATAATATTCATTTCCCAAAGAGCCCTTCTAACATATCAGTTAGTCTATAGTATTTATCTCTTTTCTTCTTCTCTTCTCTTCTCTTCTCTTCTCTTC
This sequence comes from Anseranas semipalmata, assembly GCA_013399115.1. Classification (NCBI taxonomy): domain Eukaryota; kingdom Metazoa; phylum Chordata; class Aves; order Anseriformes; family Anseranatidae; genus Anseranas; species Anseranas semipalmata. The sequence goes on along the minus strand of VXAA01005570.1, from coordinate 533,059 downwards.
TCTTCTCTTCTCTTCTCTTCTCTTCTCTTCTCTTCTCTTCTCTTCTCTTCTCTTCTCTTCTCTTCTCTTCTCTTCTCTTCTCTCCTCTCCTCTCCTCTCCTCTCCTCTCCTTTCTTTTTTTCTGTGCAAGAGAAAAGAGCACAATGCCAAATGTATCAAACTGCTGGGTATAGAATCTGCTTAACAACACAAGCAGGCTCACTGACAGTCCCAGTGAGAGGAAACATTTCACAAGAAAGCCATTAGCCACGATGTGGTCCAAAGTTCTAGACACATGTCTCTAAAAGTTGACATTATTTTTTGCCTATTTGATTGTACATAAAAATCCCTAATATATCTGTGCTGCTAAATGCATGTGTACTATTTCTGTTTGCCAATGTATAATGGAAATGATTTTCCTCTATTCGATGCCTGCAGAAGTACTCCTGAATGCTTTGGAGAGCATGTGGAGCTCATTTGCATTTCTTCCTTAAAGCTAGGGAAAAAGTATCAATTTTGTCAAAACAGAAATTTCTGTGTTAAAAAGTATGCAATTTTTGGTTTCCCTCATGGTATTTAAGGGAGAAGAAAAACATACAGCCTTTCCCGCTTCCCAATTTTCTTTATTGACTTTACATATCTGGCAGAAGAAATGTTCCTCAAAATGTCTTCCATATGATCTATGTCAGCTAATCTTATTTTGAATATCCAATTAATCTGAATCATATCTACTGAAATCTTTAAGGGCTGATTACATTAGAGAAATGTGTAGCTGTGTAATATTACATTACTGATCTTATGATACCAAATGATGATACATGTCAATAGGTAGCTGTGAATTACATGCATGTGTACAGCCAAGTATTTAATTTACAGGCTATATGTTTATGTCCACACAGTTAAGATATATATATTCTGAAGGTGCCATTACTTAAATATTTTGACTCCCAATTTGGCATCTGTATTTCACAATAGTTTTTTGAATCAACAAATATTCTAATATGTGTTTTTAGGGAAATGTGACTGAAACAAAACTCTAACCCATCGAAGCAGTGCAACAGATTAATAATTTAGGAGTGTTGCAAAATGTTTCCCTGGCTTCAAAACAAAACTGAGATCTACAGTAGAAGACCAAAAGCTGTAGTGATACTGTGATTCAGGAAGAGAGCAGAAGAGAGAAAGGACCATGTCCTCCCCCGTGTTACTCATGTCAGTGCTGTCAGAGGACTTGCAGAATAGGCTCTCCTCAGCATGAATAAGGCAGGGGGACTTGTTCTAGGCAATGTTTTCGTTAGAAAAAAGTCTCAGGAAGACTGCATCTCATTTTTTCCCAATCAGACAAAGAAAAGATAGTCTAAAATAAGACCAAACTACAATAATTCTTTGAAATTTTATTGAAAAATAAGAAGAGAAGAAACTAATTTTAAGTCTTTCAAAACTGATTATAAACATGAGTCCATTTTAGGAATGAGACAGTTTAAATGGAATAAGCATTTTAGCTATACTTGGGATTTATGACAGTTTTCTAAACAAAGCTGCCAAGTAAGAATAAAATTTTTCTTGGCAAATTTAGGCTATGTTTTGTTTCAAAACATATGGTGTAGAAATTTAGGAAACTCATTTCATGATGCTGGAATTCTTCCTTTGACTTCCCTTTACCATTAGATTAGCCTAGATATGCTCAATATATTTTACCTGAATATATCACCTCTCTCTCTCTCTCTCTCTCAACCCATCCCTCCCTCCTTCTCTCCCTCCCTCTTTTTCTTTCTTTCATTTGGCTTCTTTTCCTACCTTTCTCTCTGAATTATTTTGTGTCTGTTTTCCCCTACTCTGCTGCAGTTTCCACTATCCAACCTTTTCTGATTTCCACTTTGGACTCCCAAAATCTAATTCCTCCAATTGATGGATTGTTAGAAAATTGACAGAAGAAATGCCATCACTTTATTTAAAGAAATCAGATTGATTGTCAAAGTGGGATTACTTACAACTCCAGTATAGTTATGGATTTCTTCATTTAGGATGAAAATCTTTCATCTGCAAAAACTCTGAAAAAAACTCTATGTACTTTCATGTCATTCTTTTAACTTCAGTAGTGCATAGAGCTACCAACGTCATTATGGAGAACAAGGAATATCTTCTTCATAGGGAGGAAACTTACCCCAGTGGTGTCTTCATATTATATCCTTCAGTACTCCTTCCTAGCTGTTTACCTGTTCTAACATCGTTGTCCACTGTTAACACTAGTGTTTATTGCCCTGCTTCAGTTGGAAATATAGTCCAGCTCTCTGTGTTTTATGTTGTAATATGCTGTAATTTCATTTTGCTTCATTCTATAAATTTCCAGTTTACACACCTAAGAAAATCTCAGTTGTTAAAAATTTCCATGTAGCTTCCCTGTGCAAGGCAGCTCTAGCCTGCCAAATCTTTAGTGCATAATTTAATTTTTATTTATAATTACTTTTTTGTATCATCTGTCAAACTATGCTTAACATACAGAATATTGGAAGTAATAAGTATTGGAAATATTCTTTATAAATCTGAATGAATTCTTCAAGTTTTTCCATATTCACAGTACATACAAAAAATCTGTAGGTAAAACTAAGATTCTTGTTGTTGGTCGTGGTGGTTTTATTTATTTATTTATTTATTCTGATCCTGGTATTAACCGCACAGAGTTTTTTAAATAAGTAAGAATTCTTTGTCATTGTCTTTTATCTAATTCAGCAGGAGCTTGGTAACCACTAGATTCCGTTGGTGGTGGTAGCCTAAGGTCACTTGGAACCTTCACAGAAGGTCCTTTGCAGCCTCTAAGTACCAGTGGCTGGTGATGAAGAGTGTCCAGGGAACATTAAGTTAAGGCTTGGATGTAGCCATTTACAGTCTGGACATCTCCAATTGCCACGTGGCTTGTTTGGAAGTTGTTTTGAAAAGCAACACTGCTGCTAAACCATCTTTTATTTTTGTTATGAGTTTTGATAAATAAAGCTGTGGCTTTACTTTTTCTCTCAAGTACTTAAATCTGTTTTTCTTCCCTTAGAAATTAACAAAAATGTCAACATCTTCTGGCCTCACACAAATTGTAGTTTCTTTTTCCACTTCCTTTTGCCAGAGATGGTGTCCTGATCCAGTAACTCATCTTTGTGTTCCTCTGCTTTTTGTCATGCCCAGGTGTTGGCTGTCCCTTTTCTTTCTCTTCCATTGGAAATTATTTTGAACGAGGGCCAGATATTTGTTCTTTGCTCAGTGCCCAACAGGCAGAAGCCTAGGCAAAAGCAATTCTGATATGTGCTTATGCACAAATATACAGTTTGGACAGCTTTTATTCTTGGTAGACATAATTCATAGAATCATAGAATCATAGAATCATAGAATGACTTGGGTTGGAAGGGACCTTAAAGATCAACTGGTTCCAACCCCCCTGCCATAGGCAGGGATGCCACCCACCAGATCATGTTACCCAAAGCCCCATCCAAGCTGGCCTTGAACACCTCCAGGGATGGGGCATCCACAACCTCTCTGGGCAACCTGTTCCAGTGTCTCACCACCCGCACAGTGAAGAATTTCTTCCTAACATCTAGTCTAAATCTATCCTCTTTTAGTTTAAAACCATCGCCCCTTGTCCTATCATTATCTACGTGAATAAAGAGTCCGTCTCCAACCTTTTTATGACTCCTTTCAGTATTGAAAGGCTGCAATGAGTTCTCCGCGGAGCCTTCTCTTCTCCAGGCTGAACATCCCCAGCTCTCTCCTCCTTTCTTCATAGGAGAGGTGCTCCAGCCCTCTGATCATCTTTGTGGCCCTCCTCTGGACCCGTTCTAACAGGTCCCTATCTTTCTTGTGCTGGGGGCCATAATAATAATTCTAGAGTTATTATTTATCCTCCTGTTTGCATATGTTTTGCAGAGGTGGAACATGACACTGGTAACACTGGTAAGCATGTTAGACACATTCAGCCACAACATTATAATGAAGAAAAAGAGCTGTTTGGCTAAAATGAACATATTCATTGCAAATTTAATTGATAAAAGGTCTAAACAAAAGGATTTTTTCATAGCATTTGTTTCATGAGAACTAGTAAATTGGAAACTTTTTCTTTGTTTCTTGTAAGATCTTGCTGCATTTTGTTTATTTCCTTCTATAAATACAGCCAAAAAAAATAAAATAAAAAGAGATTGAAAGTCTTAAAGGCAAGAAGGGAAAGGAATGAATTCCAAAGTTTCAAGGTTATATCTTTCAGTCAAAAATGAAAAGTCACATTCTTTGTATCAAATGATAGGCTATTCAGAGAAGGGAAATATGATTAATATCACAAATTATGATTATAATTAATTATAAGATATAATTATTATAATTAGTAATATTCATGCAATCCTTGTACCATGCTGAATTTGGCTCCAAGGATCCCAAGCATTTCAATAAAATGAAATGTTTCACTGTAAGCTTTACAGAGAAAACCAGAGCTGTTCAAGCAGACTAGCCTTTATGATATATTGGGTAAATAATGAAGTCAAAGTCTCTACTAGAAACATTTGTGTGTGTTTGTGTATGTGTGTGTGAGACTGTATGTGTACATTTGTATATTTATATATATACATACATACATATATATATTTGCAGCAAGCCACATCCAAACACAAAGTCTCAGCTGATTCTGCAGAAGGCTGTGGGAATTTTCTCTATTTAAATGTGAAGCTCCCAGGAAAGAAAATTTAAGGGTATAAGCTGTGTATTTAAGGTTTCTTGGTGTTGGTATGGGAACATACCAGAGCATAAATACCAGTCATTCCTTTATGCTTCTGATTTAACATGTTCTATTTATTTATTTCATTTTGCTTTTGCTTAACAAAATCCTCATTTTTTTTAAATTTTATTCTTGAGAGGGAGCTTTTACACAGCTAACGTTTATTAGTGAACTAATTGACTAGTTCCCCTCCCCAGCCCTTAAGTGTTCTCACATTTTAGACAATCACTCTGTGTCTAATTTGTCCACTTGGCAAATCACTTTCCCAACTTTCGCTGATGAAGTCAATAGGTTGCAAGACCACCATGAGTGCTTCTGCCGAGAGCTCGGCATGGGGAGAGTGCTGCGTGTTTCAGCCCCGATAGCCTGGAGTAACTATTAGTTCTAATTGTTGAATGGTTGAACGCTTTGAAGGACAAACGTATGTCCTAGGGCTGTGGCCCTGATGAATGCAAGGGTTTCTTTCACTTGTCATTAGTAATTGAGGGTAAATTAATATTTACTAAGCAGAGTTTCACAGAAAAAGGGAATGCATGAGAAATCTAAGGAAAAAAAATGCCACAGGATAAAATGTTGGTTCCTTTAACACTTTGAACTCAGTTGACAGTAATTAAAATACAGCTAGTGGAAACTTAGGATAAGCTTAAAAATTTTATAACTTTTTCCCTCTTATTACACCAATCATTTTCTCTCCCTTGGTATATAAACATTAATAACATTCCAGATGCATAATGCATATATTTAATGGGTTATATCGTGCTAGTTAGAACTGTAGATGTAGAACTGCTGGTACCGAATAGATTTTAGATTTACCGAATAGATTTTATTCATAATAAGTGCAAATCCATCATGTCTCTATGTATGTATACAGAGGAGCTACATAGGCACCCACTCCTATGCAGCATTCTATTTATTTAATCAACCTGAAAGCACTACACAGATATGTTTAGTCAGCCCAAACTGTGACCACTAAACATCAGAGGTTCTTGTCATATAATATGTATACACATACACATTCACACTTTTGTTTGATGTTTCCTTAAATCATCATTGAAGTCCTGAAGTGATCCATATGTAAACTGAATACTTAATGCTGATTGAATTAAATACAGAGTAGGCACTACACAGTGCAAGTCTTCATAGTCAGCTCTGTAAGAGGATTTCATTTTTATGTTCAGCTATTCAGTAACATTAAATGAAAGCACAGAACTAAAACTTGCAATGTGTCCAATCCAACAGAGCAATGGACATAAAACAGTGTGTGAAAGAGTTACTTTCAGGATCAATGATTTATAAATTTTCTTTTTTTTCCTTCCCTGTTTAAAGGTTTTTATAAGTAATGCATGAATAAGAAGTATAGTGAGATAATTTACCAGACAAGAAAAAATAACCTATGTATCTTCTTTATAGTAGTATGTCGTATTTATCTCAAATTTGAATCGTGTATTACACTCATATAGTTATGTGAATATACATATTTATATATCTAAATGCAATAATGTCTGTATATATATAAGTATATATGTATAAGCATGTATATACATATGCATATATGCTATATACATGTACATAACATACACGTTATACATGCACGTGTTTATAACATAAACAATTTTGTCTTAGACAGGAACTCTGTAATTTCCAAAAAATTTATACAGGAATGTATTTAAGATCTGTTGAAAGTTATATCTTATGTGTACACTTATACATTGTTGAATCATCTTGTATTATTAACACACTATTTGATTTACACCTAGTAATACTCAGTTGGATTGACAGTGGGAAAATATTCTTTGTGGAATAAAGTTTGGAAAAATATGTGAACATTTTCAAATAATTTGATCAGTTAATATTTTAGTTCAACAAATTTTTATCAGCAGTGACTGTATTGGCTGAAAATGGCCATAGAAAATATATCCAAATATAATGATGTGACCATAACTGTGAAAGTGCTTGGTTTATCACTTGAATGCCATGTCTAATGTAATTCTATATTTGGATCAACATTAGGAAAACAGAACTACACAAATTGTAAAAACACATTTGGAGAGGAATGGAATGGAATAGTTTAGCTGGAAGGGACCTACAAAGATCAAGTCCGACTGCCTGAACACTTCAGGGCTAACCCAAAGTTAAAGGATGTTATTGAGGGCATTATCCAAACACCTCTTAAACACTGACAGGCATGGGACATCAACCAGCTCTCTAGAAAGCCTGTTCCAGTGTTTGACCACACTCATGGAAATAATTTTTTCCTAATATCCAGTCTGAACCACCCCTGGTGCAGCTTTGTACCATTCCCATGCATCCTGACATTCATTACCAGGGAGAAGACAGAAGAGACCAGCACCTCCCTCTCCACTTCCCCTCAGGACATTGTAGAGAGCAATGAGGTCACCTCTTAGCCTTCTCTTCTCCAGTCTAGACAACTCAAGCATCCTCAGCCTCTCCTTATGAGGACATATCTTTAAGCCCTTTTACCAACTTTGTTGCCCTCCTCTGGATGCCTTCAAGTATCTTAATATCCTTTTTATAGTGTGGAGCCCAGAACTACACATGATACTCAAGGTGAGGCCACAATATTAAATATAGTGGGAGGATCATCTCTTTTGGCCGGCAATGCTGTGTTTAAAGCACTTCAAAATGCAGTTTGTGTTCTTGGCTGCCAGGGCACACTGCTGACTCATGTTGAGCTACTCATCTCCCAGCCTGCACTTGCATCCAGCACTACTCCATCCTAGGTGCAAAACCCAGCATTTACCTTAGTTGAACTTCATACTGTTGATGATTGTCCAATTCTCCAATGTATCTAGATCACTCTGCATGGCCTCTTGTCCCTCTGGAGATCCACAGCATCTCCCAGTTTAGTATCCTCAGCAAATGGAATCATCCCCATTTGAATGGGATGAGGCTGTGTAGAGCAGAAGCACCACAGGCATATGCACCCCTCATACAGCCCATAAACCCAAATCCTATCAATGGAAACTGAGGTCACTTTGCAGAGCCAGGCCTTCAGCTGGGTTATGCAGAGGATATTGTACAAGGAGTGGAAATGGTCAAGGCCAGGTTGGACAGGGCTTTGAGCAACCTGGTCTAGTGAAAGATGTCTTTTCCCATGGCAGGGGGGTGGACTAGATGATCTTTAAGGTTCTTTCCAACCCAAATCATTCTATGATTCTATGATTCTGTGATTCTAAAGACTAAACTGCAGGCTTCCTAGAGGTCTGTCTGCTGCAGAGGAAGAGGGGTACTAGTCTGGGTACCTCAAAAATGTGAAGAGTTCTTGGCTCATCCCTGGTTGACCAGTGAAAAGATAAATTGGAGCCATCACTGTCATAAGTATTCAGCCCAATGTGGACTTGACTCAGTAAGAAATACATCTCCAAAATGGCATCAAAGTGCAAAAGGGCTTCTTTAAATGGAATCAAATCTTACATTATTCAGTAGACTCAAAGATTTGACTCTACCACCAAACCTCTGCCACTCAGCATTGCTGATTGATGCTAAAGTAGAAGCCCCTCACGAAGGCTCACTATTTGACAGGAACGCTTTTCTGTCAGTGACACAATCTCTCCTCCAGACAGACACCAGCTTGGACACTTTCCCTTGACAGGGCCACATCACATCAGGAGCAGGACTGAAAGATTTTAATCATGGTATAGGGGATTTTTCATGCTCAGACACACCTATTTTAGACAAGTTTCTCAGCACAGGTACGTTGTAAAACAAGGTGGGGTGCACTCTTGAGAAGAGAGAGAAGGAAACTTTATATAACCAGTACATTCCCCCATTCCTAGTAATGCAAGGAGCTAATATATCCCCAGCATCACAGACTTAATTGAAGTGTCAAAGACACGGGGACATTATGGCATCTGACAATCCGTGTATTTAAGTGTCTTTATGGTCACAATCTACTATCCCTTGACAAATGGAACAGGAGGTAGGATTGCAGCCTTATGAAAGTAGAAGATACTTTCAGATGAAAGAAATCTATCCTGGTCAGTTAAACCAGATCTAAGGCTGCTATTGCTATGAAAACCACATGAAACATCTGTACTGAAACATAAAATTCCCAAATTAGATATCATTATGCAGCACATACATTGGATTCTTCTGTATAAAATTCTTCAGAATAAAGCAAAACCTTTTTTGGGTATATATGTTTGAGCAGAAAGCTTTTTGTCAAAGCTGGCATGACACTGCCTCTTTAAAGTGGAAAAAGCAAAAGTCACTGGTAAGACTGAAATCTCAGTTTAATCTTCATTAGTCATACAAATCTGTTCCTCATTTCTAGTTATTTCTGCTTTTTAGTGAAATGGTTGCACAGGTAGCTCTGCTAGAACTTCACTTCCAAATATGTGAAATCCCAAAATATTCATTGTTTTTCCCCTGGAATATATGTTTCTATGGTAGACAATACTCCCTAGGTTTCTCTAGATTAGAAAGAAAAATACAAACCCACAATCTGTCATTCCAGCAGAAACAAACTAGACACCAATACGTCCTGGTCATTAACAAAATAAGTGTTACATGGGAAGCAGTGAAATTTACACCTGATGTCAGCTCCCACACCACCCTGCCTGCAGCACTCCGGGCCAGTTTCCTCAGTAATCGAGAAATCACCTCTCATTGCCAATGTAGTACCTATCTTCTTGCAGCAACTGCTTTTTTTTTTTTTTTTTATCTTCTGACCTTGCAATTCTTTTTCTTTAAAAGTGGAAATGTTTCCAAGGGTTTCATTAATTTGGTATAACAAGAAATTGGCCCAAAATGAGGAGAAAAAAAAAACCAACAACCAAACAAAAAGCCCTCTCACGTTAACTCCTGACAATGTGCTATACAATTTCACAAAAAAAGCATGTCTCACTAGGGGTTTTAAGAGCTCAACTTCCCATTAACACCACTAATAAAAATGTAATTAGAAATGTAGTTGCATTTTCTCCCTCCAGCAGAGCGTTATTGCATTCCTCTCCTGCACAAGCTCAGCCTTTTGGAGGTTGTAGTTAGCAGCCAGCAAGATGTGTCCTTTTGGCGGAACTTACCACTTTATGAAAGATGTGGTCAAGATCCTGAGGATCTGTATTGATACCAGATGTAGTCTTGTCACTAAGTCTTAAACCAAGACTCTCATGAATCTTAAGTTTCCATTTTCTCTCTCTGCTGTTACATGGAAAAGAGTCTAAGTGAATTACTCTCGATGTCACTATCAGAAGCAGTTTTTATTTGAAAACAGACGTCATCATGGGAAAATGTTATACAAGAAACTATGTCGAAACACATTTTTACTAAATTAGGCAAGCTGAAGTTTTCATGGTTTAATTAAATGGATGCTTGCATAAATATGTTAGTATCTCTAGTCAGAATCAGTAGTCCTCAAAGTCAGCCCTGTGTTGCCAATTTAGTTTCTAGACAATAAAGGCACTAGCTTTTTAACATTAGTGCTGTACGTGTTGCAAAACAAAACAGAAACAATTCTCATTGGTGAAGGATTTCAATAAACTTTAATAATATCCACATGTACAATAAATATTTCTGGGCCCTCAAGCACTTATATTTCCTTTTGAACTTGTGAACAAAAATTGATTCAAGGTGACAAATTTGTAATCTATTATGATGGATGGAGCTGCCTTTAAAAAAAAAAAAAAAAAAAAGATAATGGTATATCATTTATATTTTCTCTGCAAGCAGATTTGTAAAAAATTTACGTAAAGGAAAGCCAGAAAGGGAACCAGTTGTAATGGAAAAAATTAAATAGAGTCAACTGTAACATTAATTTTTATTAAAGCAAGTGTTACTTAATTAGAAGTTCAGAGAAAGACAAATGATACAAATATCACTTTTGGCTACCACAACAATCCTCATAGTCTCTTGGACTAAAGCAAATTATTAATTACATATCTAGCATTAATTAATTAAATTATGATCCTAGAATTAAATTTTCAAGCTAGAGAAACAAGTGTCATGAGATTAAACAGAAACATCTGTGTGAATATTTCTGAACATATTTGCAAAGTACAGCATTTACCATTAAAAACTCAGATGCTATAGCTTTGCAATATATAACAGAAAACAACTGTTGCACATGTGAGATAATAGCAAAAGTTGATTTCTCAACGGTGTTTAGTGTATTTACATATCTATTCCCTACGGCCTTGTAGTTTTATTAAACCCTCTTGCATTAAAATTTAAAACATTTTATTAACAGATTCTGAAGGCAGAGAAGATTGCACACAGATCGCATGGTCAGGGTGTACACAACATGATGTTAAAAGCCTTGCAAGTAAAAAATGATGTACCAAAGGCATCTGCAGGCACCCTGCAAGAAGATGAGAGGGTGTCATGTTGGAGTAAAGGGAAGCAGAGTTTGGCCCAGGTTTGGGAGAAGGCAGGTCCTTCATTGTACTTATTTGTTTATAAGAGAATAATAATGAACCTGTGCAAAGGTGTCTAGAATGGCTATCTGTCAACACAACATACTTTTGCTCAGATAGAAGAGGAGGCTTTATGGGAATAATCCCATGAATTAAAGGCCATTTGCCAGGTAAATGCCACTAGCTTGTTGCACTGACTTGGTCTATATGAAGAGCAGACATAACCAAGAAGCTTTTCCTTCATCTGTGTTCCATAATATAATATTCAAACTAAAAAGAGAAGATAATTGTAGACTGTATTTTTAACTAAGTTATGAGAGGTGCCACACAGTGGTGATCTGAAGAAAATGTATACTTTCCCTGTTCTGCAAGGCTTTTATAGGCCTTATGTGAAATACTAGAGAAAGATGTAAAACCAACAATTATGTGTAGCTAATAAGAGCTAAGAAAAGCATAGCAAAAATATGCAATAAGTAGTCAGTGATATAAACCATTATAATGAAACCTTCTTATATATCTGAAGCCAGATGCTGTTCCAAATTACATCACTGTAAATCCAGAATAGTTCCACTGAAGCAAATGAATCTACTCCAGATGAGAGAAGAATTTTGTCTGCGATCTATTCAGTTCAGATCAGTTCATGTCCATATGTCCATAGTTTACTGCACTATATTTTTTAAAAGAAGAAAATGTCTGAATCATACAATGATCTCTAGCATAGTGTTTGTCTGAAAAAGCAAGCTTCTCTAACAGGTGAGTTTCTGCCTACTACATTACTATGAGTTTGTTGCCTGAAATCAATAGACAAAGCTCATACTGAAGGGGGAGAATATTAAACAATGTCTTGTTTCTAATTTCATATATATAGTGGCTTGAAACCAGAACCCAGAATGGGCTAATTAGAGAGCCTGCCTGCTATACATGGTTGTCAGAATACAGAAGAAATTAAAGAAGTTTATGGCATGTCACAGCCTTCTGCTTTGCACATGCAATACATTCAGATCTACAGAGACAGTGCAATTGCAGCAGATCTTCTGCTCTTTAAGTGCATGTACGTAGATGCCAGGGCTCCCTTCCATATTGCTTTCATGGTACTGCAGAAAACCATCATCACAGAAGATTGCAGACTTTATTTCCTGAGGAGAAAATGACAAGAAATAGGGTACAGATTACAGAAACTCAACTACTATTTCAAGTATATGTTCAGCATACCTGATGGTGAGTGATGTCATGTTCTGTGCATGTTCACAAAATGATTTTCCCCCTGATTTGCTCATAGGGTTGCCCAGCTTGACATTGTGTTGCACAAGTTAATTTACTTTGCATTAACAAGGAAGATGAGACATTTTATTAGGAGCAGAGAGTTAGCAGGGGGTTTTAGAGTGCTTAAATTAAGCATCTTTCTCTCCTGTATGATTGATTAATAGTCGGGTGTCTCCAAAGGGCTAGGGGACTGTCAATTAAAAGGAAAAATTGCGGGGGTATTTGTTATCTCTACCTTGAGGGAGTTCAGACTTCTCATAGAATCATAGAATATCACAAGCTGGAAGGGACCCACAAGGATCATCGAGTCCAACTTCTGGCTCCACACAGGACCACCCCAAAATCAGACCATATGTCTGAGAGCATTGTCCAAATGCTTCTTGAACTCCAGCAGGCTGGGTGCTGTGACCACTTCCCTGGGGAGCCTGTCCCAGTGCCCGACCACCCTCTCAGTGAAGAACCTTTTCCTAACACCCAGACTGAACCTCCCCTGTCACAGCTCCATGCCGTTCTCTCGGGTCCTGCCGCTGTCACCAGAGAGCAGAGATCAGCGCCTGCCCCTCCGCTCCCCTCGTGAGGAAGCTGCAGGCCGCCATGAGGCGTCCCCTCAGTCTCCTCTCCTCTGGGCTGAACAAACCAAGTGACTTCAGCTGCTCCTCATTCATCCTGTCCTCTAGACCATTCACCATCTTTGTTGCTCTGATTCAACATTGCAAAAGTGTACCTTTTGTCCATTCAGACTTCAAAACACCAGCTCATCTTGTGAATATAGCTCTCTAACTGAGCAAGAATTGCTATTTCTAAGACCCACACAGATTAATAGAAAGTTGCTTTTTGCCACAGAATGGAGGTGGTTGAACATTTACCAAAGAAATGGAAAACATTAGCAAAATTCCTCACTTCTCCAGAGGTAATTCAAATTCATAGGCTCCTGTTACAGGCAGGAAGACAACTGGCCACACCAATCCCTGTTCAACCTCCCACCCTAGTTTAACCATCAGAGTTGAAGACCTCTGCTTCTTTCACGGACAGTGTTTTTCTGTCCTGTAGTCCACTCTGTAGCCAAGAGGCAGCTTTCACCAAAGCAGGAGTAAGTGGGAAGAAGTCTGTTTCTACAACACAGTGGCATGGACCTAATGTGGAAGAGATCTTTGGTTGTTTGGTGTTTTTTTCAGCTGCTCTGTGATGCTGGCTACATTTTAGAGCTATGTAAGACAAATGGGATTAGTCCTGGGACCAGAGCCCAGTTCCATCTTTCCAGCTGAGTCCCAAAACCATGAGACTGTGCAGTCCAATCCCCTTTATCTTGCTCTCCTGCTGATGCTTTGACTTTTGGACACTGGAGGAAACAGTGCTTTGGCTTCAGCAAGAGGGCTAAAATTTAGTCCCTGTCCTGCTGCCCAGCCCAGCTGATAGCCTGGGAGTTAAACTCTTTCTGTGGAAAAGGAGCGTTGGATTTCCTTAGGGTGAGAAGGTTCTTGATCCTTAATTTGTCACTCCATGGATTAGAGCTGTTTGGCAAAGATGAGCTTGTCTAGTCAGGTCATTTCCAGGGGAATGTGTCCATAGCTGCTGCCTTTGTCCAGTCATTGACATTGGTACTGATCTAAGCATTGTCTGTCTTTGAATTTGCTTAAGATATGCCAAACCTTGGGTCCATACCAGGACATAGGTCCTTATACTATAAGGTCCTATACCATAGGTTCTATACTATTAAGTCCTAAGAACTTTCCAGTCTCATGTCTCAGTTGTAAGGAGATAGGCACCTGCCTACACGGACTGAAACATATTTCTGCATGAAGGCTCCCAGGCTTCAGCAGCTGAGATATTCTCCAGGTTCAAATGCAAGTGCAAAAGTAAGCATTTCTGAGATTAAATATTGTTGAAGACAATGAGATCAGTTGCTCTCTGAAGACCTGCACCCTGATGGTCTCCAAGGTGTGCATTCAGGTGCACTCCTGAGTTGCAAGCTGCAGACTCCAGGTACTTCTATCTGACATATCTGAGCAAGTACCAACCACTTCCTGCTCCCTGGTTTCCATGGGGAGAAAACTAATGACTACAACCCAGGTGGGAGCTATGCTGCACTTTGGCATATGTGTCAGAGTAGTAAGACTCCAACTCCCTTCTGAGAATTTAAATAGGTATTAAAGAGAGTTACTGGGTCCACTTCCCTAGTGGTATTAAGTAGAGGTTATTCCTTTAATCTCTGAACTCCAAGATGATTGTCTAAGTTGAATTGTCTACAAGACATCCATCTTTATTATAGCCCTATAATACAAGACTGAATTCATACAGCATTGTGCACAAATGCAGATATTATCTTAAGCTTGGACTATTACTTTTCCTTTCCATTGTTTTGCAGTTTGCAAGGCTCACAGTCAGTTTATCTCCCTGCAGAGCACAGATAGTTCCCTTTGATTTTAGAGGAATTACATGTAGCAAATACAGGAGAATAGAACCTTCATATCTATAAAAGCAACCAAATAAATGTTGAACGAAGGTTTCAGTTTTACACTGGAAATTAAGTTTGAATATTTGAGTTGTTCAGTGAAGGAGACAGCACTGTGATCCTTTTATAGTGGTTCTGCTATTAGACTGAAATTATATGATTCTTAAAAACTCATACAAAACACAGCTTATGCATTTCTCTGTTTTGTTCTGCAAAGTGGTGCTGTTGAACGTCATCTTTTTGGCAACACATGGCAACAACAACTTACAGTGGCAGAAAATATTCTTGAATGCTCTTGTTGAAACAGAATCTACTCACGGTCTTGACTGTGGCTGGAATTCTGCTGGAGTCCTGGGACACCAGCACAGAGCAACACCTCTGTGTGCTGATTTTCATCAGTTTTATGTGCTGCTGCACAATTCAACTTCAAATTGATCCTCATTCCTGGCAGAACACTGATTTTTTTTCCTACTGGGCTGCTAACTAGAGGGAAGAAAGTAAAGGTAAGTAACATTACCTCCCTAAAACTCTGTAAATGTCTTTTGAGAATAAATACAAAGAATGAGCATAATACATGAGTCTTAAGTCACACAGAGACTGATGTAATTATCAGTGACAGCTGAAATGCATGTACTCTACTATGCTATGCTATTAAATAGCAGGAGAAAATTCCAAAGTTTTAAGATTTATAAAAATTAGAGAAGCCAGGAAGTCCTTCAGGGAAGAACATTTAAATATTTTAAGACTACATTAGAAATCAGGAAGATGAAGGCAAAAGCAGAGGAAGGAGAACAGAACATTTTTGCAACATATTAAAAAATATTTTTCTTTTAGGGGATATTTTTATCTTTCCTTTAAACAATATTCTCTATCCATAAGTATTCTAGGATAGTGTTTGGCTAAGTATTTCACTGCACATACAGTTCAAAGTTATCTTTCTTTATGTATTACCTGCCTGATGAAAAAATCATTGACCTTGTGGCTGGAGGCAAGGGTGAAAAAACAACTGGATGTAGATTAAAAATATTTTTCTGAAGCACACTGAAGTCATGCATTTTAAGAAACTTATTTCACATGTTAGAGCAAAATCTGTTGCGTTTGCTTCCAGAGTTTTGTGCAGAACACCTACTTATAAGTAAACCTTAAACTAAATCTGTATTGGCTAAAAGTTGATAGTTTGGCTCTCCAACTAATGTGACTGCAGTGCAGTTAAGTATTTGATGATGAATTAGTTTATTTAGCTGATCTTTGGCCATTTTTATTTCGGCATTTTTTAACTCTCGTAGCTGAAATATGTCTGTGATGCTTATGTTACATTGCTTTTAAAGACAAACACACTCATTTTCTTCATTAAAGATCATGGAACCATCTTTTTTTCCTAAAGGAAATTTGTACAGCTGAAGTCATCTGGATGACAGTCTTGGCTTTGGGTCTGATTGATGAGGACTATAACTGATGTGCACAACTATGTGCTTTCAGACCTAAACCTCTTTGGAGAGTATTCTGCCTGTTTGCCTATGAATGCTCATTCTCTCACTTTTCTCAGAGTATATGTGAATTGTTAATCAGGTATTCAAAGACAGGCATTACTGCAATTTCAGGCATGGTAAGGTATGCTGGCTACCCTCCAGAAGAGTACGAGTTTTCTCTAAAGCATCACAGCATATCTGTCAACCTCAAGCACATGTCCTAGATCACACAAAACATCCAACAATACGGTAGGTGTTTATACACAGTCTGGTCAATCCTACACTTAAGGATCTCTAAATCAGCTCTGACTAGAATTAAATCACCCTTATGTAAAATGAAGGCAGTTGGTGATTTGAAAATTGTGTATCATCCCTTGGTGCAGTAATTTAGCCAGGCCACCAGATGTCTACACAAAAGGCCTTTCTTCTCCATCTTCTTTGGAAAGTGACCATGAAGTAGATCCTACTGTATGAAGCATTCAAAAGGATGAGAGATTTCCCAGTGTGTCACCTAGTGAAACATGCTAGTACAAAAATCTACCACAATATTTTCCTTACTAAGGATCTCCAAAATGCGTTGTATTGTATTTTGGGACTTTTCAGTAAAGAGATTTAAAGTAAGAGAATGTAAACAGAATTTATCATTGGATAATAACACCAAAGGGAATAGCTGTGAACAGACTGGAAGAGACTTTATGTAAGTCACATTTTCTGCTCATATCTGGTGCATATTGTAATCATCATTATTTGAATTATTGTTCTCCTTTCTACTCGACAGGCCTATCCATTATAAAAATTGTTATTGTTTCAATAAGAATACAAGTTGTTCCGAGTTTTGGGAAGCAGATTATAGCTATTGTTGCCAGTTCCTAAAATGCCTGTTGGGCATTACTATTTTATTCAGTAAATAAAGAGTTTAAAACAATAATTATTATTTGTTAGAATGAACATATTTGAATCCCTTCTTCTTGCCCCTTCAGCGCAGGGCCTTTCAGTCAGCATTTTCTATTTCTAGCTGTTCTTGCTGTAAATACTACCAGCATTTGCAAGCTGTAAATTCATTAGCAACTAGCATATGAAGATGAGAGATGCCATAAGTTAGTGATGAAGGAATGGTTCATTTTGAACTACTATTTTTGTCAGCTGCAAGGAACAAATGTGAGATTTTTAAGAGCCAAAACCACCAGTACTGAAATTAGAGTCCAAACTCTTTAAAGTAGGAATGGGAGCAGCCACCTCTCCTGCAGAACAAACATACTGTGTTGTTGATAATTTACTTGAGATGGTATTGCTGTTTGGTAACAGTATCACCTGTCTTTGCCTAGATTACCAGTTATGTGTGTTCATCTCTTCTTGATAATGGTGGGAATGAAGTACCCTAATATCTTTTGAGGATTTCAGTAGTTAGAGATTTCTACTCAAGACTGCAAACCCTCTGGGCAGAGCTCTCCCAATGGTCTGAGGAAGTTCCTTACATAGGAGGTATGAACCACCAAACCTTTGAAGTGTTTTTGTTTTTAAAGACATTCTTTAAAGACATTTCTTCTTTGGCATCATTCAAAGGATCATCTCTTTTCTCTCTCTCTCTCTCTTTTTTTTCCTCTTTTTTTCCCTTTTTTCTTTTTTCTTTTCTCTTTTCTCTTTTATTTCTCTTTTCTCTTTTTTTTCTATTTTCTCTTTTCCTTCTCTTCCCTTTTTCTCCCATTCTTCTTTTATTTCCTCTTTCATGAATAAGTGAGCCATTCAAACAGAATTAGAGGAAATTAATTGCACATGGTGTTAAACTACAGGAGGCCAGCTCAAAGAATTTCCATTTTTAGTTTTAAAAAACGTCCCCCCAATCACTGTAGCTGGAGCTCACTGCATTTGAAATCTAGTTTCATAACTATTTGATAACATAGAGTCTGAAAAATAGCTGACATACACTGTTATGTTATGGGACTAATCTATGCAGGTTTTTCAAAACACCAGGTTAACCTACAGAACCCCACTGTCTTTAACTGTACAGCAGTAAATAGTTACATGTCTTTAAGTTGTTCATCAGGCCACCATCAATTGTGAAACTGTGAACTACATCTCACAATACTGAAGTTTTTCAATGTTAGCAGAATTCAGAAAAAGATAACAATAAAAGTAGGTAAAAGGTACCCAAACCAGGTCTCTGAAAAAATGAACAAGTAAATGAATGTATCTGCTCTGGATCTGACACTGAGCTCAGAAACCGACACACAGTGAGAGACTGTCCTCAGACGGCATGGTGAGAGAAAGGGAAGGTTGGAGATTCCTCTTGGTAGAGGGGAAACTCTGTTACTGCCAGACTGCCTGTGGATGAACAATGCTCCACAGAGTTTCAGATGTTTCCAAGCAACATGTGTGTCCTGATATGTATGCATCAGCTCTGCTCCTTGGACATCTCATGTCTCATCCCTTGGTTCAGCACAGCTGGATCCATGCAGGCTCTATCCAAAAGAAACAGCACAGGACGACCAAACTCTAATTTCAGGATTAGAGACATAGATACTTGCAACAGGAGGTATGGCTGCTCTCATCAAGCTGGGTAGTTGAGGAAAAAAAGATTGACCTCTTCAAAAGTTGATTCAACTCTGGAGAATAACCCCATGCACCTGCACAGGCTGGGGGCCAACTGTCTGCAAAGTGACTCTGCAGAAAATGTCCCAGGTGTCCTGGTGGATATCAAGTTGAACATAAGCCAGCAATGTGCCCTTGCAGCAAAGAAGGACAAGGGTTGCATTAGGCAGAGCATTGCCAGCAGGTCAAGGAAGGTTAACCTGTCCCTCTGCTCAGCGTTGCTGAGACACATCTGGAGTACTATATACAGTTCTCAGCTCCCTGGGACAAGAGAGAGATGGACTTGTTGGAGCGAGTCTGCTGAAGGGCCACAAAGATGATTAAGACACTGGTGCATCTGTCAGTGAGGAGAGGCTGAGAAAGCTGGGACTCTTTAGACTGAAGAAGGCTCATGGGGGATCTTATCCATACCTGATGGAAGGTTTTAAAGAAAAGGAAACCAGACACAGTGGTATCCAGTGACAGGACAAGAAACAATAAGCACAAATTGAAATACAGGAAATTCCATTTAAAAGAAAAGAATATATAAGAAAACATTTACAAGAAAAAAAAAAGCACACTTACACTTTATTACTGTGAAACAGGTCAAACGCTGGCACAGATTGCCTGGAGAGGTTGCGGAGTCTCCATTCTTGGAGATATTCAAAACCCTACTGGACACAACCCAGGGCAACCTGTTCTAGTTGACGCTGCTTTGAGCAGGGGAGTTGGAGTAGATGATCTCTGGAGGTCCCGGACAATCTCAACCATTCTGTGAGTCTGTGTGCCATAGGCTAGTTTGGAAGTCCAACCTGGGAAAACTTTAGTTCATCTTCTGTATGTATGGCATTGTTTTACCTTGCCTTCCTCTCCTCCTACAAGAAGCAGTAGCAAAATAGCTGCCCTTAGTATCAACTGAAATGAATCTTACAGATGGAAAATGGCTTTCTGTTCTGTCGTTGGAAATCTTCTAGTTGGAGGACAAAACAAAAGTCTTTCTGCGGAAGACTATTTCCTACATAGTGTGCCTATGCATGAAAATCAAATATTTTGCTATACTTGTAGTTCTTATGCTCAGAGACACATTTTAAGGAATAAGAATACCAGTTTTAAGAGATTTTTTAATGTATGTATAGGGAGCACCATCTCAAATATCTCCATATGCATTTGGACCTAGTTTTTCTACCCATTCACACTCAGTATCACTCTATTTCATAAATACTCCTTTCATCCAGTTAAAGAACTGCTAGTATAGTGAAATACTGCTTGTCATGTGTTGGGGTAACACCACCCAACATGTATAAAGAGTGTGCAGACCACAATACTTGCTCATAAGGATATACTACTAGACTTTTTTTTTTTTTAATGGATGGGGATGGGAGGCTGTTTCTTCTAGGAGTGTTTTTCATATGCTGCAGTTGTGATGTAGAGGTTTTGCACCATCTAGTTTAAATATTTGGTTTTGTGCTGAATATTTATTAACAATCTTTCACCTCAAAATATTTTATTCATTACCAGTTAAGCACGTTGACAAATAAAAAAGTAACCCAGAGCTTGTCATTAAGGTACTTTGAGACAAAAATGTTGTGAAAATGGATGTATTTACCAATTTATTTAAAAAGAAGACTTTAACAATATTTTGACCTCAAGACATTGACTTCAGTATACTTTGAAGTCAGAAAACTACAGCTGTTGAAAACTGGAGTGTCATAAAATCATCTTAGAAAAATATTTTCCATACAGAAAAGCTTGCTTAAATTTTTTAAATCAGACGGTCAAGACAATTGAGCTCACATTGATAAGGTTTTTGGTATTATAACTCTATATGCAGAGTTTTTACTACTGAAAAGATAACATAGGTACTTCATAAGTTGCATGTAATTGCAGTGTACAATATTGCTCTTTAAGCTTCTCACAGATTGCAGTGAAGCAGGAATTGGGATAGAATATGCCAGGAAAATATCAGGGGAAATACATTTCTCTGTTGTTATTAGTATCAGCTGTTGGCAGTGTGAAATCCTCAGGGGATGATGTACCCTCAAGGTCTCATTCTATATTATTACACACAACATACAGGTACATTAGTTACACTGTCTTTCTTCAACACACACCATGTGGTATTCAAATACCAATTAGCATTCTACATTAAGCAGAGAGCATCCTGGGGCTGCCTGTATTTAATTATTTTAGTGTGCTATTCTGTTTGATTATAATTCTATCTGTTCAATTTACCTTGTGACATATTCTATATGAAAGTTAGTGAAGACGATCTTCAAATTAAACACATTCCTTGTGGGTAACACTACCACAATGTGAGTGACAGAGGCAGATATCATAATCTCCTACATGACCCTACTCTTTCAGCAGGTATGCTCCCAAATACTCACATTTTCCTTGTGTAATTTCATATTTCTCTGCTCATGTCTCCTTGCTAGGTATATGTTCATTTGTAATTTTCCATTTTCACTTTTCCTGCATTTAAAGCCCCAATTGCATATGGTAATAGAGCCTTGTACTGGTGCAGTTTTTCCATTACCTCTCTCAGGACAGGTATTTTAGGATCAGTTTAGTACCTCTGAAGCTTCTTCACAGGCTTTAGCAGTATCAGACTCATCACAGATTCACCACGTTACAGTGCCCTCTGTTTTTGTTCTTGTGCTGGGGGTGTAGCACCTGTGACACACTGCCAGAGCATCAGAGCTACTTCTGCACATGGCATATAGAGAAAATAATACAGAGAAAGTGAATGAAAAAAAGGGTTATGGAACAATACTTCAGAGAGGAAGAATTAGTCTCCTCCTGCTTAGCAGAAAGAAATGTAATCTTTAATTAGAGATGATCTCCACATTAGCCTAATAAATATCTTTCCCTAAAGGACTTTTGCATGTAGATTGGAAAAATTACTAACAGCTGACAGGGGAAAATGCCAGTACTCAGTAGCACCTCTGAAAGACAGTCCTTAAGGACATGTCTCTGTTGACACTGGACTTGCTCAGCCTGTACTGAGAGCGAGCCGGATGCTGTGCAGCTGCAGATCAGATGCCAGAATCCCCAACCCACACTGCAGCACAGGGATGAAGGGGAATATGGAGGCCAGGTCCATGTCAACCTCTGAGCAACCCAACCTCACTTCCAGGGCACCAGGGATGCTTTCCCATTGGAATGTTTCTCCAGCTCATCCAAACATACATTATAACTCAGACAAAACTCTGCCACTTTCCCAACACCAGCTATCCTTTCCCTTCCTCGGCATGCTGGCTATAGATCTAGGTGCCCCAGAGTCCCAAATTTCCTAAGCCTAGCAACTAAGAGCACCAGTAAGTACGTCCTATATTCCTTGGGAAATGCAACCAGAAGCATTGCTGTGTAGATCCCATATTCCTGAAGGCATTCCTGGTGTCTTGAGAAGTCTGGAGAATGATTTTTAGTTTAAGAATGAAATACTTCTTGTGAGGAAGAACCCTTTAATTTTTATTTTTTATTTTTAAATAAAAAGTCACCAAATGTCACTTCCAGAACAGAAATAATGTTTTTGTTTCTTAACCCTTAAATGTATTTGTAGAGGTAGAACCTTTCCTTTAAAACCAAAGCAAACAACAAACAAATCAATTACTCAAATGCCACAGTGAATAATGCTAAAGTGGCATAAACTTGTCCTCTAAACCTGGAGAACTTGCTGTTAAAGGACAGGAGATCACCTTATACTATTAGTTGGCACTATGGAAAAAAAAAACGAAACCCTGAAAAGTGTTCACGTCGACAGACTAATCTTGTGAGGGTAACTTTTGGTTCCCATTTCTTATAAAAACAAAAGCCTCATTATTTAAAAATTGGCAATATCATCAAAACTTCCATTTTTTTTTCCATTTTTTTCCCATGTTGATTTGCTTACTTTTTATTTTTATTATTGTTTCACAAAAGCATATTCTTAGTGGAGACTGAAAAAATCCTACAAGCTCATTGGATGAAGGTTTTGTTTAAAAATTGTACAATAGATAATGAAAAAAATAAAATCCCACAAAACAAACTAGATTTACTTGAATTTTTGCAGAACATAAACACTTTCAACTCTTCTCCCAGAATATCTTCTGTATTTTGGCTTCTTCCAGTGTTGATGACAGTCAGCTCTGCATTTGACCCAGATTAAACCACTCCTGTACACTTCCTTGTACTGGCTCCATTTTTATACTCTGGTAGAAAAACAGTGATACAGAAATACAAGTATCTGTAGGAAAAGCAATATAGTTACAAACTGTGTAAAAGAAAAGGAAATAGTTTTTGAAGCCAGGAACAGAGTGAGAATCATGTTTGGCTTGAGCTAGCAAAATGCTTGAAGGTTCTTAAAATTCTGTCTAGGTAAAATTGAAATTAAAATTTGAACAAATAGAAAGGAGTGCAATTTTATGAACTCCTTTTTGAAATTTTATGAGTTTGAACTAATGGACCTCTGTAAGAGTTTTAGCTAGAAAATCTATTCATGGCTTTCACTTGACCAGCCCCCACATTTTGCATGTTCTTAAGACCTCCCCATTAATATCCAGGACTCCCTTACCTTTAAACACTAGTGTGAAGGAACGTGCCAGAAAACAACCAGTTGCTAGGAAAGGTTTTTCTTCTGTCCCATGGACAGGGTATGACTGTGTCATTATAACACAAGCCCAAACACCTGTTGACCAACTGCTTGAGATGCCTCTGATCAGACACATGAAACCTGCACCAAGACAGAGGCTGCATTCAACTGGTAGCACATATTCATCCTCCTGGGAATAATTTGGGGAATAGGTGATTCTGGTAGTGTTTCTCACTAAAAATGGAAGATGAACATTACTAAAAATAAGTTGCATTGTACAGTTTCTCTCCTTAGTTTCTCATTAGCAGTTTTCTTCCTTCCCATTCTGTTCCTTTCTCCACAGCCTGTCTACATTTATTTCTACTTTAAGCCATTTTCTGCATGTTCACCCCAGAAATGCAAGTTCAATATTATTTTAATTGAACATAAAAACCAACATAATTTCTGCAGACTTGAAAGTGGGACCCTGCTTCCTCAGCTACATGAGATATACCAGAACTGAGTGTTATAAAAGAAAAAAATCAGCGAAGAGCTCTAAGCTTCAAGCAAGACACAATGTTCTTTTCCACCTTTTTGACTCTTTAAGGTTTCTATCGCCCTCAATGCTTTTCCCAGCTTGCCAGGGCATTTATATTTTACAGGTTTTCCCACAGAGTTATTTACTGAGTAACGTCTTCACTGAGGACATTTAACTTTAAGTCACAAATGGAGACTTGTTTTTTTTATTATTCTGTAAAAGCCTTTTGTCCACTTTGTTTAGCATCACGAGCCCTTGCCTACAGTGAATACCACTAGCACTACAACAAAAGTATCACAGCCAACAACTCATATTATAAGTGAGCCTTGAATAAGGCTGTGGACTAAGCCATGCAAAGAATCAGTGAGTGGTGTTCTTCCCTCAGTTGCTTGCCAGCATTATTTAAAAGCAGTGCCAGAGCATTTTTCACTTAAACCCTATAAATATAGCTCTTTGAACATGTTCTGTTGTTGATTTGAAATTTAAACATTTCATTTAGCTTCCCATTAAAACAAAATCTCGCAGGTTCCTCTGAAATGGAACATGCTCTGAGACAGCTTTCCATTGTGAGGGAGAGCAACAGCTAAAAGAGAAGATTGTTTTTTTTTTCCTAAATTGAGATTTGGAAATCATTTTAAATGGCATTGTTTACTGTAGTGAATAAGTAAGAGCACTAAAAGGATGGTTCTGTATTCAATATACTCTGGCAACTTCTNTTTTTTCTGAGCCACAGAAATGAAGGACAGAAATGCTACTGATTGAAAAATGAGTGGTACCATGCACTAAGAGCTGATGGAAAGCTTTACACTGGCAGCTCTGGGAAATGAGACATGTCTCCACTGGATCATTGTGGAAATACATCTGGAGAGAAGCGAGTGGGGAAGACCCCTCTCTTCTCCCAGAGAGCTGAAGTCTGCTGGGAAGGTCCTCGAAGGGGATCAAAGTCTGCTCACTGAATAGTGCAGGAGTCAGAGCAGTGGGAAATTTGGATCAAAGCCCCTAGGCAGAACAAAGACCTCTGCCAGGTTTGCCTTTCTCCTGCGGTGTGCTTCTGTTGCCTGTTCCAGAGCACTCTTGTTCTTCTCCATAAAACATAAACAAACCACATTGAAAGCATTGGGTTAGTTTCATACCGAAACAATTCCAAACCCTGCATCTCTGCCACCCCCCAGCCCCCCCACCCTCCTTTCAAAACAGAGTGGTCACATTTTGAAAACTTCCAGACTTAAAAAGTAGACAGGAATTTCTTAGATATAGTAGTCTCTTTTTCAAAATGGGTGTTCACTTACAGCTGCTATTATTTGCCTAATTTCCCTATTCCCATAACAATTTATGTATCCATCTCGTATGCCAAGATACAGTGAATGAGCAACTGCTTATGCTTTAATGAGTAGAAATGAAATTAAAAACCTACATGCTGCATGTTGTTTCAAATTATAACGTGAGCACAGACCGTGTCTTTCTGTGTTGAGAGTCTTCTGCCAACTTGAACCCAGCTCGTAATGAATTTGAAATTGCAGTGATAGGAACTCAGGGAAGAAATTATACAGGAAAACTACTATTTCAAGCAAAAGTATGGGAAATTGTACAAGACAGCGAATATGATTTTGTTTTCTTTAGTAAGCAGTTCACTAGCAAGTAATGGTGAGAGATGATGTCAGGTATATCTATGTTCTATGTACAATAAAATTTAGGATTAAGGATATTTCTGCTATATCTAGGGTCTGATTTTCAGAGGCACACTGTTTCCAGGATGGAATTTGTTAAGTTGAATTCAACTAAATTTGAGACATCCGAAAAACTTTCATGTCAGCTACTATTTCTCACACAAATGCTTCTTTTGTCTGACCTTCAGAAACAGTTCTTGGAAAGACAAAAAGTCCTTATAGTATTTTACTAATTATAGAATCCCATGGCAAATATTGTACACAGCCCTGTTATGCAGCTTCACCCTGAAAGCCTTTTGACAACAATTCCAGCAGAAATGGGTGAGAAGAATAGCCACAGTAACAGTAGTTGATGTGGAGAAGGAAAGCTATTTCACCCCCAAATTAATAGAAAGCATTCATTTTGAAGTGGATGGGGCCAACTTGGTTTGAAATTCAGCTGTGGATTCAAGAACTCCTACACCTAACTGCTCCTGTACATAATTGTAAAAATAAATGTAACTATTTACCATTTGTAACTAGATACAATGAGTTCAGGAGCTCTTGGCAATGGCCAAGTCTTGCAATTGAATGGTTGGCATGGACAAACCTGCTTAGGGTCCCAAACAGCTGAGCTCAGTCTCCGAAGTTAGTTCCAGTGCTAAAAGCTCCTTGGCTCTGTTTAATTTAGGGGTCAAAGTATTTTCATCTCCTTGGAAGTAGGAGAGGGAGGAGGGAGAAGGGAAGGGAAGGGAAGGGAAGGCAAGGGAAGGGAAGGGAAGAGAAGAGAAGAGAAGAGAAGAGAAGAGAAGAGAAGAGAAGAGAAGAGAAGAGAAGAGAAGAGAAGAGAAGAGAAGAGAAGAGAAGAGAAGAGAAGAGAAGAGAAGAGAAGAGAGAAGAGGGTAATTGGTAGTAGGCAGCTCTTGTGTTTCACAATCTTTTCTCCTAATCCAAACCGAGTTGGTGGTTTCAGGAACATGAAGTTTTGAGAATTACTGTTTTGCATATATAATTCTTAATATAGATGTTTACAAATATTTATGTGCACCTGGTGTATAAGACCAAACATATTTAATCCCAAAATATTTTGGAACACACTGGCTGTCATTAGCAGTGACATTTCTATTCATGCAAAATAATACGTAATTATCCAGTCAGATCTAACCTGCTCACCCTTGTGTACAGTTTTCTTCTGATAAAGAGCTAAAAATTAAATGATAGCTCCCCTGTGTTGCAGAGTTGGAAAACACACTGTGGCTTCAAACAGCCAGCCATCTCAGACCTGGTGAATCCAACAGTTCAGATGACCCGAGCACATGACGCACATCCATCGGAGGAAGTCCTCATATGAAAACAAGTCATGGGCTGAGAAATCCCCTCAGCGCAGGGTCGCTGGCGTGACTCCCTCGCGGGGTCATGTGGCGGGGGCGGTGGGCACACCTTTCCCTGCTCCCCCCGCGGCAGCTGTCATGGGAATGATCAGCTGCCCATTACACGCATGCATGCACTTCCCTGCCTCGCAGCGCACAGCCATGATGTGCTCTGCTCACAGGGAAAAATTTATATCCCTGGTTTGGCGCAGAAGGGCAGCACCCCCTTGCCAGGCAGCCCCTGCAGCCGCCAGGCAATTAAATGAGTAATTTTCCCTGCTTTGTTGAGTGCAGCGGGGAAAGAAGGGCAAAATCTGCACCATCAGTAGCAAATTTATTGTGGGACGAATTAAGAAGCGCAACCAGCCTGAAGGATTGCTATGTGCACATAAGCGTCAACGGACCAGGGTCCACCAGGCTCCCTAGTCATCCCAAGCAAGAAGAAAAGCATTTTGCTCCCAAGCTACTTCCTCAGAGTAGCAAAAAGCCTTCCACTCCTCTTCATGTCTTTTCTCCTTTAACCTCCTTCACTGTAATTCATGCCATATAAAGAGGAGGGGGCCTTTTAGGGGCACTGTGGTTTTTTGCAGTAACCTTACGAGACAGAGCTGTTAAGGGGATGCAGCATGCACAGAGGCCCCTGATAATGAATTGCAACTGAGAAAAATGGCTTGAGTGGGAACTTACTTGGAAAGCAGCAAAAAGGGGATATTCCTTTCCTTCATGAACTGAGATGTCCTGGGGGCCTACAAAACTTTGAAAAATAATCCTTTTTCATAAAGCAATGCTGCCTAACTCAAATCGAAAACAGATATAGGTGTACAGTAACACAGATCTGCCCTCCAAAGGACATGGCCCGAACACAGAAAATGGAGATCAAAGAAATCAGCTGGGCACAAGGCAGACATCTCCAGTGGCAGGCGCGTGCACTGCCAGCAATCTCCTGTCATAAAGTGTACTGGATGGTGACCATGCATCACGGGTTAAGGCCCATAAACTATCTTTAGTGTAGGAAATTGAGCAGAACATGTTTAAACTGCAAAACCAGATGATATCTATGCTACTACAAGCTCTGTTTGCACAGTCTAACCACCTTTTTTAGGGGCAAGCAGAGTCCTCTCGTTGGCCTTTTAAGTACTGGAAAAATATGACCAGGTATGTACTTAGCACTTACTGGCTGGTAGGACTTTGACCTTTCCAGGGATGGGTAATCATTTGGTTCACCATTTATTTTAAATTGCAACACTAGCAGTCTTCTCTTCCCGTACATAGTTTAAAAATCAAACAAATGTTCCTGGGGACAGTTCGCATATTTCTGTTAACTACAGAGGAACATTAATCGTTCTCCTTATTGCAGAGCTGGCTTTTGGTTCCTTCTGTAGTTTCAGAAAGCAGGCAAAGACAAAGCAAAAATTCTACCAGTCATATGCTTAGTCCTCACAGTTCATTTCCACAGCAGTGCATGTAGGATTGACACAACCCACTTTTCCAGGGGAAATGAGAGTTACAGGCATGTGTTACATGACTGTTGTTGAAGCTGTGAACTAACTACAGCTGTAAATCCTAAGACTGAAAAAATATCACATTCTCTTTTGGGGATTAAATGCCTGAAGTAGTGAGTGCCTGATTATTTGTGCACACACATTTCTTAACGATTGTAGTCCCAGCTCTGCAGATTACAGTAATCTTCAGCAGCTCAGATTCAGCAAAGCAGCATACTTCACTGAAAGGGATCAAATCTGGTGAGAAAGGAAATTTTGTGATCTTGGCTTCCCTTGATTTTTTTGCTGTTAGTCCAGAGCCGGAAGAACAAGCAGAGCAGCAGCTCAGAGCCCAGGGTAACATGTGGTTTCTGTCTACCAAGATAAGTGACAGACCACTCATGGCCTGTTCTTATCACCTTTGAAATTTGAAAGGTTTGACTTTGGTTCAAGTGTATCTTAGTGTTTTGTGGGAGGGTTGGTTTTTTTTCTTCCCAGTTGCTCAAAAGTAGTTGGCAAATCCTGCTGTTACAGTAAAGCAATATGAGACCACATACTTCGGAGTCTGATCCAAGAGCCAGAGACTTAGCCCTGTGCTTGAAGTTATCATTTGTGTAATATGCACAGCTGATGTGCATGGTTGATTTTGATTAGTGCTGTTGAATTTTTTTTCTCTTTTTTTCCTCAGGAACCAGGTAGAGCTTTTGTTTATGGGAGCACCAAGAGCTTTTCTCAGGCCCCAAAATTCTGTGGACCAGTCCCAGAACAGGGCAGGACACTCGCAAAGGGACCAATGGCTACAGTTAGAAATGACCAGCCCACTCTTGGTGATTACTAAATTCAGACCTGTTTGGTCTGTAAAATCTGGCAGCTAACTGCGTACAGTCTGGCAGGTGAGTCTGCAAACTCCTCCTGCCCAGCTGGTAACAGTGAATGTGGAAAACGGACAGAAAAGACCTTCCTTGAAATCAAGTCCTTCCTCTTGTTTGTTGGTTCTCCCAGCACTCTTCCACTCCTGCTCAGGAAAAGCAAAACAAACAAACCCCCAGATGCTCCTGAGGAATTTCAAGGAGCAAGAACACTTCAGCATTCACAAGCTGCCTCTCTGTGCGTGGTGATTTTTAGGCAGACAAATATGAGACAGACTGTGGCTGTTTCTTGCTCGGTTCCTGACTTTCGCCCTCTCACACACTGGGGCACGGGCAGAACATTTCCATTCCTATTCCTGGTCTTGAAGAAATCATAGATTCCCTTGAAGAAATAATTGCTTCCATGGAAAATCCCCACATGCAGACCAATTGCCTGATGTTATCAAGGCACAGAAAAACTTCAGATATGAACAACTTAAACTCACTCCTTATTCAGCAAACACACTGGAAAATACTGATACGAATATGAACAATTACTCTTTGAAGACTGTTCAGCAGGGAAAAAAAGCATATCTTATTTATTTTTTTAAACCAATTTTACTGGAGTGTAGACAAAGATATATATGCCAGTTATTTCTTATATAAAAAAATCCTTCCTCACCTGGCCCCAACAATGAACAACCTCTCATGGCTGTGCTGATCCAGAGAGGTCTTGACTACATTTATGCAGACTTCTATGTTCTGCAAAAGTGTCTGAATGAAATATCGCTAGCAGCCCCAAACCTGGGTCCAGAGCTGTAAGTGTTAGGTCCTACAAGATGGTCGTAGGCTGCAAAATTTAATTTGGGGGCTTGGAGTCTGTGGTGTTAGAAAAGTAGCTTGCAGAATTTGAACCTGGATCTAAAATCAGATTTTGAAGGTGATCTGTCTCTCCTTTCCCTCATTTCTAACATGTTGAAGAAAAGGGAAGTTCTAGCTTGTGATATAATTTGGGAAAATTTGACCCCAGGCGACCTTTGCCAGATACTGTTAAAGAGCAAATGGGGCAGTAAGGTGGAAATGGTTTGTTGCACAAAAATGGTGACTCTGTGCTAAGCTTCATAGGTTGGAAGACACATTTTGAAAGTCCGGGCAAAAATGTGACAAGAAGCCAGTTTAAATACAAGCACATAGGTGTGATATGTTCTGAGGGCCAGGTGTGACTTGGGAACCTGGCAGCTTTGTGCATGTTGTAACTTTGACATTGCGGATGAAGAGAGACAGGCTAACAAAGATTACTGATAATAAACTCATGAAAAGGTATGGCCCACAGTGTTATTGCTCCTATGAGACACGGCAAACAAATGCACTATGAAGGGTTACTTGTGTAAAAGGCAAGTGCATTATTTGTGGCATACCCATGAGCAATTTACAAATGCACTTATTTTGTCTTGGTACATCTTTACTTGTAAGCACTTACCTGGTAATAACCAGCTCTGAATAATGTTCCACGCTCCCAGGTTTTGTGCATGAGGAAGAGCGCAAAGGACAAAGAAAATAATAATTGGCTTTCTCCTCCTCTTCTGGCATTCCTTGCTGCTGTTATAGTTTACTGTTAAAGTGACTCTGAGCACAAACAAGCTTAAGGATCATGAACAAAAATATTCTTGTGTGAAAACATATGTAGCAAGAGTACATTTTTAAAACCTGGTTTTGTAGCTTATAACTAAGCCAAGTGATACTGACATTGGTAGGGCTCCACAGGCAGAAAGCCAGTGCAAATTCAGCCGTATGAATCTTCATTTTCTATGCCAGTCATAGAAAAATGATGTATTATCCATCTTTGTTACTTCCCTGAAAAAATACTCCTTATGGGATAAGGGCATGAGAAGCTGAAGGTATATCTGAGAGGAACATCTGTTTCTCATGGTAATATTTCCCATGAAAAGCACTATCAAAAAAAAAAAATACAGTGTATATGTCTGTGTGTATTTTCACTTTCCCCTCTATTAGTCCTCCTCTGTCTTGTCTACGTTCAAAAAGATCCCTACAGCAAGGGAGAGCTTTGTCTTGCTTAGCCATTGATTTGGAAAAGTTAGGTCAAGTTAGTTAGTCAAACCTAAGAGAGTTATTTAAGCTCTCTCCATAGTCAGTGGACTATAAGTAAGTGCTTAGAAGACGCTGGAGGAATTGTCCTCTGCAGGTGATTTCATTGACTGCAGAGGGAGCTTGGATAGTCGGTGAGAGGAGGGATGTATATAGAAGTCAGCCCAAGGCAGGGGAGCCCAGAGTCTTCTCAGAGGTGCTCAGCTGGGGCTCTGGTTATATGTACAAGTAACCAAGTGCATACAGATGACTTACGGAGCTTTTTGCTGCAAACCTTTGTTGTGCAAAAAGCTTAGCTTCAAAAAAGAACTAAAAATTGCTGTGAACATATTAAAAATTTTGACCATACTGTAACTCATTTTTGATGTCTGCAGAGTAAGAAAAACACCTCAAACCTAAAAGTGTAATTTAATGAAAATCTATCTGAAGTTGGACACATAAGCAAATATCACTCATATTTATAAAAACTGCAGTGATTTTAATACAATACGTAATCCCCAAACTCAAATATGTTGGTTAGGCTAGGTTAATAACATACAGCTCCACCATTACACACAGTTGCCAGTACTTTTTGTGTATGTATTAAACACGTATAAATCAATATAACATTGAATATATGTATTTAACAAAATATGTATTATCCATATGCAAACAGTTGATTGGAGAAGCAGTATGGGCAGCAAGAGAAAATGAATTCCAGAAGAAAGATTACTATGGGGTGCATTCCTAAAAGGACTGCATTGGAGAAAAACACACGCTAATCAAATACTGAGACACCTTGGGCTTGGTTTTCCAGCTCTGGAGAGAGATTGTTGTAGTCTGAGTTATTTGGTTTCTTATCTTTCCAACCCTGAAAATCACAGTATGGAGGAAGGGACACAGATCCAGTGTGGAAAGAAATGAGATCAATCTTCACTACTCGATGATCCTTATGGGTCCCTTCCAACTCGGGATATTCTATGATTCTGTGATTCTACTTTATGTGCGTATATACCTTTCCCTGCTTTCTGCCTGTCCTCCTTCCTCCTTTGTCTTGGCCTGCCTGCCCAGTGTGAGGGCACTGGGCACGACGCAATGTGACTACACAGAGGTCAGAAATCAGGATTACAAACGTGCAGTGCTTGCACACCTGGGCTGGGTCGCCCACAAACTCTTGGGTAAATGGCCCCTAGATGTGCAGAAGAGGGCTATATGGTCAGCTGTCAGTGACACAGGTTGAAGCTAAGCTATTAATTGCAGCGAACAAAGAATCAGAGCCCAGAATTTTGTGCAGAAGGCAGGCTTTAATTTTTGGTCTGAGTGTGAGCTCCGAGAATAAAAAAAAGCACACCGACATACTGACTATATACAGGCATATTGAGCTTTTTTTTGCAGACTTCTTTTTCATGCTTCAGAAATTCCTATGCTTTATAAATTTCATTCCATTTTACATGATCTTAAATTCCATCTTCTAGTTTTTATAATGCAAAACACTGTTTGGTGACTGCAGGTTTCACATCACTAAGTATATTTCATCTGACATTTCTTATTCTCGGCAGTTCCTTACATGCCTTAACATGTTGGTCTCTCCCTCCTGGTGTTCCTCTCTGGCTGCTTAATGCTCTTTTCTGCTCCTTCCTGGAGCTTCCTCAATTGATTCATTTGGCTATTTGTTATGTTAAAAAGAAAAAGAAAAAGAAAAAAAAAGAGCTTTGATTTACCAATTTACAGCACTTCCACTGTCACTTGTTGTTGGGTATTGTCCACGGCTTTCTTTCCTCAAGGATTAATGAAGTAAAATTACTAATGTGATTTCCTTAAACATAGCAATACTGCATAAACTTTCTGAGGGGTCACCACCAGCTTCAAAGGATTTCTTATCAAGCACAGAAAAAAAGTCTGAGTTCAGTTCCTGTCATGTTGGAAAAAGATGTGATCAATGTTGGATTCATGAAGTAATACTTGCTTTTAGATTAAAGATGTGTTTGGATTGGAAGCAATTTCTCTTTGGTCCATGAATAGTGGGCAATAAACACCACTGTGACTGAGTTATTTGGAAGAGACACCTTCAGCTCTGAATTTGGGTAATGCCTAGGAAAAAAGGATTTGACTGATGAGTGGACTCTTCCAATCTTCCTAATAATCATCATTATTCATAATAACCTTTAATTCTTTATAGGAAAGGCAGTTGTGTTGTCAAGCATCTGGAGGATGACTCCCCAGACAGATTGCAGCACAGAGGCAGCAGCTGGAAAACCAAAGCCGAGCCACTGTGAGCCCAAGATGGGGAGAACCAATCGGAGTTCACTCAAAGAAGGGAATTCGCTCCTGGTCCAAAGGCCCGACTGAAATTCCTACCACACTAAAACCAAACAAGCCCACCCTGCTTCCCCAAAAGGACCACTGGTGTGATGCTCAGGGGCTGCCTTGGGTGGGCTGGGACGGAGCAGGCTCCTCCTGCAGCAGTCAATTCTCCATCACAAAATGCAGCTAAAAAATGATCCGTGGGCCAGGATTTGGCCTCAAGAGATGCAGAGGCAGAGTTCCTGCACCTGGTCCCATTTGGGGACGGTTTGTTCAGAGCTGGGGCAGAGGTGCTGTCCCTCTCTCCTGGAGATACTCAGATCTGCAAGACACACTTGAGCAAACACCAAGGTCTGTCTGGTCCCAGCAGGCTGGGCTGAGACAAACCACAACTTAGGGCCACCATATGGGATGCTGAGGACACCACCCCATAAAACTCATGCAAGCAGAGGAGTTTTGCTTGCCAGACAGAGGACAGCACTGCGATAGCACCAGTGTTTCCTGGGCATGTTTGGTAGCCTTGCACTTCATGCTTTTCCCTCTTATCCTTTGCTTGTGTATTTTCTTTAATATAATCCTCACCTTTCTGTTTCACCCAGTTGCTTGCAGGAAAACATGGAAATAAATACATTTTAAAAGAGAGTTTTTACTCCTCACTTTTAAACTAACTGATTTAATTGTATTCATACATCCTTATTCAAGCTTTCTGGCCCAAATCCCTTGTGGGTCAGTTTTCTTCACTGTTCTTTAGGCACTCACAGATTTCTGTCTCTGTGGTTATACAGGACCCAAGTACCTTATCCTGTTTGGTTCTAAAATATCTTTCTCATTGTCTTTGTAGATCACCGTGTTTTAATCGGCTTTTGGCAATGATCTGTCAATACTAGATTTTTTTTTTTTTTTTTTTTTTAAAATACAATGTAGAAAAAATACACCTCCCTGTACAAATGTATGATATTGGCAGATCTTCATTTAAATATGCTCATCTGCTGGGACTGCGCTCCTTGGCACAACAGGCATATGGGGCAGCTGGCATATTACTGTGAGCTTGTGGTGAAAAAATGAACTTCATTTGCACACTTAGTTTTACGGGTAAGAAAATGGAAGCTGTGCTCATATGTCAGCAGTGGCATTTCATCTAAGTACTTGAGATGCAGAAAAGATAACTCTGGAATCTGCTTTTACAAACTCGCATGGATTGTTTGAAAATATTAACAAAATGTGTTTAAAAACATACACCTAAACTCCTCCAGCATGAAATCCTTCTCTAGAGAAACATAAGACATTTTTACATGTTTAGATTAGATTTTTAATCTCATTTCTAGGTTTCTTTAACATTAACATCAACCACATGTCACTTATGTAGTCCATTTATATTTTAATTTATTGTCTGCATATCGAATGTGTAATGTACAGCTGGACTCAGCACAATATTTTCTATGAAATGTGAAAGGAGCTATTATCCAATAAGAAGTACATCTGGCTTTGGTGTAGCAGAGCTTTCCCAAAGGCAGAGAAATCGCTGTGATAATTAAACCTGAGACCCAAAGGAAGGACATGATTCCTGCTGGAGTATTAGAACTTGCACGAGGAGAGGAATCCCGGTGAGAGTTTTTTTACAGCTAACAACCTATTGCATATTACTAAAATCCTTCAGAAAATCTACAGCTAATTATTTGCAATTGTCACTTGGTGACTGTCTAGGTATTAGACAATTGTTTGCAAACCAGCTGAGGGATCTGCCATATTTTTGCTTGCAGTCAACTGAGTCCTGAGCAGATGACTGTACTAAGCTGTCTGCCCTAGTGCTTCCATACAAAAGGCTTTTAAATTAAAGTAAAAATTCATTTTAACAACAAGGTTATGTTTTCCCTTGAGATTTCTAACACCATTCACTCTCAGAGCTGAGGATGTTTCCGTCTTCAGGTTAAAAGCTTTTCTTTTTTTTTTTCTCCTGGCAGCCCTTGTTAGATTGAAAAAGTCAAGGTGCTAGTGGCTTCGTATCACTCAGGGGCCCAATCCCACAGCTCTCATGTCTGGCTGTGGAAGGCAGCAGAAGAGCCGGGTGCTAGAGGGGGCCACAGGTAAAACAAGAGATAAAGGGAAGGGTAAATGCTTTATTTGCCTGCAACTCATTTGTCATCACCTACAGCTTCCTCTTAGGGAGCTGATGGCTTTCTTTTTGAAGCAACATTAGCTGCTCTGGAAACACTGAAGTACTTTATTTGGCTCACTAATTTTTTATGAAAGAAATGTTGGTTTCTTCTCTCAAACACCAGTAGACAGATGGCAGAAAAAATATAGTAGACTCTGGACTCCTACTGAAAGCTGACCTAGACTCACCCCTGGCTTTATTGTTTTCCTTTCATAATTAGCTTTTGCTCAGCATTGTCATTTTCATAAGCCTCGATATTCTTCAATTAACAAAACAGAACAAGAACAACAAGAGCTTAGGCAGCTCATGAGGTCACTTCTTGCAGGGGCTGGATTATGGCACCAAAAGAAGCCTGAAAAGCATGTATTGATCCAGTCTGACAGTTCCTGCCACATTAAGCCTCACCACAGCTGTGATATAAAGGCGCTTAGAGCTGTTATCATAAATACCATCCACTATCTTTAAAGATCATCAAAATTGCTTCACATTGTATAAGAGTTATTGTCATATAATTTGTTCAATGCATTTTAACAGCATAAATTGGTTTAGCATTTTAATACTAGCTTAAAGGTCAAATGCAGATAATTTAAACTAACATTTATCCTATGAAAGTTATCATATAAGCTCAATTTACTGAATGTGTGGAATGAAAAACCGTCATCTTTATTATTCCCTTCATTTATCCAAAAGCTAAATACATCCAATAAAATTTGTTTTTAAGTGTTAAATAAGACACATTCATTTAAACTGTCAAATAACATATTTGCGATTATTTTGTGAATGCATATAATATTCAGGGTATGTTCTTAAAAGTAAAAATTATTTTCCTATCATTCTTTTTGTAGAAAATCTGCAGGAAGGCAGTTATAAGAAAAGAATATTTATAATTAGGAATGGCAAAATACAACTACAGCCACTACAATAAACTGAAGGAACTTATTAAGAACACACACATCTATGCACCTCTTAACCCAACCTACAGCTCAGCTTCTGACCATCCACAGTCCTCTTGGGCACAGAAAACTCCCTCCTAACTTGTGGCTCCTTCCTTCTGCTCATTGAACCAGTAAAACATGAAATCAAGTGTTTGTTTAAAAGAGAAGGGAAAAAAAAAAAAGATAATTGCATGGGATCAAGCACAAGAGGTCAATGGCAAGAGGTATAGTTGACAGCATCAGTAAAGACAAAAAAGGCAAAGACTTATTAAAAACAGGGGCTCTCCTTGAATTTTTGTCCTGTAAGCAAGAGATGTAGTATACTGGTATGGACTCTAATAAAATGTCCACTCAACAGAGGTGGAAGAGCTCTCAGGTCCCAGATGAAATGTCTAGTCTGACCTTGGATGTGGCTGTGGACAAGCTGGTGGCTTGCCAATCACACTGTCCTTGTGCGACGGGATAGACCAAGACTACTTCTGCTGAGGCTGATGTGAAGCACAGTCTTAAATTTTACTCTTATGCTGTCAGGTGTTTGTTCTAGGGATATGGTTTATTCTAGAGTCTTTTCCTCTTCTTAGAGTTGTTCTGTTTGCATAAACAAGCATTTGGTGGAGCAAGAACTGGAACACGGGTGTCCAGCATCTCAATGTCCTTCTGTAGTCATTCGGTTATAACAATCATTTCTCAAAGGAGGTGGTCATCTACATCTCTGTGTTTTTTTACTTACTGCTTGAAGCAGAAATTGGTAGAACAGAGAAGTGAACCTACATTCTTTACCTCTCATATTACTTCTGAAGACAATTTCTTTCTGTCTGCATTTTCTTCGGTCTCATTTTCCAGAACCAAGATATCTGTCCAGTGCCTGTCTACAGCTGCAGTGCTATTTAATTTTCTGAAGTGATAGTCAGCAAATCTGTGCTGACCAAATCTTGAGGCTCCCCACAACCCCACCAGCCTTGTGGGTCCCCTCTGGCTGACTCATCCTTGCTGGAGGGGATGCAAGTCCCAGGACCTGCCTTTTGGGGTCATCACCAAGCTCCTGCCCTCATGCTCCTTATGGGGATCAAGAACTGTATGCACAAATGTTCAGAGCAAAAGCTTCTATTTATGGTGAGGTCTGGGGGAAAGACCAAAAACAGTTGCCCAAAGAAGAGTAAGAAAATAGGAAAGCCCACAATGATGCTCCCCAGAATACTTGCTCAGCCTTCAATGGTTTGCAGCTCAGAGCCTTTCCAAGCCAGAGGTGTTCTCCAGGAAGAGAAGGATAAGGACATGACTGCTGGGTGCAAGCTGGAGGAGCTAACACTAACGCATAGCAATCTCTCTTGGAAGGCTGCTTTGATTGCTGTTTTGTTTGATGAGCCCTGGTTTCCCTCTATCTGCTCAGAGATTTTTATTAACTGTCTAATCTCTTTCTTTGCCTGAGCAATCTGATATGGTGGACAAACCCTTCATCTAGTCTTACCTGCACATATTTTTTCAAACCTGATACTTGTGAGGGTTTCTAAACAACTTCTAACTGTACAAATTAGCTAACATAATAAATATTATAAAGGACTGTGATTGCCTGCATTACCAGAGGACTTGGTAATGATGGTTGGTTATGATATTGTGAAATGAAAGATTGAGTTCATGAATCATTTGTAATAAAAAAATACTTATTCTGTCCATGAACAGCCCAAAAAACAAGGCAGATATGTCAAATCATTGTATAGCTGGAATTCTTTAGATTTTTTTCTATTTCTCATTGTTCTTATAGCCCTGAAAATGCAGGGGTGGGGGAATAACTTCCTTATTTTTTGGCTTTTATTGTTGTTGTTGTTGTTGCTGTTAGTTTGTTTCATTTTTTTTTTCCCATTTATTATTGATTATAAAAAATGAAAGAAAATCACTTTAAAGTAGCTTCCCACCTTTAAATTTCTACTTCAGTGTTAAAACAATAACAAAAATAACATTTTTCCTTCTTTATCTAAAGGTAATAACAAAAGAATTAAAGAATTATATCATCGGAAAAATAACTCACTGTATTGTTGCTTTGTTTTCATTCTCAGAGGAAACTTTTGGTATTGTTCCATCAATGTGATCCAGAGATAGAATCAGAATTTTCGTAATGATATGTAATATTTGCTAATATTGTTATTCATTGAAAAGTCCTGATTTGGTAGAATATTTGTGGAATGTAAATATAAAAGGAAGGGTCAGACAAATTCAACTAAAAAAATAACCAACCTATTTTTATAAATTTTATGAGTTGTAAATGGAAAACTAAGGGAAAAACAAACTAGGCTTAAACTAAGAAAAACAAACAAACAAACAAACAAACAAACAAAACAAAACATTAAGCTGTGGAATGTTCCAAGAGAGAAGGAAGATCGTTCACTTTGGACTTCTAAAATTAGATTAGACAAGTCAATGAAAGATACAATGTAAGGTTATGTATTTTTGTGGCTAAAGAAACTTTTCTGGCACACTAATAATTCAGT
Source organism: Anseranas semipalmata (assembly GCA_013399115.1). Lineage (NCBI taxonomy): Eukaryota > Metazoa > Chordata > Aves > Anseriformes > Anseranatidae > Anseranas > Anseranas semipalmata. Next base: position 493,816 of record VXAA01005570.1, on the reverse strand, counting down.
TTATCTCAGTATTCTGAGTTCCCTAAAATGTAACCTAAGTGTAACTTTATCATCTTCTCAAAATATATATTGCAAACTTTTCTGAGATCAGCTTTTGTAAGATGATTCTGATTAATGGCAGATTTGCAATAATTTTCTGCAAAGCAGTAAAGAAGAATAATTGGAAAAATTAAGTGGAAATAGCAAATTAAAATAGATGGTATAGACATGATGAAATTTAGTACTGTTTCACCAGCTTCACAAATTACTGCCCGTCAGCAAAACTAATATCCTTATTGACTTACATGTTCTTTGCCAAAGCCAATGGTGAGACTGCAGTTTAGCCTAAATTATTTTTTGGCTATACTTACACTGCTTCTACTTTGCTCCTGGATAGGAGCCTTTTTCCCTTGGCCAACTGACCCAGAGTTGCCCATATCCACACTGAGAGCTGTGCCTGTTTTCATGTTTCTGAGCATTTTAATAATTCCTTACTCTGCACTGGACTTACACACCCTTGTTCCTCCTGAGCACAAGGACTGTATCAAGTCCAGCTCATGCCTGATCCATACTCCTTATACAACCACACTAGATCCCCTCATAGGATGTATTTCATTTAAAGTGAATGCTGAGCTCAGTGCTAAGCCGCCTCTGTATTAGTGTGACTGTATTAGTAGTCAGAGAATTTTTTGTAGTCAAGAATCAATTGTTTTCCTCACTCCTAAACCAGATCTCCACAGAGCAGATCTGTTGTCCTATGGGATTAACCCTTGCCATGGGTGCCTGAGACATCTCAAAATTACAAAAGATTTTTTTTTTTTAAGGTTTAATATTTGCTAATAACAGTCCAAAATAAAAAGGATTGTCTATAAGCTGTCACTTCTGTGGTTTTCTTTTTGTTTTCTTTTTTTTTTTTTTTTTTTTTTTTTTTTTTTTTTTTGATAGATGCATTCAGAATAGTGTGGTGTGCAAGTGCATGGGTGAAAGGCCTGCTGTGATAGCAATGGAGACCATAATGACAGGAGCAAGACGTGGAGAGCTGTCTGTGTTGCCCATCTGAGCAGATCCATAAATTGAATCTTTGAACCACCCATGAATTTTGTTGTTGGGAAAGATCTAACATACATGCACTAAATTTACCATGATCATCTCATTTTTAGCAATTGATGGAAAAAAATCACACCCAACTTGCAAAGACAGAAATAGTAATAAACATAAGAATTAATGCAGGTCTTCTGCTATTTTGCATATAGTTTTTGCATGTATATATAGTATTTACGTGGAAGATGGCATTATTTTTTAATTAACATTTTTCTTCATATATCTCAGAAATGATAACACTACTGAAATCACCACAGTTCTGCAGGGGAGAGGATGATGAGATACAAAATAGGATGCCAAGTCCTAATTTCTCTTTCATCCATATGAGCCCAAAGGACATTCATGAATATTACTTTTAGTCACTGAGATCTAAAGGGTTTGTCTTTAGAGCCCAAGATCAGTCTTGGGCAGGTACTGAGAATAATTTGATGGGGTTTCTGAGTTAGAAAATATAGTGCTGGTCTAGATGTGTTGTTATCACTGTATCTCTATTACTGCAGTGGTAATCTTAAAAGGAACTGTCTTACAGGCAATCCCTTAGGAATTTCATTTTGCTCTAGTAAGAAGTTATCCTATTATTTGCGTTTCTAAACATGAGAAAATCAGAAGCAATGGCACACCCAGGCCCTTTCTTCCTCCTGCTCAATGGGTGTGCAGAACTGAGCGAGCCTCAACCCCTTGAACTCACATGGCAAATGCTACTCACATGGACCTGAAAATTTCAGTCAGGATTGGCCCTTACAGCTCACTACTAAATTGATCACAGAATCCCAAAATGGTTGAGGTTGAAAAAGAAGTCTGGAGGTCATCTGGTTCAACCCCCTCACTCAAGCAGGGAAGCAATCTAAGAGATTGAATCATCATTTCAAAATTTGGAAATCTTATGAATGTAAGATTATACATGAATTAGTGTTAGAATACAGAGGGTGAAAGTAGCCCATGTGCAATCATAAATTTAAGGAAACAAGTTCCAAACCTATATCTTTCCTTATAACACCTATGATCATAACAACAGATGAACATTTTCCATGTTTTCACACCCCCCATGCCTTAGAAATACATATGTGTGTACACACAAACCCATACAGCATTTCATTGAGACAGAAACCAGAGTTTTGACCATCTATGTTCTTACCTACGCCCCATATGTTCAGCTGTCACGTCGCCTACGGCACGATCCGACATGCAAGGATGAGAGAGAGAATGAGAATGCTTTGAAGCTACTCTGACAATGTTTGAGAGTGAAAGATTATCCAACTGTTCTCAATAGTGCAACCAGCTGCAATGTATTCTCACTTAGACATTCTTGAAAGCAAAGGGCTCTGGTCATCTGGAAAGGTGAAATATCCCATCATTTTACTCCCTCAACGAGGGGACATCGAGACTATGATTGATATGAAAAGAGTCCTAAACGAGAGGTCCCAGATGATCTTTGAGGTCCCTGAATTTTTCCCCCCATTTTTGTTGACCAAGGAACGTAGGTGTCTTATAACTGAATCAAAGACTTTTTGTAAGTTACCCACATTTCAGGGACATAGCAAGGGGACCATGGTTTGGCAGGAAATGTGAGATTTGGTTAATAATTTGTACATCGCTGTTTTCTTGCATTTTGCTTGTAAGCTTCTCATAAGAAATAAATAGCAATTATACTTTGATATGGAGTTTGTCTCCAACCCCTTAGGAGTGAAAGGAACAGACCAGAGTGAACTATTTACCCAAGAAAAAATTATTGCAAAGAAAGTGATTGTCATTCAGGACACTGTCACCACAGGAAAAAAAAATTACAGCAATCTGATTTAATTTTTTCTCTCTCTAGCATTTCTGTCAAGGTCAAAGTCATTTACACAATATGTTTGGGATTAAAAACCATGATTTTAATACAGAAAATGGAAGTGATCCAGGGTGATGTTTCAGAGTGATGGATCCTTCACACAAAAGACATTTCCAGATTCATCACTTCTCCATTCTCTTGCTGTGCTCTTTCAAGCACATCCCCAGCATTTCTCATGATGCTTCCTTAAGGTATTTCAATTTTTCATCTCCTCCTGCCTTTGCTTTCTTCACATACTCCCTCAATCTCCTTTCATCTGTCCAACTCTCTGGCTCAAGATCTTGTGCCAAATAAATGATAACACATAACCAAAAATACATATAAAAGAACAGACACTGTCTGCAAGCACAGAGTAAATGTGACGTGTGTTATAAATTAGTGACCTCGTGACATTATTTTGTGTAATCCTTGACCTCTGCTTTGCTACTCCAGTCATGCTTGTTTCTGTCCTGGGCATTAAATCATGACAGCTACATATAGAGGGGAAGGTATTTTAATTATTGTTTTTAGTCTTTCTGATTCTTTCGTTCTGGCTCACATTTACTGTTATGATAATGTATCATTGCCCCTTTTGACACAGACATCCCATTCTGACAAAAGTCTTTCCACGGAGCAACAGTGTAAGCCTGAGGCCTTGTAAGTCAGCTTTGCAGGGGAGGAGGAGCCAGTGACACAATGTCTGGGTATGTTCTAAGTATAAATTGTTTTGTTTACACATAGAAGCCAGGCCTGGTATTAGAAATGATAAAACAGCACTTTGGGCAATTATTTCTTAAAGGAAAGTTTGCATAACACCCATGCTTAGTTGTCAGAGAATAGTTATCTCAATTATTAATATTTAATCAGAGAAGAAAGAACATAACAAATACCAGGGCCCTCTACCATTTTCCAGAGCCTTATTTTAAAAAGGTAACATGACATGTCTTCTCAAATTGAAAATTTGCACACATGCTGAGAACCTGGAAAGCTAAATGTAAAAGTATCACCTAGAAACACTTCCATAATACTATTTTCTTCTTTAGCCAATATTCCAGAGCATTTCTTGCTTGTCATTACTTCAAACTATTGGACCTTGACCGTCCTTTGAAGTCTGTGGCATATGCTGAAAATTAAGCATGTTCTTAAGTGCTCAGAGGATTGGTTTCACTTAGAAATAGTCAGTACATCTAACTTCCAGTGCTAATTCTAAACTTCTGTCTTTAGCAAACTGTGTCTCTAGATGACATTAAGTTCACCCATGTTGCAATGCCATGACTTCCTGCAGTCATTTCTATCCTCTGCTTTTACTGAGATTGTACCTGAAGTGGCTTATGATCAAAGCGCAAGATAGTGCAAAGCCACAGCACAAAAGGTAGTGCCACCTTCAGCTGCCAGTGGCAAAGCTTTTATAGGAGTGCAGAAGGTAGGAGCATGGAGACCAGAGTATAAAGCAAATTACAACCTTGGTCTCCTAATAAAAACACGTGATTAGACAAGAACTAATATGTGGAGATCAAAACAGATTTCTTAGAAGTAACTAATAGGAATCAAGATTTGTGGTCAGTACGCTTGGCAGAACAGAAAATCACAGACTGAACATAGTGTGATGAAGATTGCGATCATTTAGCAGCTCACTGTTTCAGAGTTTCTTTGGCAGAGTGATAATAGTTGTCCCTCTCTATCCCCTAATTCCTCCCAGCCCTTGAAGATCTCACATCAGGTTTTTGCAGGAAAGTTTCTTTACCTCAGGAGACAGATGGGGAGCCCGCTTCCTTACTCTAATGGGTTTCTGCTGAACAGAGATCCTGCTTATCTGCAGAAATAATTGAGGGTATGGGATAGAGGAGGAAACAGCAAATGGTCTTTACTGATTACCTACATAAATTTTCTCAGGGATGAGCAGAAGGGATGGGTGATGCCTTTCTGGATAAATCTTTTTATATTCTCTATTCACTGTCCCCTTCAACGTCACTTCCATCTCTGTGGTACAGAAGGTGGATTAAGTCTTGGGAGGACTTCAGTAAAAGTGGTAAAGAGGACAGGAGAGTTCCTTATTCCTTGTTCATAAGGCTTTTCTCCATAGAAGGGTGCAATCAGAAATGGGAGACCTAAGCTACAAGCTGCAAAGCAGCTGTCTCCTAGTGTGATGCACGTCCTGTTCAGATTAGCACAATACCTCATATAAAGTCCTTACAGTTGCCTTTAGGGGCTGGGCAGTGTAGTTTTATGAGGCTTGTTGTGAAGTCTGAAGTCTGTTTGTCCAGGTATATGTTGCCATCCAAGCAGTATAACACTCAAATCCTGTTCTCCAGATTGGTACATCCCATTTTAAAGCAAACTGTTTTCCTCCATGAAGTCACACACGCAGACAGTTGGCCATAAATAGCAAGTCTCATGTCAACATATCAAAGTGTCCTAAGCAGAATACAATGATATTGGAGACAATATAATGATTGCAAAATCCTTAAATCAAATCTTTTCCTAACATTAAGCCTGCAATTATCCCACTGAATAAATGGGATTGCTATTATAACTGAAGTCAGGCATTGTTTAGTTATCTTCATGATCTTCACTCAACATAGACAAGAGAGTTATCAATTACCTTAAAAAATATACTTCATTCTACTAGAAATTTCTGGTTCTTTTGCTGCATGGCAGGGTTTCAGAAAAGAAAAAAAAGTTTTTACTCACTTGGAAAGTCTAAGTCAGCCTCGAGCCACAAGTATCTCTTCTGTTTATGGATATGGAATATCTACTTTTGGAGGTGAAATGAATAGAGGAGCAACGTGACAGCTGTCACACCTGGAGGCCTTTCATTTCTTGTCCTCAGCAACCTGGGACCCTCATGGAACTGGCCATATGGGCACCTGTCCAGAGCTGCACTTAACACATGCCTGAATGTATAATGAGCTGTCTTATCCACTGTAGCACTGCATCTCCTCCTCTTGGGCAAGTTACAGCAAAATCAAGGTGCAAGAGTTGTTTCAGAGCCAGCCATTTCATGAGTTGTTTCATTCTCATTTTGGCAAGTTAAATACTTCAAATGAGATATTTGAGCTGAATAATGTAAATCTCCTTAATTGTCTTAAATAGTGCACACCACTCAGCAAATACATGATCTGAGGTTAAAATGACTTTTCATTAAGATACATATTTATTCAGTTACTTGGCAAGTTTTCCTGTGTAAAGCATAGGTCCTCTCCTGTAGTCAGACAAATCATCAACAAATTTCCCTATAGATTTCACTGTGCTACAGAGGTCTGTTAATGGTTTCTGCTGAATGCTGTGAAATGAAAGATGTCTCAAACAATAACATCTCCTTTAATTATATTTACATTGAAGGTATGTTTTTTTCAGCACTGCAGTACCCCAACATGGTTTTATTTCAGATGGGTAAATGATGGATATTTTTGTTTTGTGATCACATCAGAAAAAATCTGATTCATGTCAGAATCAAAAAAAGTTTTCAGTTCCACATATAGCGACATTGTGAACAAATAAAAATGAATTGCAAACAAACTAAAATTGCTTTGTTCAACCCAAGCCCTAATTGTTTTTCATTTTCTTTTTTATTTTAGGTCAATTTGAAAGCCAAAAGTAAGCCACTAGAAATTAAAAGATAACCTTTAACAAAAAAAAAAAAAAAAAGCAAAATATTTGGTAATTTTTAAGTTAAATGCTTCAATTTGAAAATGCCTCTATAATTTTAAGTTCTTCTAGCCCTCTCATTTCTTTGACTGAAATGAGTGTCAGTGTTTAGACGTTTTAGTGTTTTAATTAAGTGCTGATTTCTGTTGCCTGTCTCACTCCAAAACTTCATTTCTCAGAGTATATTACTTGCTAACAACCTCACTGCCAGTTCTCAATCAGAAATGATATGTAAAAAGTGGAGAAAACACTCTGAAAATGATAGATTTCATAAGACTAACAGGAATAACCCAAACGTGCTTTTGTGAACTGGGCACTCTATCTTGTGAGTAGTAGGTGAGTGGTAATTTTATTAAGTAACCTAAAGCCTAAGAACAAGGAGGAAATTAGGAGATTTAGAAGGCCTTCCACCTTTGACAGAACAGCCAAGTACTAGGACCTGACAGGTACGATAAAGAGCTTAGATGTTCTTCTGATATTGTTCTTAGCCATAAGCCCTCAGGCTTTGTTCTACATGCTTAGTTAAACTGTTTTTATCTTACATAAATCCTGGTAAGCTACTTTAAGACCCATCAGACTACCTCAATTGCCATTTAAGTGTTTTTTTTCTGCACTAACTGCTTCTTGTTAAATAGTTTGACATTTATGTGTCTAGACTTGGGCTGTTTTGATATTGATTTTGTACAGAATGATAATGGAGCATAGTGGCAATATTACTTTTGCTGTCATACCTAGTAGCAATATATCTCTTTGAATTTCTTATATTGGAAACAAAATCTACACATATGTAGGTTTAAATTTAGTCAGTTCTTCAAAGCTAGGATTTTGCCTTGTTATTTTTTTCCCTGCAACTACCATTTCCTCCCTTATGGTATGACTTTTTTTTTTTTTTGGTGGGAAATCTCTGAAAAAGTGGAGCTTCTAGCTCAGTGTTCTCACAGGAAAGACCACTGAGGTAACAGCTAACTCTCTCTCCCACTCTCCCTCCCTCAGTAATGACCTTACTGTGGGCATGGAAAGCTGCTTTCTGCAGATGCTTAAAGTATCCATAATAAGCCAATGACTTTTAAGACAGTTACTGCTATCTGTTAAATGAGATGAGCTTTAGGTTGCCTTTTTTTTTCTTCATTCATATGTTTTGCTGTTTGACATCCTCTGTTCAAAATACTGCAGTTGTTACTGCAAATAGAGTTACATAATGTACAACTTAGATTAAGATTTTTAGGCAGAAATTAATTAAGCAGCTGAAGTCATCAATTTTCAGTGAAAACATGAGGTAGGAAATTTCATACTATAAGATACATAGACCAGTAAAGGTAAAGCAAATGACCATCAATATTTTAGGAGCAAAATAGCTCTATTCTTAAGGCATTCACATTAAATATTGTACTAATTTTATATGCTAAAATCTTCAGAACCAAGTTGATGATAATGTTGACCTTCAAACTGTCCCGGTATTTGCCTCAGCATTTGTTTCAGGCCTTTGATAGTGTGAGGATCTGGAAGCCATCTTTTCTGAGTGGAGAGAAAGAAATTTCACATGGAAACAGCTGAGTTAGACTTTTTCATGCCCTTTTTTTTTTTTTTTTTCCATTGCATCTTCTATCAGTGTACAGGAGCTTATGTTGCTCTGTCCTTCTCAGGCTGATATCTTGAGGTACAAAGTTTTCCATGGTGCAGTTTGTTACAGCCCTGCCTTCCCCACCAATAAGTAGATACAAACAATTTTTGGTCTAAGCTGATATATCCCAAATAAGCCAGCAACAACTCCACCAACATTAAATATATAAATTGAGAACATGTTAGCTAATAATCTTATACCGTTTACTGGAAGAGAAGAAAATAATTCACAATCTGCCTTTTTTTTTCTTTTTTTTTTTCCTCTACACTTCCATTTGTATTAATTTGGAGACATCTTTGTCCAAAATTCTCACTCTTTGCTTTCATCACTTGTATATTTAGTACTTTTTATCCTAGGGAGATGAAAGTACTGTCTCTGATGGATGAGGTTTAGCCAAACTTGCTGCAGTGACATAAGACACTTCAAATTGGCTTTTGAGTCAGGCCTTGTGTCTACAGAATACAGCAGGTGGGAAACTAAGATAAAACGACGTGATCAAATTGGTCTAATTATCACAATGAAAATATAGGAAGCACCAAATCATTTCTATATTTGCTTTATTTAAGAAATTGGAATGACAGTAAGCCCTGGTTAACTATTGCCCCCCTATGACATTATGAATCTTAGTGGACAGGTGTTCAGTTTGTGAATTATGTGTTTGTAACTAAAAATAAAATCCCGTAGCTATCTTATTTGACAATGGAAATATATAGTTTGCAGTCAGTTCTAGCTGAAGCTAGTCTAAATAAGGAGTTCAAACCCCTTAAACCCGTGCACTAAGGCCAACATCTCCATCTCTATTTGTGCATATTAACATGCCATTTTTTGTTAAAACTTATGGTACTTATAAAACTACCTTCAATTTTTACTGTAGTGATCTAAAGTAACTACTCCAATAATCTTAATGGCAATTGAGAATTTAGTTTTCCACTAATTCTAACGGCATTTTAGGGCTTAAGGACCCTTCAATTTTTATTATTTTCCTTCTCTCAAATCTGCTGTGTTGATTGACAGCCAAGCTCACTGGATATTTTTACATAGTTGTGCTTCAGACTGATGGCTTGACCATTTTAAATAGGACTAAAATTTCCAAGGAAATATATCTATTCCAGGTGTTCTGGTGACTACTACAGTTTCCTGTAATCCTTGTGTAAACTTGATAGCTTTGACTTCTAACTGTAATTTCTCTTACAGAGGGAAATGCCCGTTGCTTCTAGCTTCAGCTCAGCAAAACTCTTCTTTTTCCTGAGCTAACAATTCTGATACTCTCTGGTTTCTTAGATAAAAACTTCATGTCTGTGAACTTCAGTGCTCTTTATAACTTCAAAATCACAGGCCTTTCTTATGATGAACATGACCAATCAATACAGGTAGCAAATACATACAGAAATGAGGAGTGTTTCTGTAAGTCAGCTATGAGGGACATATTGAGACATTGAGGCTAGCAAAAAATAGTTGGTATCGATTGTATCTTCTAAAATTTCACTCTACACAGTAGAAAATATTGCCTTTTGGTACAGTTCTTTAACTTTGAGCAGGTCTATACATGTACAAATACTCTTTCATTTACCAGCCAAGTGTGCCCACTTGTTCTGTGATTCCCAGGACCACAACAGGATCCATCCCCTTCACAGCTTCTGGGAAGCAGAAAGGAAGGCAGCCTCCCTTACTTCCCTGTTTCCCTAACCCCGCCTTTACTTAGGTTTCCCTAAAACAATTTTATGGAAAAAAAAAAAAAAATCATCTACGACTGATCAGTCTGCCCAATGTGATAAGAGATTACCCACTTAAATATTAATGTCAGTGTGACTTAATATTCTGCACTTTCAGGCATTTGTCTGGAGCATGTCTGTCACTGGAGATAGGATGTCTTCCTTGTGTATGGTGAGCAAATGTGAATGCTCTTCAGTATTTCTTCAGCCTATCTGCGTAACCAGCAAGCTCCAAACTTCAAACTGTAGTTATGTCAGCAAAGGACAAAGCCTGGATCTTCAAAAACAAGTGAGAAGCAGACTACAGTAAATGGGATCTAGTCCTTTAGTAATGTAATTAAAGATCTTTGAGTCAGAATGAGCTCATGGGCAACACAAACCTACGTCTGTTTACAGCCTAACACATAGGCATCTTTACTGCATGGATAATGGTCTGTTACTGGGGAATAGTACTTGAATAAGGTTTATCATCATCCCTCATTCTGGGTAAAAACTTAAAGTGGTTGCTGGTTGTAATAATTGTGATATTTTATACAGTTGTGTGACTAATTTGACCTCAAATTGTTTTAGCTTAAGTAGTTTTGTTTTCATTGCATTATGTATTTTGTTCTATTTAGTTGCTTAATGTAGTTAACAAAATAGATACAAATGGAAACCTTCATGGACCAGATGTTTCTTTCGTAGACTGCAAAGACCGCAGGGTACATTAGAGACAACTTAATAAGCCTAATAACACAGTGGTGGTCCACAGAACCTGCCCATTTTAGTTCTCATAAAGTCCTATTAAAAGGCCTAGTCCCATAGGATTCTCTGAAAAGCTCAGACTTGTACTTCTAGTCCATAAAATTGCTAAAATATTTTGGAACTTCTGAAGCTGGTTTGTAAACACTTGTGAAATGAGCTGAATACAGAAACTAGAACAGAATAATTAAATTAAAATGAGTCAGTTTGCCATTTTTCAGGCTGAAAATACAGCCATATCACTATCTGTGGGCTTTCTGCAGCACCTAAAAGTCATCTTACGCTTTATGATATAGGAACTGACATGGTACCAAGATACATTGCCATTTACTTTGGTAGAACTTGCAATACATAGCTGTGATGAGTGTGGTAGCAGGAAAACAGAATAGACCAATGAAGAATGGTATGCTTCCTAACAGCTCAGGTGGTGGCCACATGGAGAAATGGCATTTTTCAGGGTCTGGGACAATCCTGGAGTCTGGATACCTTACAGGTCCTTGGACAGCCCGCTCTCACATAAGCCCTATGTTATATGGCACCACCAGTACACCCGAGGGTCTTGGGCATCCTGGCCTTGGAGCTGAGAAACTGGAACTCTTGGGGTGGATTTTAGGATCCTCTGTTCGAGGTCTAAGGGGAAACCACGCTCTAAGCTGAAAAAGAATCCTGGCTCCACAAGCCTGGGTGACTCTGGTTGAGGTTGGCTCACAGCCTCCCATTAGGGATCCCAGAGCCCTGACAACACCTCAGCTATTCACAGATGGGCACAGTGATTGACAGCAACCACTAAGCTTCAACTCATTCAAGTGACATCCTTGTGACAAGCCTTTTGTTTTGCAGATGTGTTGATTCCCCAAAACAAGGATTTTATTTATTTATTTATTTATTTTAAAGCAAAGAATAAGAGGGTATCTTCCTTTCAGGCTGGAAAGTAAACAGATGTATGAGGATGAAAAATCTCACCACCTGGAAGTACCATGTAAGGTAGTGCATCAGCAAAGGCCAATGGGAACGTCTTAACATGGTGGTCTCTGTCTCCCATCTGCCCCAGAGTGCCAGGGAGAAATGGGAGCTTGGGGGCTTGCAGATGCTACAGCCTGGGATCATCTGAGATCTTGAATATGGCAGCAAATGAAAGCAAGTTTGGAGAGGCAAAGACAGCTTCTGCAGAAGAAATGCCTGAGAGTGAGACAGTGAACATAGGAAGAAGGAAAAGAGGGCAGAAGACAGAGATACTAGCTCAGGGGTATATCAGAAAAGGACTGTTAGATGGAAATGCAATGGAAGGCTGTGACTGTCAGAGAAAACACTGAAGGGCACAGGAAGATAGAAATTTGGAAAGAGTGGATGGACAAACGTGAAAAAAAATAAAAAAATATGAGGAGAGACACACATGCTAGAGAAGATCAAGAAAAAAAGAATGGTATTGTTCAAGTCAGTGCTAGCCAGAGCAAGGAAAGGTTATCACAACAGAGTCTTGCCCAGATTGTACCACGTGGATTTTAAGAGAGGCTATATGTCTTCAAGAAGTTGGATTCTAACTGCCTTTGATGTCTGGATGATCATGAACTGTCTAAGTGAGCCTCAGGAACGTGTCAGGGAGATTTTACAATCCAGGAATTGAACAACCATTCCTGCTTTTTAATGTGATAGCAACAAACAAGTATCAAGTGTGGGAACAATTAAATAATAATAAGAAAGAGATGAAGAATACAGCACTTGTTCCCTTCTCCCATCCAAAATAAAAAAATAAATCTTCTTGTTGGAAAGTAGACTTTTGCCAGCAGACCGCAATGATAGATAGGAATGGGTGTAGTTAAAATAAAAATAGCTATAAGAATAGCAGTTCTGGTTCTTTGTAGTCCAGTTGGAAACCACTTTAATTTGAAAACTGGACGCATGACAACTGCAAAACACTCTAACTTGAGAACTCGCAGGCTCTACAGGTGAACCAACTATGGAGTTATGAGACCCAATAAAAATAATGGTTGGACAGAGATTGAGTCAATAAAATGATAGCAGCCAAGCACACAATATAATATGGTACAGATGTAGGTGTATTGCTTTAAACAGTTTGCACTCTGTTTCAACAATAAAAATGTGTGATGTTTCCAGTACCCGCCACCAGCCATATGAGAGAATAAGTTATCCAGCTGTTTTCAATACAAAACACACCATCCTAAAATCAATTGATATTTCATACTCTTTGTATTCTTCTTTCCTGCACATGCAGGAAGTATTAATGGTGACATGATTGTATGTTACTGTAGTTTAACAAAATGATCAGGAAGACAAGCTATGTTAGCAACATTATTCAGACATTTAATAGCATTTATCCTTTTAACTTCATTATAGTGGAATGCCCCAAGGCCCAAAGAGAGTTATTTTTAACATGACTTCAGACAGAAAGGAATAACTTCTCATATGGACAAGCACTGGCCTCTTTACCGAGATATATTACCAAGGCTCCAGGGTACAACAATAAGGGGTTGCCACTTGTGTCTCCCCTCTGCCCTCACTCTTCTCTGCAACCACTCCATGTGGTCAGTACTCTCCTGTTTCTCCCTAAGGTCAGAAATAAAAGTCCCTGGCCCTGAGGCTTTCACAGCTGTTACCTCTCTACAGATGTCGGCACCGTCCCTTGTCCCTGCTTTCTCTTCCTCCTCCTCCTCCAAAAAAAATCTATTTAAGCTTACATTGTTTCCCATGTCCCCCTTCAGGAAGCAGTATGAGCTACTCTGAGACACTGTGCATATGAAAGTGTGTGTGCATATGTGCATGTGCATGAAAAGACTTTTTTCTCGGCAAGTATTCCCCCTCACCTCCCAAAAGGGAGGTCCATTGTCCCAAAAGGAACAAGAGGGAATGAAAAGGAGGAAGGAAGACCTTGTCCAAGAGGGACAAGCAGAGCCATTGGAAGCCATCAGATGCTGGTGATTGCATCCTTGCTATCTGACATTTGCCCCACATTTCCACTCCAGGACAGGGTAAAACTTCCAGACAGAGTTGTTGCTGTTCTAGAGCAAGCCACTGATAATATTTAAGCATGTATATACACTTCATTGCATAATTCCTTGTTCTACTTTTGTTTCTCTTCTCCCCTTTACTCATTTCATTTGCTATCCTATTTCTTTTCTATCTCCTTGACACTATCGTCATCATCGAGTTTTCAGCCCTTCAACCTTGAGTTCCTGTTCTCCTATTTTCCTTTGCTCAACTATGCTGTTGCCTCAGACAGATTTTTTTGTCACCCCTTCACTTCTCCTCATCCCTAAGATTTACAAGTCCATCCCTAGCCTTTGTTCAGTTATTTGGTGCTGAGCGTGGCTGATGACATTTCACTAATTACATCCACCGGTCCCAACGGTAACTTTTTTGCTCTTGCTTCCTTTCCTACCTCTTAACTTCTTTTCCTCTTGAAACACAAATTCCAGTACTGATATGTTTACACCTTTTCACCTCTTTTGTGAGACAAGGGAAACATGCTTCTCTGCTCCTAAAAGAGTTCTCTCTAGTTTCTCCTTTGTCTCTATAGAAACATTCTCTTTTGATGGACTCTGCTTTTATTTCTGTAATGCAAAGGAGGAAGAGTGGAGCCTAACTCAGTATTGCCACTCATATTGAAACTTCTCTTGATTGCCCTTTCTTTCAAGGATCTACACTAAGATATCCCATGTCCATGCAAAGATCTCAGCAGTTTTTATGGCAGTGAAACACTGTACACGTTGCTCACAGGCCTGTCTCACCCCATTCTATTGTGATTCTCTTGTATGGATTTCTCATCTATTTCCTATATTATACCTTGTTAAATCTGTCATTTTCATCATTTCTCACAAGGCATCCTCATTGTTCCTGGTTTTGTCCATATTCTCACATGGTTCTTCCATGGAGTTAACCAGTCTCATATCCAGTGTGCCACTTTATATTTAACTGTCTTTCCCTTAACATCTAGGTTAGCATTAGGTTAAGTTGCATGGTCTTCTACATGGTCTTTTACTAAAACCTCTGTCTTCTCTCCAGGTTTTGTTAAAACCTGAACACTTCAGAATCTTTCACATAGTCTGCCTGGCTGGGATTCCTCACACCTAGCTCTGTCCATGTAAAAATAGGTATTAATTATGAATAAAAAATGTTGCATTATGTATAAAAATAATTATTGCACAAGAGAAAACATTATAAAAATAGTAAAAAATCCGAACAGTTTATTTTGACTATTTAAAAAATACAAATATTATCCCTCAAAATGTACCTCCTACAAAATATTGTTTCATGTTAATATCAAGAAATCATTTTAAAATATAAATATAACTGTGTAAGAACAAAGGATTAACAGAGGATCATTTGTTTGATCAACATGCAATGATAAAGCACAGAGGCAACAAATATTGGGGAAATAACCTGCCAAGTTGTCAGAATTCTACTTTTAAGTTTCCAAAAAGAGAAGGTGCTCTTTTTCCTCCTCTTTTCATCTTCTGTTCTAACTGGGTGGTCCCATATCATGACCTTGACCCCACGCTGCTCCTTTGGGTAAGAGCATTGCAGCATGTTATCCTCAGGCTTCCATTCCACATTTGTTCCCAGCTGAGGCAGGTTGTTGTAGGAATTCCCTACACACCTCTGCCTTTTTCCTCCCAGCTGAATTAGACAAGTGAAAGTCTTGCCCACACTGAGGAGTGGGCCAATGACAATGGCAAAACAGGCTGGTGAAGGAAGGGAAAGGTGGGGAGGATGAAAAAGCACTGCAAAGGTTATCAGAAACCACCACACCACTGTATCACAGGATAACACCAAGGAAATGAGAGGGTGAAATGTAACTCATGAGTGGGAAATAGCAGATGTTCTTCCTCACGGGCATAAGCAAAACAATAATTACAGATAACAACAACATCCTATCAAGCAGAAGAACATTAGCTATGCAGCTGAGAATGACACAAATAAATTGACAAGTATTATCATTTGCCTTTGCCAAAAATAAGTAATGAAAAAAAGACACTGGGACATCCCCAGGCACAAAGAAATGGGCACAGGGCAGACAGAAAGGGCTAAGAACAAAGAAGGAGAGAACATATTCAGTTTCAAGGACACAAAATGTTCAATAGCATATCAATAGCAAAAGTGTACATGGAGTACTTCAGATGGAAGAAAACTTCATAAATACCTCACCAGACCCCAAAGAATTAGTCACAGTCTACCCAAATCATGCTTTATGTAAAAGTAATGTCCCAGAACAAACCATCAGGTCACAGATGTGTCAGTGCAGTTCCACTGTGTTCAATGGGAATGTGCCTGTATGAAAGGCTGCTAGGATGTATTTTTAAAGGATTAATCTCCAAGACTGCAATGTTAATATATTTAAACACCTACTGCTTTTCTCATCTAACCAAGCAAAAAAGCCCTCATGATAAATTAACCTGACATGAAACTACATTGTTTCTTTTTCATCATTGTTTGAATAGCACTTTGTTTTCACAAACAAACAAATTCAACAGACACTATTCCACTGGGATTTGCTATATCTATAAACATTTGGAAGTTATTTTGTTTCCTTTTTTTAGCAGAGTCCCATTTTGGTATCAAAATATTGATATGAGACTGAAGTGGTACAATTCAGAGTCAAGTTGTCCTCAGCTCCTTAGCTCCACATCAGCTTTTGTGTAGATAAATCAGATGTGGGCTTGAGCCAGAGGGTGCTCAAGGTAGTCTCTGCTAGATCCATAGTTAGGAAGATGTACAGCCACCCTTTCCTACTCCACAGCTTATTCAGCAGAAGAAACTGAAATCTCTCTTTTAGGAATCATCATCTTCCGAACTGTTTAGTAAGTTCCAGTCAGTAACAACTGTGATATCCTACCAAATGCAACAGATGTGTGACACAGAAGGTGTTATCTGAAATGAGTAGAGTTACACAGCTAAAGCTGTTTGACCTGTAGAGCCCTCTTTCCTGGTGTTAATACTGGGAAAAAAAAAAAAAAAAAAATTATATCTGAACATTCAGAGCTGTCTTTGTTTGCAAGGTGAGCATTATATTTTACTTGAAAATGAAGCAAATTTGACAGGAAGTTATTGAAGCCAGAGCAAAATATTGAAAATACGATTCCAGACAGAAAAGTGACAATGTTTCTACAAAGGCATCAACTAACTCAACAGATCTGCCTCTTCAGTGCATTTGAAGTCATATTTGCTAAGCTCCGTAGGAAAAGCCTGTTTTGATTACTTTTTGGTCTTGGTTACATTGCAGGCTCAGCACAATTGTGGGAGAGGAAACTTGGCTCACTCATCTGTCTTTCATGGCATGAGTCAGTTCTGAGCTAAAAGGGTGGCCAGGTGACAACTGGGGGCAAGGACACTGAGTCTGACAGCTACTGCTGGTCCAAGAAAGCAGTACCTGTGGCTGGGCAATTGTGGCTGGAGGATCCCAGGGACGCTGAACTAGGGCAATGTCCCCTCCACTGAGTACTTGTGGCAGCAATAGCACATGCTGGGCTGTATTCTGCTCTGTGTGTGTGTGCACGCATACGTGTGCACTACCAGTCACCCCAGCATGATCGGGATGCTCACTGTTCAGATGCAATGTCTCCAGCTGTAATGGACATCAGCATGTGCTCACAAAAACTTTGTCAGTGAATAGAATAGACAAAGACCAAATGGACTGGTAGACCTTGTGGTGAAATGATGGATTCACCAGTAGAAAAGTATATACACATTTCTAAGCAAGTATATGGTTTTAAATACCTTAAACAGGTAAACCCATTGTGCTGCTTTACAGTCGCACTGCAGAATACACTTTTTTAACTGTAAGATTCAAAAGTAGGTAGTAAACACTGAGGTCAGCTGAGTTTTATGGGAGCATTGGCTAAATGTCCTTAAGAATTGATGAAGGCTACTACTGTGCTTTGTTAACCTTCATGTGCAAAAACATCCCCAAACAGCCCAAGGAAAAAAACAAACCTGGAGCTGTTTACATTTCACTTCCTTGTCTATCCACCCTATTTTGATGTGGGATTGACAAGTGCAACCCCCACCCCTCAAAAAAAAAAAAAAATCTATACAGACAAAAGAAAAATCCCTCATTCCATAAAGTACTAAATCGGCAAAGATTATCAAAACAATATCCTAAGGGGTGAGAAATTTTCACTGGCATTCTTTCAGCTGTCAATCATACACTTTTACTATCCTTGTCTGGCTTCTATAATTTGCCCTCTATATGGGTTAGGAGAGAAATAGGAGAGAAACTTTGTCCTTTTACTTCCTTTTTTTTAGGGGGGGGGACAGAAATTTTGCTGTCAGCATCCGTATGTTGATCCTTATGCACTTGAAATGCAGAACAGCAGACAATACAGTAAGACAGAAGAGCAAAACAAAGCATCCGCACACTAAAATAGTTCTCAGATGCAAGCACACTCAAAAGGTTCACAAATGTCCTGTCAGTAATTGATTAGTTAACAGGTGTCAGCGATCCCCTGCTCCTTGGCGGTTCAGCCCACTTGTTGTACCCCATGGTTACTCATCGTTCTTCTTTCTTCAGAAGTCTCTACTCACTGATTTCTAAAATCACATTAAATATCCATATTTCCCACCTCCCAGATCAAATATTCAGAGGCAAACAGTCTGTTTTACATTGCAATCTGCTTTGCAGTGGGAAGAAAGGAAAGTTCTTAAGAGATACCCACCTTTGCTTGAAGAGATTTGTTTTTGAGATGTTCAGATGGTCTTTGGAAACAAAGTAATTTTAAAATATTTTAGAATTATGGGGGAGTATGTGACTGATTCAATTTGTTATGCTTGTTTGTGTATGTGTGTGTGAATGGCAGTCTTGGGCAATGCCAGCTTCGTATTATCAAGACAGAATTTTTTTTCAGTTGGAACTATTATCCTGAAGTATATTGGAAATTTATTTCTTCTCTGACATTAACGAAACCCTAACATTGCTGACTATTTTCTATTCATGAAGAGAAAATATATAGCAAATCTTCTGCATTGGTCTAGAGTGTATAGCAAATATAGCATGAAAACATACTGTAAAAATCTGTTCATAATATATTTGCTGCATTTTAGCCAAAAGTCCCTGCCAAGATTTAATATTTCATTTAAAAAAAAAAAAAAAAAAGAAGTGTTTTAAAAGAAAGTAGATATGCAAATTGTGGATTACTTCTTGGCAAATTATATTTTTAAAAGCAGAGTTGGCAAGCTAGGCTGCCTCTAGAGGCTTTGCATCCTATGTTTGGTTGTTATTAAAAAGAATTTAGTAGTTTAATCCTGCTCTCCAGTTGTCAACATCATAAAGTCATCACACAGTCCCAAACTACTGCAGTCTGTGGTTAAAAGAAGTACACAAGTGAAAGTTCAGAGGTGTTATTATTATAGGTCACAACTGACATGGCAGGTACCGGGGCAGAATTACACACATGAGAGATTTCATAACATCTGCTCACATTTTGTGTTGCTCAAGTCTGTGTTACTGGGTTTGCTCTTTAATGAGCCCTGAAGTCACCCATTAAAAGGGCAAAAAATAGCTCAGAGAAACTAAAAAGCAAGACAGCTTTGCATTATTCCACAATGAATAGAAGTGCCCCAATTTCCTAGTTTATGATGACTCAGCATAAGTTCTGATGACTATCTTGATCCTTCTGAGGTCTCTGAGCTGCCAGTGTCCATAGCTCTTCTGCTGTTCTTGGGCCTTCACACCTTCGCCATGTCTGCTGTGCCAGCTGGGAGAAGGGCTTTTTCTTGTTCCCCTCTCTTTTTCCTGTCCTTCTGCAAATTTCCTTCTGCAAATTCTACCCCATTAACCTGCTTCATCTGGCTTTTTCAGTGTCTTCCTTTCCTAACCCTCAATGCCTCTGAAGAAAATGTACAGTTTTCCTCCATTTTACTTGTATGTTTTCCTAATCCTGTGCTTCCATATTCCCTACAAATGCTATCATATCCACAGAGTATTAATTCCTGCTTGTCATTTTCTGTGGACGTCTGTTCAGCAGTCCTGATCAACAGACATGCTCAGAACCACTCAATACTGACAAGAAAAGTTATTAATAAGTTAGATTGAACTACTGATATAGTTTTCATTGGGCAACTGTAAAATAAATCTTTGGAGCAGTATTAAAAAGCTTTCATTATGGTGTATCTCAAAAATCAAGAGGAGTCATGCCTGTGGTGATTAACACCTTGTAGTGGTTGCTTATCATTATACCTAATTTCAATCAGGAGTCAGTAGCAGGCTGCTTTCTGTATTGTTTTCAACTACATGTTAAAGGGAGCTATATGGTCTGAAAAACAGAAACGGTTTACTCCGACATTTACAAAATACCTTATCAGGCACTAACAAGTACTTTGCTTTTCAAAGGGTAAACATCTGCCAGAATTATTTTCAAATATCTAGTTTGCCAAAGGTATTGCTGTTATTTCCAAAACAGTGAGGAAAGTTAATAGTATAGAAGTTCAGAACCATCTTCCAAACCAAGATCCAATAACCTGAGGAAGAAGAACTGAGAAGAGGGAAAATACAATCATGCATGAACCCTCTAGCAAACCTCGGGGAAAGAGGAACATATAAAAGTTTATACACATCCAAACTGAAGAGTCTCTCCTGTAAATGCCCCCTGAAGTGTGCATAACCAAAGTTCTTGGTGCTGTGGGTTACAAGAGCACCTACATCTACGCAGCTGGGTTTGGAGAGGGCGGTCTCTTGGATTTGATCTTGGTTGTGTGAATAAACATGATTTTATTTTTTGTCACCTGCATCCATTAAAACTTTGTGGTTTTGCATTTCATAAATAAATAATCCAGGCTTTAAGAGCAGTAGGTTAACATTAGGGCATCCCATTAATAACATTGTGTCCTTAAAAACAGTATCACAAAATATTTTTCCAAGGTATACAAAAGGTAGGAAAGGTCATCTCCATGAAACTGCAGAACTAGCTTAGAAGTTAGTAGCGCTGAGATCAGTATGGAATAAATGTCTTCTAGTCACCAAAGCCAGCAATGAAAGCCCCCTGGTATGCATCCCAAGGCATGAAGGGAATTTATAACAGCCTCACACACCTTATTTTTAAATAAAAGTCAGTTTTGGAAATTGGAAGTGGGCTAAAATAAACACAGCTTCACTGTATCTCTTCATAACACAAGGTGCTGAGAACCCTTATTAAAGATGCAAGAGCTTGAAGCATGCTGGGATATCGTCTGCCAGATGCATGTGTCCCTTAACTCATCTAGCCTTCTTTCTTTTTTTTTTTATTTGTTTACAAGCCATCCATATGGCAGCACCATTAAACATGTCATAAAAAGACTACTCAAGTAGTTGTCTTGTTACTGTAATGAAATTACATGTTTTTTAAAACCTTGCCATTCCAACTGTCGTATGTTATGAAAACTCAAGCCTGTTGGGATGCCATTTCATGTAAAGTTTAAGTGCCTCACCGATGAATGTAATTAACCATAATAGCATTTTATTAGCTTTAGTTATGACTGCAAGTAAAATAACACTTTGTAAGTCATGCCAGTACACATAAAAGAGAAAGCAAGCACAATGTATCAGCTAGGAAGGAGACAGCTATTCCTAGCAATTGCCCTTTTGTCTGGCCTAGCCAGCAGGAGTAGAGGATAATCCTTAAAAATCGCTGCTATAGGGCATAAGCATTGCCATCAGGAGGAGAGCAAAGCGGGGGGTGACTGTTGAGGAGTGCTACAGGAAGCCAAAAGCTAGACTGAGCCACAGGAGGAATGTGCTGGAGAACCACACAGGGAAGAGAAAGCTATGGCTGCTATATGCTGAAAAAAAAAAAAAAAAAAAAAAAAAAAAGGTTGTCATGGCCAATTTTGCAGACTTGGCTTCTTTTCACTGAAGGAAGAAGCACTGCTAACACAAGGATCTCAGCTGGCACTAGGAGTGTGGTGATGTTTAGGAGGATGGCCACAAAATGCATCTGGAGATGGTAGCCCCTCCAAATGGTATAGTTGGAGCAATCATTGCTATTAAAATTCCACAGGGTTAGATTTTCCACTACACAACTTCATCTTTACCTCCACAAAGTAATCTGAGCATCCTGATACATCTGTTCCCTTACATCCAACCCGCATCTGGGAGAAGATAAGCAGGAAAGAGAAAAAAAAAAGGTATGATAATACTCATAGAAGGGAAGAGGGCAGGAAAAGGTGTACAAAGTGGAACAAATGGAAAGTGAAAAACATGCACAAGGCTAAGCAGCTACACTGGAGCAAGCATCCAGAAAGAGAAAATCTCTTAAACCTTGTATGCTACTGCTGATGTCCACAGGTCCTTGCTGAGGCTGCTGAAGACGGTTACATCTTTTGTGTATGTAGGAGACATAAGACTATATGTGACCGGTTTCTTCCTGCCTAGGAAAGAACTAAAATATTGCTGGATGGATCTCATTACACTGTTCTGAACCTGGGAATACTCCAGAAAAGAGCAGTTTGGCTAGATCTGCCCACTTTCCCCTTCTTTGTGACCCTTTCCTGCCTTCTGTAGTACCCACTGTAACATATTACTGTCATCGCAGGTCTGTTTCTGCTTAGCTAGTTACTACTAGTGAAAAACAACAAAAATGACAATAAAAACTGCTTGAAACACTGGAAATAGATTACACATGGCAAAAGGAAGCAAGATTTTGGCTGAAATCAACCCCTACCTCTTTCAAAACACACTTTAAAAAAATAAATTTGCTAGTGAATAATACAATGAAATATAAAGTTAGTCAAGGAAAAAATGTTCTTCTATAACTGTTTTAAATAAGCAAGTTTACAACTCATGTCATGAGCAGGGGTCCTATTCACTTGAGTGAGTCTTATTCTTTCTTTAGGGTGGCAAAGCATGTAGTGGACAATCTTGATGTTACCTTTGATGATGTCAGGGTAGGTGTTTAGCTTTATATATGTTCAAATCACAGAAAAAAAAAAAAAAGAGGACATAAAGAAAGCTATCGATCTTTTCAAACTTCGTTTATGTACTACAGTATTGCAATTATACAAAACCCTGCTGTGTATTCCTTAAAGATCTGACAGTTGACAAAAAAAAATCTTAGTTAAAAAGCAACTGAGAAAAAAGCAACAGGTGAGGTACTGCTAGCCACTTGGGTGGATGAGTGTCTGAGGCATTTGCTTTGTTGTAATTCATTCAATATTGCAATAGATTTGGGAACCGAACCCAGATGTCCTGATTTCCAATTTCATAGCAGAAAAGTTGTTTTTATTTTGCATCTGTTTATCCCCTCTAATAAGTTTTCCTGTCATCATACTGTTCCTAGGGAATAACAGAAATCAGATCTATCTGATGATGTCCAACAGCTTGAAGTTTCTATGAAATTGTTGCTGTGTCGGCCTTCAGAATCAAAGAGGGTTTTACTGGCTGTCATGTTTTCTGTGTGGGTGTGACTGCAAAGACCAGTGTGTGCATAGCACCATTTCTCTCACCACATGTACACACGATATAAAGGGAAATCAGAGCTTCAGTCTGTTCAACCTTTCTTTGCTTTTCCTGCTGCCTCTCTTCCTGTGGCTCAGTGTGGTATTTTAAAATAAGTCAATCCATACTGAAATGCAATCCTATGTTGCCTGGCTGCTATCAGTATTTCTCAGTGGTGTGCAACAAATTTGGTAGAACTATCATTTCAAAGACTTCATTTGGTCTGAAGTTTGATGCCATCCAACTTCCTCACTGATAAACAAACCAAAAGCTTCCCTGGCTCTCCCGACACCATCTAGAGGTTACTCATCCAAGACAGTGCATCATTCAGGAGTCTGCCACTACAGTAACAGCCTTTGACCTTTTCAGCTGTGCTTTGCCCACTGTGATTATTTCTTCTTTGTATTAGCTTAACAAAGATCAGCTGACATGGTGGTGATGTTGATGATTTCATCTTCAAAGGACAGGGACAGGGTAAAAAAAACACCCTGTAAACTCTGTACCTTCTCATTGTGTTTATTTAAAATCCTCTGCAAATTTTCATGAAGAGAAGATTAACAAATTTTAGAGAAGGAGACAAAACATACTTTGAGATTCTTGGGAATAATTAATTCCACTTGAGAGGCACAAAAACAAAGGCTTTCACTATTACTTTGAAGAAGCGTTGTACCTTTTAAATCCATAATCTGGGAGGTCTGATGTTCTATGCACCCCCAAATTCACTGCTTGCATCCCCTTGAAGCACACAGCAACAAGACCCATAAAGCATCAGAAAGCCTACCCTGAGAGCTTGAGAGACATCATACTTGATTTCTACTCCCCTTTTTCTCCCCAACCTCTTACCTGGCTTTTGGCACCTTAAATGTCTGTTTTATTCCTCCACATTTTCTCTCCTGTCCATTGAGATGTCAATCTCTCTGTGTCAGAGCCTAATTGACATATCTTATGCACTGATATCATCTGGACTGCAGACAGACATTGTGACAGATCAAAGCTGACTCATTGGTCATGGACCTGTCATAAGTGGAACCCTTGAATTCTATTGATAGTCTTATTCTTCAGAAATGGTCACTAACTAACCTGGGAAACGTTTTTCAGCGAGAGGTTTTGACTGATAAGTTGCTTCAACTATTTGTTATTTTTTATTATAATGTTTCTTATAGCTGTTTTTCTGATCAAGTGACACCAACACAAGTTCCTACCTGGATAAAAGAGATTTTTTTAAGAAGAAAATAAGAAATAAGGAGTTTACTGTATAATTTATACATAATTTCTCTACCATATTTTGATCAAATGCACCCAGGTTTCCAAGGTCCTATCTCCTGTCCACCTCAGCACCTGATGGCACAATGAAATAACTGCTCCTTCAAGCAGTTGAAAACTTTGTGTCCTCCTGAAGAAATCTGGGCAGAATATTACTGACATGCAATACCATGTACCATATGTACTTGTATAATGAGTATGACTTCTAAATGCAATCAGTGATGAAAAGAAGGGGTGTAGCAGACATTTCAATATGTATATTTGCTTAATATTTTATTTTGGTTTTGCTCAATCACAAAATTTTCACTGTTAAAAAGAAAAGAAAACTTGAAGGTAGGTAGATGGATAGATAGATAGAAAGATGAATAGATAGATAGATAGAAAGATAGATAGATAGATAGATAGATAGATAGACAGACAGACAGACAGACAGTAAATATCTAGTCTTTGGTTCTCCCTGTGCTCTACGGCTTTTCTTCAGCCATCCGGATCATTATCACAGAAATTCTATAAGACCTCCCAACTGGTTCTAGTATTTACATTTACATCTGGTAGTATATTTAAAAATCCTTCTACCTTTATTATTTTTTTGTTTGTTTGTTTTCCTTCATAAGTGGCTAAATTAATGACTCCCCTGTCAACCATATCACACTAAATTTCCAAATCTTCTCTTAATTATTACTCCTGACATTTCTGCTAGAAACATTTCTCTCTGGAACACATAGTTTTGCTTCTGCACTGAACTGTTTTTTTTTTTTTTTTTTTTTTTTTTTTTTTTTGGTTTTTTTTTTTTGACTGAGATTTCTTTGAAGCATATTCTTACATTCTTACATCGAATTTCACACAGGGCATCATTTTTTGCAAATACTACTCACAAAGAAGCCTGGTTCACAGTTTCTCTTTTAAATAAAATAACTATAAATAAAGGAGCAAAAGAATGCTTTTACATGATATACAGAAGAATATTTTACAGTAGTATTACTTTCAATATTGAGCTTGTGCATAATAGGGCATGTAATCTAATAAATGTTCTGTCTAACAGAGGATAATGTAAAACAGATAGAAATAATGTCTTCTGTCTATTGTCAAGTATCTAAATTGGGTCTCTACTTCTTGTTATATCTTGGCATTTATGCTTCTAATACTCATCCAAAATGCATCTCAAGTTTCTTGTACTTTCTCTTTTCTTTCTATAGCCTTCTTCCTCCTCCATCCAATCCTTCAGTCTTTTTGTCCTCATCTTCAGCTAATTCCCACCCATTGTCCTTCCTTGCAGCAATCTGCCTGGTCTGGACTCAATCCAAGCAAGTAATGAGCTGAAAAATCTCTTCTGTGGGCCCTGTATTTCTAGGAATCTTTTCCTGGCTAATCTCCTCTCCAGCATTCTCCACATTCATCTTCCTGAAATTTGCGTGATGCCTTGAATTGCCTTTGATAGTGAAGATTGAAACTGGAAAATACTTCTGCAGAAGGACAAACACGATTGTTTAATACGTTCCCTTGAACTCTGTGGGAAGTTTGCACGAGAAAGGTTATTCACACGATACATTGGCAGGATCACAATGATCAACTTCAAATCTCCAAAAGAGTCTTTTGAAGCATGGATTGAGGCTGCTGTGGTGATGACTGGTGGTGCCAGGTTTGCAAGGAAAGGACCAGGATGGGACTTTGCTGGGCAGTAGGAACTGCCCACCAGGAGCATGGACTCAAGAGCTTCCCAGCATTGGTGCACCAAAGCTGGGCACTGAGCAGCACATTGTGGGATCTAAAACACTTAAAACAAATCTCCTTTGCATTTCCTTTCCTTTTCATTTGTAAACCCTATTGAAAATATCTATTACATTGTACTATATAATGGTTATAGACATTACAATTTGGACGATCATAAGCCTATGAGCCCTATAAAATCTGTTGAAAATCATATCCTGGCCTTTATGAGTATCATCCATTGTCCTATGAAAATGATTGAATTATTCTAGCCACAGACAAGTGGCTCCAATTCCATTTATATCAAGGTATAACCTCACTTCTCTTACTGAACCCACAGTGACAGGACTAAATGCTCAAAAAGATTGGACAGTTAAGTTTTTCCTAGTAGTGGAAATACCACTGGAATTCTGGGGGGAGAAAAATAATATTTATTTAAAAGTTAAATGGAAAATAATTGTCACCCCATTAAAAATCCCTTGGTACATTGGAACAAAAATGCCCAAATCAAACAAACTGGAACATTTGCAACGTACCTGTATATTAAATAAGAGCCTATAGAGTGGTATGAGTCAGAGTCAAGATTTAAATTCATATTTAGTGTTTTTAAAGAAAATCAATGACTATTATTAATTTAATGGTGAAACACATCTTTGCAAATTTCACAGTTTTTCTTTGCATACTAATGTCACTGCAAATCTGTGATCTGGTCCGATATCATTAATTCCAGTGGAAAAACTCCAGCTATGTTTAGTGGCAACAGGTTCCAAACTCTAACTCCAAACCCTTTAGACTTGTCTACATGCATCTGGAGAAATAACACTGTCTGAGTCTCAGCTGCCACTAGCATTTTTGAAATAGGTCTTAGTAACTCATCTGTAATTCTCAAGCTATACAGATTATGTTGTAAATAGTAGCTCTCTTATACCACATATATACTAAGTATATCTATACTACCAAACTTACAAAATTGTGCATGTGAAATTTTTGCAGCCAAGGAAATATTTTTTGCTGGCAAATGAGGAATAACAATGAAGTTCCAGACATGGTGGCAGAAAAAAAAAATGTCAATGTAAAAGGATGGTAAAATACAAATTCTGGGAAGAAAAAGCCTACAAGGAAGGAAAGCTATTTTGTTGGGGAAAAGATGCCAATCTCATAGAAAAAGAAAAGACCAGCTTTTGATAAATAATGAATATATTGCAAATGTTTCCCCAAATATGTCAAAATCTCTGCCATGCTGCATGACATGCTGTGTGACCAAGATATTCCAGCTCTATTATTCATACATGGAAAACACTAGTGCTTATACTTGCCTCCTTGCTGTATGGAAAATACAACTTCCAGTAAGTTTGCAGCACCAAATGACACTTGAGAAGTTGTGGGAATCATATATTTATTTTGTGAAAAACTGTTTAACAGTTACCACCTTCTACCCTAGAGGTGATCTAACTGTTAAGAGGAAAAGAAGAATAAAATGAGGTGTAAATAGAGGATAAAATAATCCCAACTACACTTCAGTTCCATCTGCAAAAAACTCTGGGAGATTTTTAAATTAAAAAATAAAATAAAATCATAAATAAATGACTAAAAATATATGTGATGGCAGTGTAAGTGAAATAGTATATTCAAAATCTAAGGCTGGGCTGCTTTTGCCTTCCACTGTAAACTCAGATTGGTTCATTTCATTTCATTTCCTAGAAAATTTCTTCACTTATGTGAATATTTCCAAACAGAAATGTACTCATTTTCCAGGGAAAGTAAAAGGATGTGTAATCAAAACCAGGCTTATTTCTGAAAGGAAACTGGCTCATTTTTAGAATGAAAATATGTCTTGTGTTAGGGAAGTGTGATCATTCTTGATTTTGTGACTTTCACAAAGCAAAAGCTCCAAACCCCCAAATCCTATTTGTGAAACAGAAAGAATAGGAATTTCCATACTGGATCAAACCAGAGTCCTGGGTAGTTCAATATCCTGTTTGTCACTACCAGAAAGCAACTTCAGAGGAAAGCACGAGAGTTCCCTCAGGGAGATCATTTGACACAATCTATTCCCCATAGATAATTTCTAAGGGTAATTCTAGCTTCAAAAGTTGGAAAATGATATAAGCTTTTCAATTAAGAGCTTTACTATAAGTTTCAAATATTTAATGTGACTTACAAGATGTTTATTGAAGGCATTTTTGTATATTTGTACTATCATAAGGTTGTAAGTCACCCTTGCTTAATTTGTTAGTAATGATGTGTGTGCAGGCACATATATTATTTTAAGATTTGTAAGACAGAGTTGCCAGAAATTACTCAAATCATCTCAATATCTGCAACTCATTAAAGCATTTTTCTCATTTCTATTGATGACCCTGAAACATTTGGAGGAAAAAAAAAAAAAAAGGAGAGAGAGAGAGAAAGATGAGAAAAAGGGAGAAAAATGTTACCCGTCCAACAGCTAAGCAATTAAAGTAACACCCACATAGCAGAGGTGCAGCTATGAGATCCACGGATGCGTGGGGATGGCGAGCAGCTCTGGGCGGGCAGATGTTATGATGCTGCCATTGAAATTGCAAGCTGAGGACCATCAGTGACCATCAGTGAAGCATTAACCACAATGGCCTACCTGCAAGTGGCCTGATACTAATGCGAAATGGCAGCTGAGAGCAGCTCCATACAACTTTCTCAGCCTCCCTAAGTAATTGGTAACCTCTGAACCCTGCTCACATGAGTAGCTGGGGAGGGCTGCTCCCAGTTAAGCAGAGAGGTCAAGCCAAAGCCTGATTGTCTGGACCTTCAAACATGTGACCTTCTTCCTCAAAACTTTCTTTCTCACACCTAAAGATCATGCCACTGGCCCCCAGAACTGCACTTTGATCAGTGCACGGAGTTCTTTGTTTACCTTGCATATTAAGCCCAGTAAAATGTGCTTGAACCATACAGTATCATTTTTTCCCTGCTCCTTTATTTTTGGGCAAAGAGAAACTACCTTGTCTTAGCAAACTTCTACCTTACTTAGTGCTGATCTTAGACTTTTGCAAAACTGACAGTATCGATAATCTAATCCTGATGTCTACAATGAGGTTTAACACTTGGAACATCCAAATGGAATTTAACCAGAGCAATTTACTGAACTTTTAGGTCCAGCATTTTTCTGATGCATATTCTGCTTATAGATTGAACATGACAGTATGTCCTGATTAGCCCAGTGATATGAAATGGGGAACCAAAGCCTCATTCCAAGATGGGAATCACAAAATAGGTGCTTACCAGGTACTACAGAATTCCTAATCACACTGAGCATTTGACCATGCACGCACTAAAGATTTGCCAGGGCTTTTGAGCGACCAAATCTTTGTTCTTTGTGATTCTTCTTCTTCTTCTTCTTCTTCTTCTTCTTCTTCTCCCTCTTCTTCTTCTTCTTCTTTTTTTTTTTTTAACAGAAAAGCTAAAAAAATGGATGCCAAGCTTAGTTTAGTTTTATCAGGCATTAAATATTTTTATTTGGACAAACTCACACAAATATTCTAGTTACAGTGCAGAATAGTAATTGCTTCTCTGCTTCCACCACCCACATTTTCTGGAAATACACTTCACTTCCAGATAAAGCTTTTGCTGTATGCTTTTCTCTGGCAGAAGCACTCTTGTTGCCCAGCATTCTCAATTCTGGCTTATGTTAAATATCTAATTTCCTTCAATAATTAAAAAGAAAGTTTGAAGGCAATTATTGCTGTTTCTTTCCTACCTATTCATCTGCTCTCTTATCAGTTTATTTTCCTGGATTTTGATCTCTGGTTTGGTGGAAATCACTTTCAAAGCAGGCCATTAATAAAGTAGCAGTGGTCCTGCTCACAGTGGTATTAAGAATAACAGTTCTGGTATTCTGCAACACTGAATCTAACATAGCAATCACTGGCAAGCAGTAAAATTGCTGCAAGTTTTACCAGTACAGTAGGACACCCTTGTACTCCAAAAATTTGGTACTCACTTAACCTAGTCAAATTCTCTTACAGTTTAGAAAGCCAGCTGCCTTGCAGTGACCATCAATTTTATTGTACAAATCAATTTGTCTCCACTGACAGAAAATAATTGCAAAGCAAACAAATTATCCATGGTACATTGAACCCTATTCACTCCAGGGACACTGAGCTTACAGCTTGAGAAGATTTTTCCTTGCCTGTCTCAAAAACAGAGCTTGTGAATAAAAAAATAAAAAATAATAATAAAAAAAAAATAAAAAAATCTTACTGTTCTTACTCTTACTGCTGCTGGAGAACTTCAGTATATTAATTTTGCATTTCTTTAGGCATTAAGATGCCATTATGTGGAACTTTTCTGAGTGTATCCAAATCCAAGTCTATGATATAGCTTTATATAATAAATTTTTCGTACAAAGAACACTGTTGTTGAAAGTGAGGGATTTGGAAGCTGATGAATGCTTACAAAGTCACTCAGGATCTTATGCAAAAGCACAGTCCAGCAGCTTTGTATATAGGCCAATATCCACAGAGGGATTTAAACTCCTGAGTTGACTGTAGGCTTGGAGTGAGTTTACTCAAATTTCACTCCTTGAAACCACCGCCTTCTTGTCGTCTGCCACTGGAAACTTTTAAATTCTGTCAACATGCCTAATGTCCCAGCTGTTCTGCTCCTGAAAACTCCCTAGAATATGTCCGCTCAGGCTGTGAGTCTGGCCGCCCCACTCAGAAGATGGAGAACCTTAGTCTTCAGAACCTTAGCTCTCCAGTAAAGGTGGACAGACCTGGAGCTGGTCCCAGCTGGACTGCTTCCAGACCTGGTCTCACTTCTTTGAGTGTCCTTACTGGAGCAATCCCATGTTTACTCTTTCTCCCTCCCTTTGTAAGTACTTTGGTCAAAAGTAGAAACTGAGCTCCTCCTAGGGAAGACTGTTGGACACAGGTTTCGTCCCCTTCTCCATGCCCACATGAAGCCCCCCTGAGGACAGGATAGCTTTCAGGGTAGTGGCTTCAGCCAGCTCCTGGGAGGACTGAGATGAGGTCACATCAAATCCCAGTTAGACTTTGACAAGAGTGACCTACCTTTAGGGAAGGGTCTGATTGTAAGCCCTAAGAAGAGAGAGAGAGGCACTTTGTCCATCTGGGAAAGACATACAGCTGCCAGAAAAAAAACAACTTGTGCCTTCAGCACTCACTAAAGAGTTGGGAAAGTCCATGATTAAAAATTAGGTGTTGGAAGACAAAGTAATGTATCTGCTGTGAGTACATATCGTGAATGTCAGTTCACAGACCTAAATGAAGATGTCTGGCATCAGACCTTTACAGATTCTTGCCTTAAATTCAGTGAGTGGTGAGTTCAGACCTAGGCCTTGCAGAGCCCTCCAATATCCTGTGGAAATATATATATAGATACATACATATATATATATATATACACACAATTTACTTCCTTCTGCTTAGATTTTAGGTGCTGAAATTTGAATTTCTTCATTTGAATTACTTTGTCACTTTCTGCTTTCAGCTATGTGAGGATATTTATTTATAGCCAGTCTTCAACAGTATGGCAGAAAGAAACCTCGGTACATTCAACTGTTTGTGACATCAGTAATTTTCAAAGAACAATAGGATCACCTCACCTATTTTTAAATAAAACTGAGGGCTATATACAAGGCTACTGCTGGTGTTCCCAGTCTATCCTGAAGATTGCCTGGGTGGTAATTTCTTGTCCCAGTAAAACAGCCTTTGACGCTGCTTTTCATTCCAGAATTAGCTACTTCTTTTCACTGCTACATTTCAAACAGAAAAGTCATGCTAAAAGTAAGCTGCCTTTTTTCTGAAGATGACATTAATGACATGATGACATGCAGTGCTTGATGAAATGTATCACACATGGTTTATTTTTTAAAAGTTTTCTAGTTTTCTAAGAAAATTTGTCCCATGGTCTCATTCTAAGTGAATATTAATGCATATTGTCCATTTCTCTTTACAATTTAGTGGAAAATATTGGTAAAATTTATCTAATTGTATTGATATAAATTTGTCAGGAGTACATTGGAAGACATCTCAAATTTTCTAAAATATGAAAATAGGCACTCATTATTAGAAAAAAGTTGTAAAATTAACTCTGTTAGGAAATAGTTACAGTAAAATCCCTACTTCTTGTTTCACACTGTAAAATCTCCCTGAAAGAAAATCCTTAGGAAATCTCTAAACGCACAAAATGGGGCATGGACTGGGGTAGAACTTCCTTCTTCTTAGGTATCAAAGCCAACAAACCTTTAGACAAACAGCAGTGAGAAGCCAGACTTCCTCAGCTCCAATGTTCATGAACCACCTCATGTTACCCAACAGACATGAAAGAAAAAGAGAGGCCAAGAAGTCAGTGGAGGGAGTTACAAAATACTTGGTAGCATACAGGCTAAATTCTTTAATGACGTTTTTAGTAAATGTTCTTGCTGCCAAATGCAGTTTGCTTCACCATCAGATCTGTCTGCATTAATAACGTGTAACTCCACTTCAAAATTATTCTTATAAAGCACTTTCTTAATAGCAGACACCAGCTTTTCGCATTGCTACAGAACTCAGTAGGATTTGATTTTTGTGAATGTATAGAGTTCTTTATCTGAACATTCACAACTTAAAGCATCTTTAAGAACTACGAGAATTCCTGACAGAAATCCATCTCAAGACAGTGGTTAATGTCAAATCACTGGAGACACATTTCTATGATCCTGACCTGGGAAGAACATTACCCAATCTATGTCTATGATGGGCAAATATTTGAAACAGGGACAAATTTCTCATTGACCTCCTCTTCCCCCCACTGAGCTCGCATTCTTCACCTCCACTTCATAATTTTTCATGGAGCCAGAAGAACATCACGTATTTTCTCCATGTGTTTCTGCTCAACCTCTAGTGTTGTGTTTGCAGAGAGGTTAGCTTTCCAAATAAGACGAAAGAGCATAAGTCCCTTAGATGCTTGCAGGAGTAGAAGGTCTGAAAAGAATGGAAAGATTTTCAAAAACAGGCTTTTTATGAGATTTTCATGAGATCCTTTAACTGCTTCCTAGATAAAGTGAAATATTTTTGCCTATCTTAATCATGTGCTGCTTTATATCTACTTCCTGCTGAACTTATGTGAAGTTTTGGAAATTAATATCCTGGAGAAAAAAAAAAAAAAAGTGTGAGGAAACAAATATACAAAAGGATTGCTTTCACCCACTCATTAACATCCCAGGAAAGGTTTGTGAACCACCGTTATTATTACTGTAAGCTAGCACTAAATATTATGTAGGTTAAATTACATATTAATTACCGTAGAATAAAACAGCTTTTACTGAGCATGTCAAAATAATTTCTGTTTATGCATCTAATATTTTTCTCTCTCTTTTTGTATCTCATTCATCTGCTAAACAATAAAAACATTAATTAAGTGGTTATCATAACATTATCATGTTAAAGCAACTAAGATGAACACTAAACTCAATCATGTATAAAGTAACCAAACCACAAACATGCAGATGGCACATTTGGGACTTGACTTTGCCCTGTGAAGTCATTGACTGTTTTAAAACTGAAAGAGCAAATTCTGCATGGTTTTTGTCACTGGTTTAGCAAAACCATTTTAAAACCACCTTTTCACTCAAACTGGTACAGCTCTGCTTGCAATGGCCATGCTTCACAGACTCTGAACATAAATTTATGAAGCATAGCTCTTAGACCTACACAGATTTAACATTCAGGTAACTCCTTTACCTTTAATGTCTTTCCTCCCAATTCCCACCTGCAACTCTGAGGGCTAAAGAAGCCTGCTGCACTCATTTAATATTTCATTAATTGCATTTTAAGTCCACTGTATAACCACGCACTGCTACTGGGAGGATGAAAGGAAACACTGTATTAAGATAATATTGATTCATTTAACCAGCATAAAATGAACAAAAGGTCAAACTGGGGCAAAGCTGGTGCAAGCAAATACATCCCTGGCTGTTAATAGTTGTGACTCAGCTACCAACAACTGCAGGAAGGACATGGGAAGAGGCTCTCCAATGCTCACTAAAGTGTGCCATTAGGTTGTTGTTTGGAGTCATCAGACTGCCTTGAGTTGGATTTTGCCCCCTAGGCAATCATCACAATTAATTGGGCACACAATTTATCATAGACTAATTAAGTGGCTTCTACTGCATTTATCACTGCTTGTAAACTGAAGGAAGCTCATTCTGGCTTTTTATTTTTGTATCACTGGCAGAGCAGTTTAGCGCACATGGATTTATCACATCCTGATAGACGCTAGATTCTCAGCAACTGAGCACCCTTGTACCCAGGAAAGAATGGCAGCTCCCCCCAGTAGTCAGGAGTAGATGTGTTTGGATTTGCAAGAGTATTAGGATGGTTTCTGCAGGAAAAGACCTTGATACACTTATGGTGTGTGTGCTTGATTATATCTATCGCCACCTGACTTTTGGTCAATTGCAATCAAAATTTGAGAGAGAGAAAGATCTCAAAAGAAAGAAGCTCTGCTAAGGCTCCCAGTAAAAAGGCAACTTTATAGTGAGTTTATCCCTTCTTGGACACAGTGGAATCTTCATGGGAGCTCTCCACTGTGACACAAATGAAGAGGACACCAGGCATTTTAGGTTCCTGTGATCATGGAGTTATTGGTACTCACTGATGCTCTTCTGTGCTGTTATTGTTTTCTGATGTTACCAGAATATTTGCTTTGCTCATGCATCTGTTGAAGTCATTCTGCAGTCATAAAAGCAGATAACAATTTCAAAAGAAATCTCCAAGTATGTTCCAGACCCCAAATCTACAGCCATATCTCTTTTAAAGACAAGCATGGTAGTGGTGCCCATATAGTCACGGTGGGGTACAATTGTTTCTGAAAGGCATCTTTTCACCAGAAAATTTATGAGCAGAAGCTCTGCTAGCTTATTCCTACTGACATTGTTAGTAAAACAAGAGCATTCACATTTGGCAGCCTTTGCTGGTGCAACATCCTGCATCATTAGCATCACAGTGTAAGCATCCCAGTCCCCCTAACATTGTCTAAAGAAATAAGACTTGAACCAGTTCCTTGGTCCACCAGTCCACCACAAGTCAATGTTGATGTAGCCAGTCAGACACTTGAAAAATTCCAGAGGAGTGTGTACAATTTTTCTTTCTTTTTCTTTTTCTTTTTCTTTTTCTTTTTCTTTTTCTTTTTCTTTTTCTTTTTCTTTTTCTTTTTCTTTTTCTTTTT
>VXAA01005570.1:444780-458541 GCA_013399115.1 Anseranas semipalmata | reverse complement strand
AGAACAGGAAAGCAATCCTCTTTCCAGCATGATAAGGCAGCTACTTTAGTTGATTGTTAGGGTGTCTTACCAAATACATCTGAGTCCTCATAATGACCACTACCAAGTGCCCCAAAGGGCTGTGGTCTCTTGTCTCAGTCTGCACAGTGTAGGGTTGACTGCTGTTCTTTAAAAAAGAAAATCAAGATTGCAAAAGCATTTCTCAACAAGGAGACATTTCCCATTTGGTCGTCAGCTCGTCATTGTTTTTCTCGTCCATCTAACCACATTTATTTTTATAAAACAAACCGCCAGGAGCATGCCTGCACCACCCTTTTGTGTTTTTAACACAGACAAAATAGAAGGAAACAGTCTTGTGTTATGCCAATTTCAAATCTCTGCAATTACCTCTCAATACAAACAGCTTTTCAGTCATCACTGAGCATGGAGTATGTATTTAATGGCATGGCTATACTGCACACTACTATGTGTGGTGAGTGGTGGTGAGTTACCCAAGTTACCTTTAAGCCAGGTATATATGGGCACTGAAGTTCTCTAACCATAACTGCATTGAGCTCTCTAAAGCTATTTTTTTCCTCATTTTCTGTCATGTCACAAGTTTCTCCCTTTTACAGCAGAACAGAAGCAGGATGGATACCAGCAGCAGTTGGAGGAAAGCAGATGAGTCCTTGACCTTACTCTACCCCAAAATGTGTCCCTTAAGTCACTCTTTCTTCCTTAGAGAAATTCAAGCAATAGAATGATATATTAGAAAACGGATTCCTCTTCTGGATTCTGTAGAAATTTACATAGGCATTCATGACTGTACCCACAATCTTAACACCTAAGGTCTTCTAAAAAGGAGACTTTTTAGGCCAGATGACCTTCCCCATCTCTAGCAGATTTATTTACCTATCTGATTTTTCAATCTGCAATGGTCATTTTTGTGTAAGAAAAAGCTAAGCACAATAGCTGACAGAACTTCAGGATTCTGTCAAAAAGTATCTGCCAAAACCAGCAAACAACCCTACCTCTGCTAAATGAAAATGTAGTTATACATGCTCTAGCCATGCAATGAAAAGTTTGGGTTTACAGTTCCTTCCCCATGTCTCCTGAATGTTTCCAACTGTTGAGTCTTACCCAAAATGCTTTTCCAACCAATCGTTTGATGTTTTCATATAAAATTAAATAAATAAATAAATAAATTCTTCTTGATTTGTAAAATACTCTGGACTCAGACCAAGTACCAGTCTGCATGTTCATTAAAAAGTAAGCACAGTAAGACACAAAGACTGAGGTCTGTTTCTTCTTATACTGATTGAACATAAACTAGACTGAGCTGTGTTCTCTTACCAGTGCATATATGCTTTGTACTTGTGATTGAGTTTTGTTAGAGTTTTTACATATAAGCATATATTTCTACATGATAAAGTGGTATAAAAAAGGACTTGAGATGGTCCTCAGTAGAGTTAGACAAAATCGATTAAAGTACAAGATCTTCAAATGTCACTTAACTTCTAGGTATTTGAAGACTACAGATTTCTTAGTTTTGTCAGTAAAGTTCTCCAGTAACCTCCACACCTACTTCTGTGTATGCCAAGAATTGTGCCAGAAAGAGTCCCCATGTTGGAAAATGTTTTTTCCCCACTTGGGACCCAGCTAGGGTTGGTACAAAGATGTTTACATCTTAGTTAGTCAACTCATAGACTGTGGAGAGAAATGCATGCAATTTTTGGTCATTCTATCCTATTTCAAAGAAGACATGAAGCAGACCTCTAGGTTAGACAGTTAATGACTTAATGACTAATTCCATATATTAACTATATACCAGGACTACAGCTATTATTTTGGTCACATACATTTACATTAAAGTCTGGTGGGATGAATCCCTCTACAGGTACTCCAGCTCCTCACATGTCCAGTCTGATAAGTGTATTCAAGACACTTTATGAAGAGTGAACAAAACCCTGAAAACAGAGAGCCATGGTATATGGTTCTTCAGTCTTTTCGTCTTTTTTATTGAAAATATATTTATAGAAAAAAAAAAAAAAACATAAGTAACATCAAGTAGCTTACCAAGAATGGCTTGGTGATCAGAAAATGGTCCATTTAGAGGAAAAAATATGGGACCAAAGCACTTTTCATGGAGGGAATAGCTGAACATGTAGTAGCTATATTGTAATCACTGGGCTATCGAAGACATGGCTCCGCCTTTACCTGGGATTTAAATGAAAGTTGACACAGATGAGCAACCTGAGTGCTGAATGGACCAAGCCTTTCAGGGGAGGTAGTCAGAGGAAAATCCAATTTGTGAATCCCAGCAGAGACTGAAATAGGAGCCCTACCCCTGAGCATGCAAAGATTGATGCTTTTGAGCAAGCTGACAAGCAGACATTTAAGTGAGCATTATTATCATTAGAAGCAAAGTAACCTGCAGTCTTTTGGTACAAAGATGGGAGTATCTGAGCAGAGGTTCTGAGATTTTAAAATTTGGACTTGTCTAATTCCTATGCCTGGAATGGAATGGCCTCCTGGTCAGAAATGGATTTTCACATGCCTTCTACACAAATAGTACAAATGTATTCTTAGTGATTTCAACCAGCTGCAGTGATTTATTTGCTACAGACATACTGGTCTGTGTTCAAATTTTTATGTAAGTTTCTCCTTTCTCCCTTCCTTTCCTAACATTAGCGAAAAAATAGATATTTTGTCAAAGCAATCTTCCAGTTTCCTAGTTCCCTACTGGAGGGCAGCAGCATTGCCTAGAGCATTACATTAGCCACATAATAGTGTCATTTTAGGTTGCCACGTCTCTGCTTTGTTTGCTCCTAGAAACTACTAAACCTTACCACTGCTTTAAACTACTCAGGTTTCACCTTTGATTTCATTGGCAGTTTGGTTACTGAAGGATTGTACCTTGTGAACTGCCAAAGTCTAATACTTTACATGAATAAAATCAGCAGGAGCTAACTAAATCATTTTTACAGCAGTAATTTCTTGGCAGGAAATGCACATATCCATATTTTGGCTACATCAATGCTTCATTCAATTTAAAATTAAAAAATTAACGAGGAAAAACACCTTAGGTTTCATGATTCATCTGTTTTTAAAGCCTTGCTTTGGCTTGAAACAAGTCATAGTTGTCGTGTCTTCAAAAGTCACAACCAATTAAACAAAGGCAATATTTTTATTCCAGTGGCTCAAATATATTTTTGATGGCAATAGAAAATAACAAGTAGTATATTATGTCATTTATAAGCCATTAATGTTCATGTATGCATTTTGTATAAATATATCTCTATGTCTGTGTACATGCATTCATGTCTATGTATATTTGTGTGTGTGTGTGTAAATTCAGAGATGTTCAAAATGAGCATTCTAAGTTTTGGAGTTCTGGTTTGTGACATTTTTGTTTAGTAAATATAAAATCTTTTTTTTCTGGTCCAGCTTTTCATTTAAAGAGCAAAGCGTGTTGTGTGTTAGTAAAAGATCATGACATTCCTTAAAGCCTAAGGAGGACTCATGGCATGGGCATGGGGACACAAAGACACCCAAGAACCTGCCTCAGTGCTATCCCAGCCTCGGCAGCAGGACATGATGCCACCCCAGAGCTAAGCCCTTACAAGAGGCTGTTCTATCTGTCCAGCTGAACACTGCACAGACACAACCGCCTTGCTTTATTCTGCTCTCCCCAAAGCACCGGTAACATACCAGCTCAGTTTAAGCATCTTTACTTGTGAGAAGTGGTCAAGGCTGTGTTCAGAAGCACTTTGCAGCACTGAAATTGTAAAGCAAATGCAGCCACATAACACAGCCTTCAGCTGCCTAACTCAGGCCCTGCCTAAAGCAGGTAATGTCCAGGAAAAAACTCCCTTAAATGCTTCGTGGTCATGGCCTTTCCTCCCTGGCAGGGGAGGATCAGCTGCCAGCCACAGGGAGCACTGCATGGAGATGACCACAGGTCTGATTCAGTCCAGCGTTTCCTTCATCCCTTTCTACTTTCCCGACTATTTCAGTGGACATTAATATTTTCCAGTTGATCCAGCAAGAGCTTTCCTGTGGATACAGCCATATCAATGCAGAAGTGTATTTTGTCTTCTTTCCCCAGGGAAATAGCTCTGCTTCCATTTGGACTAGCTTTTTGTTCCCCTTGGGTGCCAACTGTGCCAGCTGAAGTGCTCACCACCCTCCTGCACTGGGTGACTCCATCACCCCACCACCCAAAATGTTACCATGTGCCTGCTCTGCCAATCACCTGCCCCGAATTTGTTTGATCAAAACAAGCCAGCCTTAATATCAAGCCTGTGCCACTTTGGTTCTCACTCAGTAGAACAGGGTAAGAAAGGTTTACATCTGATCTCTTCTCTCTGGTGACGGCAACAGGACCTGAGGGAACAGAATGAAGCTGTGTCAAGGGAGCTTCAGGTTGGATATCAGGAAAAGGTTCTTCACTGAGAGGGTGGTCGGGCACTGGAACAGGCTCCCCAGGGAAGGGGTCACAGCACCGAGCCTGCTGGAGTTCAAGAAGCGTTTTGACAACGCTCTCAGACATATGGTTTAATTTTTAGGTAGTCTTGTGTGGAGCCAGGAGTTGGACATGATGATCCTTGTTGATCCCTTCCAGCCAGGGATATTCTAAGATTCTATGATTCTATGACATTTTTGCCTGACCTGGCTGATTAGAAGCAGTGATAAATCCAGCCTTAACCATAGGAATATTACTAGATGGCTTTACTTCATACTGAACTCCTGTGAAATCCAGTTTCTTCACGTTTCCTTGAAGTTCATAGTATATTTATGATTAGACTGGATATCTCTTTCTCTGACTGGACTTTACAGGAGATAAAGTATTCTCTAGGACTGAACACCAATCATATCATCCAGTCCTCCAATACATATTTATTGTTTTTACAAGTCACCTTCTCCCTGAATTATATTCATGTATAAAAATATATTGCCTATATTTCTCTCTTTGTACATGTACGAGCTATCTCCCAGAGATTTACTTCCTTCTACAGAGTAGAGACTTTTACTTAGCAGTTTGATTTTTTTAGTAGATTTATGGACTATTTTAAAATTACATTTCTGACCAGCATTAACATTGACTGAGACATCCAAGGTATGACTTAATAATGTTGATTTGAATACTGGGTTATATAGTTCAAGTATATATTTAGATGAAATATTATTACAGACATAAAATGCTAGTTAATGTCAGTGTAAGAGCTATGCTGTCTTGTTTTTGTTTTAGTTAGCAGTGCTTTGCTTTCTACAATATACTGTTGTATACTTGTCTGTGATCTTTATCTATGAAATTTTATTTTCTGATGACAAATGCTATCTTTATTCTTGTTAAAGATGAATAAAGCAGTGAATTCTGAAGTCATTTTTTATTAATCTACCTTCCCTAGGTTTCACCAGTCTACTCATCGTTAATCATGCATTATTGGTATCGTCTGCATTAGCTGTTACATGTGTAGGTTTAATAGAAATTCTCATTTTAAAATGGATGGCTGCTATTGGACCTAAACTGATATTGTTTTGTACCTGAGGAGAGCAGGCTACAGTAAGCACTGGATGTACTTGAGTGAAGAATAAACGCAGGGATGTTTCAACTAGCCTGCTGGTTTCCAAATGAGGCAAAAGTTAACTGAAAAACATGCTGGAAGGATGACCATTGGTTTCCATGTGGCTGACTGGAAAGTTAGAGCTTTTTAAAGCAGACCCAGCATAGGAAAAGACAAAAAGCCATAAGATCCAATCCTCACTCTACCACCTTCATGCATAGTCTTAAACACCCCCTTAGCTTTGTCAGCAGCCATTTTTCCAAAAGGACTGCCAGCAACCCGGTAGGAGACACCTCAGACCTGCTTAACTTAGACTTGCTTAACAAGCAAACTTTATCCTCATCATTGCAAAATCTGATTTTCTAAGGCCCTGCAGCTTTGGGGAATTCAAACCCCATGTTAAATACCTTCTCATGATACAGAGGGCATGTCACTTTGCACAAAATTCATTGGGCTGTACAGGCACTAAAATGAAGGCAAAGCAAGAGACTGAGTTTCCACTTAAGTGTTTAAAGTACGTGCTGAATGTGCTAGAGAACAGGATTACAGCCACTGCTTCAGTGCTTTTGGAAGCATTTTATTGCAAGCAATCATTAAAATTGAAATTAATTAGCATTAAAATTAGGGAAAAAGAAAGTCACAAATGAGAAACAGGAGCAGGAGCACTCTCCCACAGAGCTGAGCTATCCTCATTCAAAGTGAATGGTTGACTCCTGAGCATGAGGCAGCCACTGCCCTGCATGGGCAATGCAGCACAGAGCCTCTGCACTCTGTGGCTGGTGCTTGCAGTCAGCAGCAGAGGGAAGCAACAGGCAAAACTGATTTGGGATGTTCACATGATGCAGTGTGAAACAGTCATGATGCTTGCACTGCTACAGTGCTGGGTGAGCTAAGCAGCAAAGCTCAAATTGCTATGGCATATCAACAGCTATAACTTAGGAAAAGCAAAGACTGAAGTTAGGCAGAGATTTAGAGCTTTTACTTATTGAACTTCTGTGCAAAAAAAAAAAAAAAAAGACAATTATGTTCTTAAAGTTTCTTATAAATTTACCCCTTCACCTGTTTAAGGTTTAACTTCTAATTATTGTAACACTGCTGGCATTTTTATACATGTAGCTGTAGGATAAATGATAGTATCTGGGCATATATTGCATAGCACATATTACATTAACAGGTCTGAGGCTCCTTGGTGAATTTTTAATGAGAAATTAACAGCTTTTGCATTATGGCAGGAAAAAACCTTTCCTTGAAACAGTAAAACAAATCAAATACTGTAAATTAGGACTTTCATCAGATTATGCATAATAATAATTATTAATGAGGTGGAAAAAAAATGTTTTTCACACAATAAATCACAGTTCCTAAAAGAGAAGGAGTAGAAATTATAAAGATATTCTTAAGAATGTAACTGGTTGCAAGTTGCAAAATGAAGTTGCAATCCTGCAGGAAACTGAT
The DNA here is from genome assembly GCA_013399115.1 of Anseranas semipalmata. Lineage (NCBI taxonomy): Eukaryota > Metazoa > Chordata > Aves > Anseriformes > Anseranatidae > Anseranas > Anseranas semipalmata. Next base: position 451,540 of record VXAA01005570.1, on the reverse strand, counting down.
ATTTCAGAATTGTGTTTCTCTGTGAAACATGTAAAATGAAATATCCTGACTTCATCAGAATGGAACTTTCCACTCTCTCCTTCTTGCAAATTTCATTAAACTAGTCGTTTTTTAAGCAGAAAGCATCCTAAAATGCTTAATCAGATCCAGTGTAGAGCAATGCCAGTACTAATTGCATGAAAATAAACAGTATGTATCTTATGACAAAGAAAACTGAAAAGCACAAGTGTGCATTACATTACTGAGTGCACCAAAAATACTTAAATTTCATTTTCAAAGAAGGAAACTAAAAACAATGTCAGCATACACTACCACTATTATTTTAGCTTAGTAAATTTTGTCCCTGTTGTTAGAAGGTGATATAATTCCTTAGAGGAATATTCAACTTTGAAGACTCTTCTCTCATCATTTAAAACAATCCCTTATAACAAAGTTTAGTTACTGATGTAAAAATATATTTTTTTTTTAAAAAAAGCTACATCTCTTCCCATAATTCAGTTCCACAAGACACTGCAGCAACAAACACCTGTCAAAAATTCCTATATTTATCCTATATTTATAAAATTATTTATTTGCCTATTCAATGATATGACCACACTTTTCCAGCTGGCCTTATGAGCTATTAAAGTCTCTGAATGGGATGGGAAAATGGTGTTATGCTTCCAAGCTCTGCCCATGAAGGCAACACAGGTCAGTGCCAGTACTACAATGTTATACTTACTGATTGATGGTGTACTCTCTCCCCTTATAATGCCATGACACCAACACCTGTGCTGCTGTACCTGTGTGACACTGGTGGCTCTTGGGGGCCAGAAGGAGCGGCCAAACTGGGGGAAAATCCCCCATTTATCAAACATTCATTTAAACAGACCTAGAGCCAGAAACTGGATGTGGCTACCAAAAATCCCCTATGGAGAAACCCTTCTGGTGTTCCCCCACACGCTCAGGGCTCGATGGGTGGCTGGAAGCAGCATGTCCCCTTGCTGAGGTCCAGCTGCCCCAGCAAGGACACCAACTTGAAGCAGCACTACTGGAGACTATGTGACATCAGAAAAGAAAAATGTCAAATGTAATCTCTCATCTGACACGCTGCAAAGACAAAGCAGGGGAAGGATATTACAGCCTCCCCATCTACTCCTTTTAAAGTTTGGTAGCTTCAAAATACAGATATTACACAGCAAAGGCAGACAGCGTGAGAGTACCTCTGACAGGAGCTTTGTAAGAAGGTGTGTCAGCTTCGGCTCACATTTCCATCCAAGCCACCTGAACATCTCCATTCCCTGATGTTCCTTGTCTCCTGAAGGCTGAAGCTGCAGTGCTTCCCTGCAGGGGCGAGGCCCACCCACCACAGATACCTTCAAGTCTGTCTGCAGCCATCACCACAGAGATATACAGTCTTGTCTCCTCTTGACGGCTGCTTCTGTAACTGTTAAAGACATCTCTGGCTTGTTTTTGAATTGCAGTCTAATACTAGAATGATGGACACAAAGAAATGGCACTGGCCTGGCAAACCCTGCTTGACAGCTGGTTCGCAGGACTTCCAAACAGACCGCAATATTGCTTTGGAGTGCTTTCATTTAGCTGTTAAACTGAGGCATGGAAAGGAGAAGAACAGTATAAGCACTATAAAAAATGATGGCAGGAAGAGATTTATTAGTTAGCAATTTTGACACAAGTTGTGTTTTCAGGCAGTTAGCTTAAACACTGTTCTCTTCTTTTCTGTCCTGACGAAAATAAAAATGCTCCTTCCTACGTGTGGGTGGCCCGAGAGTGGAACACCATTTTGTTACAGGAGATGAAAATGTCGACAGCTGCAAGCTTTTCTCCCTTTGCTTATTCTTATTATTTTTGAGCTAAAAAGTCTCTGTGAATGGAACAAAGACACCTAAAGATTTTTTGGTGTAATTCATAGACACAACTTGTAATTTATCTCCTGATGTTTTCTGTCTGTGTTCTTGATTTCTTTCTGCAATAAGAATGAAAGATAAATTACACATATGACATAAACAGACCTTCTTCTTTGCTGTTTATGCTTGTAGTGGTATTAATTAGATTTACATACTTTGACTTGTTGGTAAGATTGATTGTTGGCAGACTGATGAGGTCTGGATAGTTGGCGGGTTAGAGCATTTATTAATGCTCTTGCTTTGTGCACAAACAGTTTGGCTCCATGGTAGAGAAGATCCCCTCGAACATGGAGACTGGGAAATTAATTATTAAGGAGGATGTTACAAAAACATATATCAATACTGTTCAATATGTGGTTGGAAGGTAATTGAAAAAAAATTATGTAGACTCTGACTTAAAAGGAGAGGGAGTCTCATGAATACACACGATAATTTCTGACAACACAGCCCAACTGCTGAACATGTCGCTGTCTGGAAAAAGGCCAAGCCAAGTCTGTAAGGTATGGTTTAAGCATTATGGAGACTGCTGGGGAACTTTGATTGGTTTTCACTTCTTTCCTATGTTACTTGTACTTCAGTTGTTGGAGGCCATGTTTCACCAAAACATTTCAATGCCTGATTCTAGTCAGAAAGTATTTAATATGTCCCTAACTTTATAGTCCATTAACCCCTACATATAAGTATCTTCCTGAGAGGTGCACAAAAGAGCTGATCACTGTGTTCATTTTACTACAGATCTCCTGCTTACAGCTCCTATGATGTTTGAATTTCACCACTACAATATTTTTAAACATATTTTTGTTTTTAGGTGTGTGTGTGTTTTTTTTTTTTTTTTTTCCCAAACAGCACTTATGTGCCTTATCTGGTATTAACCACACATTTCATGATTGAAATAAGATTTAAAGAAGACTTCCATAATCCAGTCCAGGCTGCAAATACAATGCAGTGCTTTCTTCCTCATGTAAATGTAGAACTGAATCTATATTAATCTCAAATAAAAATTGAAAGGTGAGACGAATTTTGGCTGCAGTGTTTTCAGCTCATTTTGACCAATGCTTTCTTTTTTTCTTTTTGTAAACTCAAAGCACCAATAAATATGTCCTAAATCTAATCGAAACTCAAATGGATTTTTGAGAGCCACCCAGAGAATTCTGGCAGTCTTTTCCACCTGAAAACTGAAGATTTTATCTTATGGAAAAATGTAGTTCCAGAAGACTGAGGCATACCTTTCCCCAAGAGCCTCATAGTTGCTTCAATGCACTTTCATACATCCCATCTATACAGGTTGCTGTGTGTAAACCAGCAGAAGTCTGATCTTAACTTTCTGTCTGCTGGATACCTCTTTTTATGGATGGGGTAGAGAGATACAGGGAGGCTACTCTTGTTCTATTGTACCAATTTCACATGAGATCCAGAACTGTTTCTTCTCACACTCTCTCAAACTTAGCATATCTTTGCAATCTTCCCAGAAAATCACCTTTCCACAGTCTTGACTGCCATCTGCTATTTCAACATGAGACTCAGGGAAAGGAATGGATTTTCTGTACAGTCGTTCTGTTTTGCATTTCAGCTGGATTGGGTTTACTGTGATTAATTGAAAAAATTCCAAATAGCCCTGTGAGAATCTGGGATATACTTATAGAAAGCATCTTTCTAAGTGTGCAAGACATTACATACATAAAAAGAACAGCTAATAGCTACCAATTTGGCATATTGTTCTGATTTTGTTAGCTTTATCACTGTTTTCACAGGATAGTGGCTTTGAAAAAATGACCATAGTAAACAGAAGTAATACCTATTACGGGAAATATAATCTGGAGGTGTATTTCTTGCTTGCTTCTCTGTGACATATTTAGGATTCAGGGTTTCTTTAATTTAGCAAGCCTGGGAAAGGAACACTTACGCATGTGCATGTAGTACATTTGGTCTCATATAATTACTTTTTGTTAATGCTATGAATTTATTTTCTTTCATTTTTTCATAATCTCCAGTCCCGCAAACATTCAAATATATGAACAGCAGACCCCTAACTTCAATCAGGTTACAACTGGGAATAAGGTACTCAGGCATGTGCAACATCTGGTTGCAGAATTGAAGTCATTCATCTCCTGGGTCTTCTTAGGCAATTATGGTTTGAGATACGTGCACATATAGGATTCATGCAATACAGGCTTCCTTACCTAAGATGAGGAAACAAGTTTTTAGAAATCAGAGGGCAATCCAGACAACTAATACAGCAGTTCCTGTGGGAAGTATGCCAGCTCCAAACAAGCACCCTGTTCACACACTGTGGCATTTAGATGAGGAAATACTGTGAGTACGTAAAGCTCATTAACCAGTTCAAGCTAAATGGAAGTATGGATCTACATGTTTCATCAAAATTAAGGATATCCAAAGGTATTAAGGATTTCTGAGAAAGGACAGCATCTTGCAAGACCACTATTTACATGATTTCTTTGATGTTTACTAATTCCATTAGCGTTCACAGGTACTAAAGACAGTACATGAAGTTAACATCTTTAGCAAAATATGTCACATTTGAACCTAAATTCCTCTCAAATTCTCATGTATTTTTCTACATCATAGGTTGTGCACTTTTCCAGCAGTAAATGCATATTTCAGTATTTTGCTTTACTTAATAAATTGAAAACCTTCAAATTATATTAACATTTATATTTCAGAAAGATTGGATATTCACACTGCTTAGAACAGAATCAACTTTCCAAACATTTTTCTTGATTTTATGTGCTTAGTGATGCAAGAGAGTTCAAAAGAGGAAAACTCTGAGTATTTAACACTTTTTATTACATAAGTCTTCAAAAGATAATTTCTAAAACAGTACTTGGGAAAATATGATATTATTTAATGATCTCTTATAGATTCTTACCTGCCTATGAGCAGCCCATCCTGCTGACATGTTACTTATTCAGACGGATTTATTTCCCAATTCCCATTTCCTAATGATTTATTTTCCTGTCCAAAATCAATGTTAATATCACATGATGGACTTAAGAAATCATTGTGAGCTCTGTTAGAAGAGTTAATAAACTGAACTTAATATGCTAAAATAATGCAAAAAGATAAAAGTTTTCTGAATGCTTCTGAAAGTTGTTTTTGGTATACAGTCATTAATGTATTAAGGCATGTACAAAAATGCATTAAAGGATCGGGAATATTTTCCTGCAGGTACTTAGAACCTAATAAATAATGAATGTGATGATTAACTACATGGGCAGAAGTACAGCACATTGATAAGAACAAGACTACATAAAACCTGGCCTTTGAATGGGTGTGCACTATTGTTTTTAATATATAAAAACACTTGAACAGACTCAGTTGTGTGTGAAGAGAAAACAAAAGAAGTAAGAGGGCTTGAACTAACATTATATTTTCACGTGACACAGATTTAAATATTGCCAAGAGCAGTCAGGGTGTCTGGAGCCAGGTGGAAGGGCAGCAGAACAAGGTGAGCAGAGCACGATGGCACTGTTCAGTGCTGTTTAAGCAGCCAGAGAGGTTTGTGCAGGTCTAGAGAGCTGAAGTAGGACCACCACCAGGGCTTCTCCCTGGTCTGTGGTGACCCTCCCTGAGCCCCAGGCTGTGCATGTTGGGCGTGAGGGTCAAACAGTTCCAGTGGGTCATATTGGTCGTGCATGTCCTCCATGGGCCGGCGGAGAAGCTTGTTAGGCCAAACCTCAACAGGTCGCAAGACAAAGTCGACTCGCCCAGCCCGTTTCATCTTGGTGGGAAGGGTGACCCTCTTCATCACTCTGCTGTATCCCGCAGCTTGGGCACTGATTATGTATGTCCCTGGAGGCAGGAGTCGCCAGTAGTCACCATCAGCAGCTTTAGAAAGGCAAAGCACAAGAAGACAGAGCTTAGTTGGTCTTTCATCCTGTATAGATGTGTACTCATGTATACATGCATCCACAGATACCACAAGCATTTAAGGGGCAGGTTTTTAAAAGGATCTTAGAATCACGTCAACTCAAATGTTGAAAAAAGTTCAGATGCAAACACTTGTACAACAAAAAGATACTCTTCCTGTGAAAATCTGATCTTGGAGTTAATGGAGTAAAATTCACATACGAAATTTCAGTAACTGCTTTGCCTGTATAAAAAGGAAGCAAAGCTTTTCTTCTTAGTGCTTTCCCAGGGGCACAAGGAATAACTCCAAAGAAATCAAATTAATTAAAAACTATGTGAAACTTAAGAAAGTGAAAGCAGAATCCACCTTGCAATATACATATATATATATATATACATAGCATGTCTAAAGAGCTAAGAAATCCGTCTTTTTATTATATTACATTCTATTACTTTGCAGACATTATAGCACATAAGACCATGGAGTCAAAGCTGCAGCTGGTATAAATTTCCATTAGTGTAAAATGGGTGTAAATTTCCTCCAGCTGAAGGTTAGAGCCTGGAGGCAAAAAACAGGGAGTTTTAAAACACAATATTTATTCTCCATTTTATATTTCCTTTAATTTGAATGGTAAGTTTCTTAACTCAGTTAATGTTGCATTAATGCTTTTTTTTTTTTTTTTTCCTCATGGAATTTCTCAGTCTTTTTTTTTTTTTTAACTGAAGTTAAAAGACATTTTAATCATATGACATTCTTAACCCCACCTAACACAGGAACAAATTCTCCTTTTTCCTTCAATGTAAACACATTTTTTATTTAATTCTTAATTCTTTAAATGACCATTGCCAATGGAAAGCCATTGTCTGTGAAGAAGTTTGAAAGAGACCCTAATTCATGCCAGAGTCTCCCACCAGCCTCAAGAATCTGCATCATCTCCACTATTGTATCCCCTCTAACGTTAAGGTTTTTTTTTAAAAAAAAAAAA
>VXAA01005570.1:391451-444757 GCA_013399115.1 Anseranas semipalmata | reverse complement strand
AAAAAAAAAAAAAGCTGGAAAGCATCCACTACATTATAAGTTATTCTGGCTTTCCAAATTGTTTCAACAACTACCATTAGAGCAAAATGTTACCATTCACATCTTCTGTTTTGTGCTCCTATGGCCTACCCTATTCTTACTAAAATCAGTAATAAAATGAGAACATTGGTTCCAGTGAAAACCTAAAAGCTCAAAACTTTATGACTGTGAAAATTAGCAGTTGCACATGCTTCAATATATGTTTTTCAGCTGGTGACAGTGAACATAATTCAACATTCTAGGTGTTTTTTTTCTTTTATATATATTTGATATAAATATTGTCCACAAACTGCATATATTTATACCTTTTTTTTTTTTCATGAACAAAAAATGTTGTTTGCCTTTCAATCATTGCCGTTATTCCAGTTGTTAAAGTCAGTGTGGACCCTACTCTTTACCTCATGTTCACAATATTTCAACTAAGTTATTCTATCAGGGCTCTGTGAGTCTAAGATGGACAAAGTAGTCTTTGTCCCCCAGCAGGGCTATTGCTATATTCCCCCAAACATAGAACCAAATCATAGAATCACAGAATGTCTTGGGTTGAAGGGGACCTTAAAGACGATCTAGTTCCAACCCCTTGCCATGGGCAGGGATGCCACCCACCAGACCAGGTTACCCAAAGCCCTATCCAGCCTGGCCTTGAACACTTCCAGGGACGGGGCATCCACAGCTTCTCTGGGCAACCTGTTCCAGTGCCTCACCACCCTCTAAGTGAAGAATTTCCTCCTAACACCTAATCTAAATCTCCATTCTTTTAGTTTAAAACCATTCCCCCCTTGTCCTACCATTATCTGCCTGAGTAAAAATATGTACTGCAAGGTGGATTTCTGAATTTCTCTAATACACATTGTCTTTGATGACTGGCTGACAGCTTCAGGTGGATTTTTTAACTGCAAGGACTGAGTCGTTCCAGAGACATGACAGATTTAACAGTTTGATGTCTTCTCTCCTGCTTTTCTAGAAACAAACCCACAGCTGAGCCTTGAATTCTCCGTTAAGGTGACACATCCATCAGATATGACAAGACTTTGCAGGTTCACTTCTCAGTGCTTTCACCCTGCCCCAGGAAAAAGCTTGAACTGAAAATATTACCTGTGGTGACATCATGCTGGATGCCCCTGACCGAAATACGAGCATTTTTAATTGGGTTGCCAAATTTATCAGACACAATTCCTTTTATTCCCCGATGAACCTGGAAAAGCAAAGCAAAGTTAGATGGGAGTCGTTTATAATAGTACTACTTCCTAATATTCTACAAGGAAACCCATGTAGAGAGGAAATAACTTTCAAGAGGTTTGACCCATTACATGGGTTCTTGCATGCTAATAACCCTTCAGATCACATTCTCTATTTTGGGAGTTCAGTAATAGCAATAACTTCTTGGAGGGAGCTGAGGAAAAGGGAGAACTGAACAAGCGCTTTCCTGGCCTAGGTATGTGGTTGTGCATTGCATTGAGGGCTCATTTGAACAGATCAGTGGCATCTCATGATCCAACAACAGTATCTAAAGACTGTTTCTGATTGCCTGCCCTAGACCCAGAACCAGAAAGGAATGAAAAGTTAAGTCTGTAAAAAGCAATCTGATGCTCTACACACAACGAAAAGACATCATTGTTGCTATGAGCAGAGTCAAATAAGCATGAAGCAATGGACATTTATTCAAAGTGCAGCATTAAAAGTTTTATGAAATAAATCAAAATCATGCATAATTATTAGCTTGCAGACAATACCACTCATCAAACAATACACTGCCATGCTGGCAGTGTATCAATTAATGCAGGTTTTACAAAGAAACCAGTTCTTTAGTATTAGTAGGATCCCAAAGTGCTTAGAGATAAAAAATCAAAATTGAACTGCTGTCTTGTGATAGACCTGCTTTTACAAAAGTAGAGCAAAAACATGAATACAATGAGAATAACATGGATTCTCAAGTTGAGGAGAAATTAGAAGAATAATAAATGTTCTGTGTACTGTAATACTACTGTATTAGTATTATTAAATATACAATCCTTAATGCAATATTTTTAAATCATTTTCAATATACATTTATGAATATTAATCAATATACAACACAATACAGTTACAAATTTTTTAATATTCTTATTTAATATCAGTGAATAAGAATAGTTCAGGGAAATCTTTAGCTACTTTGGACTTATCAGCACCATGCTGCCTACACATCACTACATGTCAGGATGTCATGACAGTAGTGTGTATAATATCTTTTTTCTCTTCTCTACAAGCACAGAACCCAGCTGTATGAGCTGATGAGAAATGTGTTTGCTGACAAACTAAAGAGCAATGTGAATTCTGTCAAACAAGGAGGTGCACAAACTGCTCACTCTGTTTGAAGTTCAACAAAAGACGAGAAGCTGGACATGAGCCGGCAGTGTGCGCTTGCGGCCCGGAAGGCCAACTATGTCCTGGGCTGCATTAAAAAAGGGGTGGCCAGCAGGGAGAGGGAGGTGATTGTCCCCCTCTGCTCTGCTCTGGTGAGACCCCACCTGGAATATTGCCCGGGGCCCCCAGCACAAGAAGGATGTGGAGCTCTTGGAACGGGTCCAGAGGAGGGCCACTAAGATGATCAGAGGGCTGGAACACCTCTCCTATGAAGAAAGGTTGAGGGAACTGGGCTTGTTTAGCTTGGAGAAAAGAAGGCTCCGGGGAGACCTCATTGCGGCCTTCCAGTACCTGAAGGGAGCATATAAACAGGAGGGGGAACGCCTGTTTACACACATTGATAGTGATAGGACAAGGGGGAATGGTTTCAAACTAAGACAGGGGAGATATAGGTTGGATATTAGGAGGAAGTTTTTCACTCAGAGGGTGGTGAGGCACTGGCACAGGTTGCCCAGAGAGGTTGTGGATGCCCCATCCCTGGAGGCATTCAAGGCCAGGCTGGATGTGGCGCTGGGCAGCCTGCTCTAGTAGTTGGCAACCCTGCCCAGAGCAGGGGGGTTGAAACTAGATGATCTTTAAGGTCCTTTTCAACCCAGGCCATTCTATGATTCTAAAACAAAACCAGGAAAAAATCCAATTTTTTAAACATTAAAATTCTTAAGGTTCTTTTTTCAACTTTCAAAAATAAAAAATATTTTCTACTGGAAACTCTAGATGAACCATTTAAATGGAAAGTAATTCCATTTCAGTTTTTCACCTGAACTGTTATGATCAACTTGATTTGTTCTTCTTTACTTAGTTTTGCCCCAGACTTCTTTCTCTTCCTCCCATTTTCCCCTCCTCATTTCTTTTGTCACAGAAGAATGGAAAAAAGAGCAAAGCATCAAAACAATGGAATATATATATATATTTTTTTCTGGTGGAAAATAGAGATGTTTAAAGATAATCAGTAAAATATCTAACTTTACAGTAATTCTTAGTACAAAGCTTGGAAAATATTCAGTATAGTCCAATGACAGCAGGTTTATATTTAAGGTGAGACTGTGTTGTCATTGCTGTTGTTAAATAACTGTTCCGTATTGAGTGGAGCTATTCATTGGAGGATTTAGGAACGACTCAGTCTAAGGACTTCAAAATTGTCCCTTAAGAACTACTATGATGAAGCACTGCAATTTGCTTTTCAGCATTGCACTTGAGGATTTATCATATGGATAGTGGGTATATCTGGTCAGAAGAGTCATCCCAGAGCCAAATTTAATTTACAGTGTAGACATACTCAAAATAGTATGACCTCATCCAACTTCAATAATAATTTTGCAATTACAACATGAGAGGATTAAAAAGGACAAAATTGAAATTTCTTTAATGGTGTTGATTTGTTTTGCTTTAAATACACTATTTTTGTTTTTTGTCTCAAGTCTGCTCCACATAAGTTTGGGAGAGTGTTTTGGTATCACTTACAATGGGGAGAAGAGATCAACGTTTATGAAAACGAATACTACTTCTGCACGTTAGCCCAAGTAGATTTGTACACACACCAAACAGCCTGGTATATATCAGAATAAGAAAAGTTTGAATTGACTATGGCAGACTTAATCCTTATCGGGAGTAATTCAGTCATCCTTATCTACAAAGTTGTTGTGCTTACTGTCCTGCATTTACTCAAAAAGCTTTTCCGGCACAGACTTCTACAGTATCTCACACTATAAAAATCTTTACATCTTGAAGGCTTCAACTGCAATATATATGGATTTAACCCAGCTCCATTTGGATTCACTAAAACTCATTTTCATCAGACAGCTGTAAAATGAAATGAGTTTGGTGGTCTGTACTGTAGACTTTATTGAATGATGATACTTACCACAAGTAGCAAGAGGTTGCTTAGAAAGGCCATAAAAACACTCCTAACAATTTTAAATTACTGCATACTCTATCAAAATAAGGCATGACAGAAAGCTAATCTACTAATGGCTGAGAGAAAGATGAGCAACTTCTGTTTCTGTGTTCACTTACTTATTGTCAGTGAGGTATTTGTTTTTGCTGAGCTCAGACTTACTATTAAAACAATAATACTTTTAAATGGCTTGGTTTAACGCTTACAGACATACAGTTGTCCTTTTAGAGGAAGAGACCTCTGATCTTTCTAAACATCATGAAATTGAGCTGAAAATTGTGGAAACAACACTTCTAGCAAGATACTTAGAACCTCCCCATTGCAGCCAAATCTTCATTTCCTGCTGTTGTACAGTGGGTTTGGGGCCATAAGCATGGAATATGAAAATGTAAAAGTTCCGGGAAGCTTCCTGGAAGGTAGATCTCTTGGTTTATTCTTCAAGAGAAAGGGACAATTCATATTTTTCTGAATATATATTTTTTTTCCTAGCATTAAATTTCAGACTGCTGATTTATAACATTGCATGAAGTATTTACAGGCAATTCTCTTTTGAATTGTTTTTAAGTCCTTTACAGTCCTCAAGTTCCATCATGCCTGCAAGGCAAGGAAAATATCTGTGTGTCCTGTCAGAAAAGCCGAGGCCCCAGGGCTGCAGGTAGAATGTGATGACCGATTCAGTGCTATCTCAGTGATAACTAACTGGGGAAACAGTAAAGAAAGGAGTATCGACAAAGAAGAAAGAAGAAAAACCATAAGCACTAAGGTCTGCAAAAGCAGAGCCATACCATCTCCATGTAGTTCAGAAGGGCGTCTCTGTTTTCATGCCAGATTGTAAACAGTTCTTCTTCCAAAGGAAACTTTTCACATCCTACCTCCACAGTGACTTCAAAGCAATTTGTATGAAGGTAATTAAAATCTGCCATACCTACAGGTTTAAAAAGAAAAAGAAGAAATCCTGGACAACCCATTTAAGCCCTAACTGGAACTTTGCTGTTGCAGTTAGTTGAATGCAACAGCAAACACATATACATTATTCTACAAATTCAGAATATTAAAACTTGTTTCAACTGTGACTTAACTAATGCCCATAACACTTCTTTCAGGTGAAAAAGCATCATTTCAGGCTATTATTCACCTGACCAAGAAGCAGCAAGAGAAAGATAAGGACTGTTTAATCACAGTAATTGGATAATCAGCTGTATCAGAGGTGATTGCCAAAGATCACCAGCAGAGAGATGACCTTTTACCACTAGTACATTCAAAACTGTTTCTACATAAAAGTCATTGGATATAATTTTCTAAAGAATGTAAGCCTAAGATATTTAAACCTAATTCTCACTCATGTCCCAAAACTTTCTAAATGTTCAGTTTGAACAGAATAATTTTGGGAACTGGTTGAGTCCAATTTGAAAACATGACTGAAGCACTTCTGAAAATTTTATGAACATTAGTATTTTGTTCATGAAATCCTGAAGAAAACCAAATACTACTATTGAGGAAATCAAATTAACAACCTAAGAACAAATTAACGGGATGTTCATCTCTGTTGTTGTTTTTCCATAAAAAAAAAAAATATATATATATATATTTAAACAGCTTGAAAAAGCAGCACTTGCATGAAGTACAATGAAAATCTGAAAGATGGAATCAAATTCATGTTGCTAAGGAAAGACAGCACAGCATTAAACATTTATTTTTACTTCTCAGATTTTAAAACTAGAAGGATCTTATATGCAATAACAAATTTGACCCTTGTATAGCTTAACTTCTCTCAGATCTTACCAGGGCTGAATATGTCCCTTGGTATGTGGATATAAATGCTACCAACATACATTTTGCTACTTAAATCCCTAACAGTTTACTTTTTACAGGGATCTGACCTAAAATAAACTGAAATGAACAAAATTACTTCTGCCAAACCCTTGTGTCTCATAAAGGTCATATAGAGGTTTTACCTCACTTGATATGATGGTAAAGTGGTTTTACCTCCAGTGAAGCTGTACCACTCAGCACCATTTATAATACCTCCGCGTTTTACAAAATTTCCACCACAACGAAGTTCTGATCGGTCTGAGATGACTGGATGTGCATCTGCATAGGCTTTCGCCAGCATTTTAAACATCTGTAACAAAAGGGTTTGAAATACATTTGGTTTTGCAAACAGTAAACATGTTAGCCTTCAGTCCTTGATGTTGCTGCTAGTAACTCGTGCTGTTGTGAGCCCAGACAATAAGCCACCCTGCATCCTTGAGGCTGATGGAGGGGGAGAACCTCTCTGCAAGGATATTCTGCCAGGAAGCTTTCACTTGCCTTCTTCTCCAAGGTTCTTCTTTGCAATCCAATATATTTAGATAGAGATAACACTAAATACTTCTTGATTTTGTGATACTTGGCTTCAACATATCTGGGGCAGAAGTAGAGGGCTTGTTTGGTTGTACTTTAACTCCAGGGTTTAAAAAACAAAATTAGCTCTCCCCATTATGTTCTGGCTGTTGCTATTTTTACCTTTTCAGAAACACCTACACCAGCCTCAGCCCAACCAGATTTTTGCACCAGCTGCTGGTGTTTAAAATAGACTGTGTCAATTTGCTTTGCACTTATCACTCTCACAGGACAACCTGCCGGTTTGATCTCAATGACAGTCACTTCTTTGTGGGGCAGAAACCATCCCTAAAAAGTGAAGGATAGGATGTGGTGATGAAGGATGTCACCACTGATTTCGTCAAAGTGTTAATACTGATGAAGAGCAGATGAGTCACCACCCAGAAAGGAAAAGTGATGAGTACATGAAGTGAAGACAGAAGAAACAGCAGTAATATGAGGAAACCATTTCTTTGGATCGTTTTTATGCCATTTTCTCCAGTGTTTATTCCAAATTTGAACAGAAATACCCTTTTGTATTTTATTTGAATCTCATCTACAAAAACTGTAATTCTAGACTTCAATACTAAAATGACAGCAACTGTCAGATGCTACTGGATCAACTCAGCATCATAGGTTTCATTGCACGTTTCTTAAGACAACATGTGCAAGGAGTTGGGTGGCTAAAATCCTATTTTTGCAAGTGGCCCTACAATTTTATCCTTGATGCTGTATGGAGATCAAAATGACCAAACATAAAATATTGGTGTAATATTTAGGAATAATTCTAATAATCACAAAGCTGGACCAGTTATGGGATCATCACCAAGGAAAAGTGGAAACAGAGTGCTATGTAATTGTAAAGACAATTTGCCAAAATTTTTCTGATGAACAGACTAGTTATGACTTCAAAAAACTCACATGTTTAGGTGTTATATAGAAGAAAATAAAGGGAGAAAACAAAGAGGCATCCTTGTGACTTTGAAAGTGTGAACTTCATTTGATAAAATAGGGTACATACTGTTACCTTGGCCAGCACTCTGACCCCACTGACTGCCACAGGTTGTTTTTTTTAGGGCAGAGGGAACGAAGTGTTTCCATTCACCAAAGGGAGTGAGCTTGACTTGGTGTGTGCCTTTCTGCCCCAGTGAACACAGGCATCAGTGCAATTTCTTGTGTAACACAAAGCAACAAAAGGCTGCTAGAAAATTACATCTCCACAAAAGCCAAAAAAATGGAAAGTTCTGGATTAGGTGAGCTGAACCAGACGCAAGAACGTGACAGTAAAGACGGGCCAAAAAAAAAAGCTTTGGGACTCCTTGACCCCAGCAGTTACCATCCCAGGCTGTGATGCAGGTTGAAGAGGCTTGAAATCTGCTGTTGTCAAGAGGGTCCCCATGCTACTGCACATACACCAGGAGAGACACAGAGAGGTGGCAGCATCCAGGAGCGTTTGCAAGCTGGGCAATCTGGTTTGAATGTACTTTGCAGAATTTGACTTTCGAATTTCTGGCAATTATCTGCACTGCAGCATTTCACCCTGGCCTGCAGCCAAGGGTGCAAACTTTCCTCTTTTCCCCTTGCATGGTGAATTTGACAGATCAGCACTCAGAACAAGGGTTACAGCTAATGTATGGCAGCTAAAACAAGCTGCAATATTTCAGGATGCCAGTTCCCCAGCAGCAGAAGGTGACATTACTTAAATACAGGTCACTTCACAGGTACACATTTTATAACTTTCTGGACAAAAGTTAAAGTGATACTGGTAGTTTTGTTAAGGTTCCTATGCTGACTTACTTGAAAAGTTGGTTTTAATTGAGGATGCCCCCAGCACTCCCCTGTATGTTTTAAACTTCCAATTTGTAGCTAGTTTCCCAGGCTTTGCAGCTATTGACTACGCACCCATCCTCAGTGTGGGGCCCTGTGTCTCACACTGTTGCAAACCAGGGATACCATTTTGTACTTATGACTGCATTATTTCACTCAAAACGTACATGCTGTCCCTGACTGGAGATGATGGAGGGACTGCTGTCCTTCAATCCCACACGTGAACTGCTGGATAAGGCACACATGGCCACACTCCTCCATCATCTACATGTAAATCAGGATACCCCTAGCCCAGGTGAGGGGATATATGGGTATGTGTTTATGATTTCCCCTGGTCCTCACCAAGAGCTCCTGTAGTTTTCATTACCACCCACCAGACATTTCTTACATCTTGCTTTTTACTGTGCAGTGCCTGGCCTGTTTTACTGCTAAATCATTTGTGCACACATAGTCAGTAGATATCGTACAGCTCAGAAGAAATGAATTGATATACAAAATGTTTAATAGTGACAAATATTTAAATATTTAAATGATGCTGGTGAGAACTGTCACTTTAGGAGAGATCCAAACCAGAGATAAGCTCAAAGAAATGGATACTTCAAGTCAAAGATCAACTTCTGATGATTTTCAGCTGCTGTTCACTATTTAAGGAACCATTTCTTAAGAGGCCAGGGACACTTTTAACATATGCTAGAAAGCTAAAAAGCTGGCTGTTCTCCTAGTGGGCATGTCAGCAATGAATACTAGATTGAAGAAATCAAAGGAAAATAGGAAAGATTGCAAAAAAAATCACAGAAGATTTACAATGAATCCCAGCTGAGGAACCTGAGAGAAGAAAACCGTTCCCACTAATCTGACCTGGAATAAATGTTACAAGGCTGCCACCATATGGCAGCCAGCCTTTTTGTTTCTACAGATTTCAACAGAAAATAACACTTCTGACGAGGCTTGTTTCTTTTCTCCTGGAATCAGTGGTAAAAATAGCAGAGCCTTCACCCTTTAAATAGTAAAGCCTGACTTTTCCTAACCTGTGCCTCATGAAATCATGTTTGGCCTCACAAAACATGGGTAAATCTTTACAGATCAAGCTGATAACATATATTTTAAAGCAAATTAAGTAATTGTATAAATCATATTATATATACGTATATATATATGCATAAATATAGACATATGATTTATTGCATATTTAATGTATACATACCTATATACACATGTATAAAATCTAAACAAATCAAATTTAAGTTCTTTGCTTGTTAAAAGAAAATGTTCCCGCAGTTCCACCTATGAAAACCATACCATGTCCCTACCGTACAAAAACAATCTTACCTTCTCATCAGGTGTAGGGGAGAACTCTTTTTCTTCCAGAGGATGCCTTGAATAGTCATAAGGATACGTCACAACCAGCTCACCCCCATGGAGACTGGCAGAGAGCACAAAGGGGATAGACCTCAACCACTTCATGACTGCTTTAGTCTCAGGTGCTACCTGAAATCCAGGAGGAAAAAAGCCATGACTGATCATTCAGCTCTGAAGGGATTTGGTCCTCAGCAGGTTGAAGCCCAGTGGGAAGGGACTGTATCAGGAAGGAGAATGATGAGGTTCTCCAGCTCTTCCACCCCAAAAGTTAATGGGGGAAGAGTGACAGTTTTCTCCAGGGAACAGATGAGACATATTGTTCCTACCTCTCCCATAAACCAGAGGTAATCACTGTGGAAAAAGTGTGAAAAGAAATAGAAACTTTGATGGAAGAATAACTTTTTTTTTTTTTTTAATTTATTACAGTGACATTTTCAGCAAAGTGATAGTATTATTTTAGACTTGAAAAATCATGGTGGTCTACCATTATTTACAAACCAGACCCCTTTTCTAATTTCATTTCTGAGTCAGCAGGAATGACATTGGCTGGATAAGATGGGATATGGCAATCAATTTGTAATGCTCAGCGCTTGTTGGAAATATATGGTCTCATTTACTGTCCTTTGGTCCAGGTTCATCTGCAAATAAATGAAAACTAATGTATATAAAGCACAGCACTGACCGCACTTTACTTGCAGGGAACTGCTGCGACCAGGTGACAAAATCTGTCTTTCTGACAGTCCGTGCTAAGTAACAGCTGCCACGGAGCCGGGACCGGACCCCCAGGGACCCCCAAGCGCCCACCTGCCCCGACAGGCGGGGGGCTCCATCCCGCTTGGTTCCGAGGAGAGATTTCACGGACCTGCTCCGGCGCTACTTAATTCGTAGGGGTAACAGTGTCATCTGGTGGCCAGCCCCTGCAAGCCCACGGGCCGGTGCCCTTGGAGGAGGTGAGGCTCTTTGCAACTTGTGAAGATAGCAGGGGAAAAAGAGCGTTGCCAATCCAGATTATGCTTTGCACAAGTGCAGGTATGCAGTTTTGTTTGTTTGTTTGTTTGTTTGTTTGTTTAAAGAGCAATGTTTGTTATGGTGGATTTACATCAGCATTTCTATAGGGCTGCTAGCAATGCAGGTCACCCTTTGCTTTCATTCCATCTGCCGTTAGGAAACCTATCAGCCAGGATCCTGGAGTGGCTAATAACTAGTGCCAGTGAATCAGGTGCCTCTAAAGTTTGTGCCATGTACTCCAAACAACAATAGGCACAGAAAGGCAAACAGACAAAACCTAAAGAGCTAAAGATTAGGGCTACAACAGCACTAATTTCTGTTTTCTTTGGATCAGTCCCTGTTCTGCTCCACAGGCAAATCACAGTTTTGGGGATGCAGTGGGTAGCACAAACTTAGGAGTAGAGCAGAAACACCACTGTGAAGCAATCATGCGCCACAGATGTATTACAGCTCCCTCAGCAAAGAGATGGAAATCAAAGGATCTCAGGGAAAAGGCATATCTAAATACAGTTTTACATATACTGGTATAATTACAGCCACACTAGGAAATCACACCTTTCTATAGCTTGTCACTTTATTCAGCCACTCATAGCTCCACATTCATCTGCATGTGATCTGGGTGCATTAGCTGTGCTATTTGCCAAGGCTGTACCTTGTATTGGAAGTGACAGGAACTTGAGGTACACTGCTGCAAAGGTGAGTCATTAAGAAATGAGTAGCTTGTGGTCAGCACATGGACACAAGCCAGGTTGTGCCGCTTGTCCTTAGGCAAAACAGGCCTGATCCATTTTATATATCAACCTCATGGCAGCCTCTGAACCTTTGTTTCACAACCCTTTCAACCTTGGTACTATAAAGAGGCAACTTAAACATGAGATGAGATGAGATGTAACAACCAATTGAGGAACACGGAGAATCATGTTGGCCTCATAACAACTACACTCAACACCAGCACCCTGACCAAGGATTTTTGTGTAATTTTGAAGATTAGACACAGGGTTTACAGGAAGGGCATGACCTGAAAAACATTTTGAAAAGTCAGATAAAGAGCACTCCAAAAGGAAAGTGTAACCCTCTGCACTTTTTGCAGTCTTACACACCTACTTGCACACCCAGAGGTGGGAGAAGGACACAGCCCATGAGGCTTCCTGACAATGAACTTGGCAGCATCTGAAAAATGCTATCCACAAAGTTCAAAGTATTGTAGAGTGCATTGAGATAGTCTGATAATGATCTTTATCCTGAGGAAATTCAGGGCTGAACCAGCCATCTCACCTGACCCCTGAAAGCACTGTGCTCATCCTCCGAGTCTGTCTTTTCTGAAGAGCAGAAGACCCCACCTGGCTTGTGAGGGGCTGCAAGTGGCACTGCCTGCCCTGTGGGTTCTGCATGGGGACTCGTGGGGTGGCTGAGAGCTGGCACTGTGCCCATGTTCTCCCAGCCCCACAGCACCAGGGCTCTCCTAGGAGGATGCTGCCCCAAAATCTCAGTGGCTCCCTGCCCCACCTGCAGCTGCCTGGCCAGAGCAGGCATGCCTGAAACCAGAATCAGCCCTGCTTTCAAACAGTGCTCTCAGGTCTCAATGAGAAGATTTTTAAACTTCTTCTGCAATTCAGTAGGCAAGGGTGAAATAAGAAGCTTGACTCAGAGAGCTCCGATATTCAGTTCCTCCCCCTGATAAGCCAACTTGCTCGCTAGGTACCTGCGTAAGCTGCAAGAAACTGCTGTGTCACAGAGCCAACGTCTTGTTGAAGCAAATGTTGTGGAAAAACAGTAATCTTAATGTCACTATTTTTATCCTAATAACATTTCAGTGACTTTGTGTACCGTGATTAAGGCTTTGAAATGTGCACATCCCTTTTTATCTTGGTTCAGATCCATCAGATGATATCAGATACTATCTGTGTCACTCTGGCCTTTGACAATTCATAAACTCTTACTTTAATGTGGCTNTTTTTTTTTTTTTTTGTCACCAGGGTTCTTGCTTTTCCGTCATAGGAGATCAATCTTAAGGTATCCATCTCACAAGAACAATTTGGAAAACACAATTAGAAAACAGCTAAATTATTTGGACATAAGTACAGTGAATGGTCACTACTTTTTTTAAACCTGAATCTCATTTATGCCAATTATACTGCAATTAGTTACTGTCTCCATGGCTATCAAAGATTTCTCTTCTCCCTTTTAAAAACAACCAGACTCATTTTCCTAAACACTATGCCAGTCTCCACTGGCACAGACCTCCAAATCCTGTTTGAGCCAAGCCAATTTAACTGAATTCATTTGAAGTCTCTCAGTCCTAGCCCTCAGACCACTTATTACAACAATTCATAATAGCAGGGAACAAAAAGCACTGTACAGCAAGGATTATAGGGAGGTCAGAGCTCTCCTGAGTTTATGGGATTGGCTGGGACCTCGCTCTCCATTTTCTGATCTTTATACAATGCCCTGCAATACACAGATAATTACTTTAATAAGGCAGGTAATAAACACTATTAAGTAAATGAAAGCTGAAAGCCTGGTGTTGAAATGCACAATCTAATGCTTTAGCATGCACAAAGCCAGCTTCTGTAAGAGCCACGGGTTTGTCTGCCTGACAAAATTGAAGCTCCTTATGGGAGCCAATTTGTCTGTCTTATGACTACCACCAGTGGAGGAAAGGGACTCAAGGCTGTGAGACTGCTTACCACCAGGTTTCTGAACCATGTAACTGCAGCTGTCAAGGAGAATCTGTGGTGTCTTCCAGGTCACAGTCAAATTAGTCCCCTCATTTGTTCTGCAAAGCACATGGAGTTGGAGATGCTTTGGATGTTGCTTAGATCAGGACCCACTTTGGGGTCAGGAGAGCATCTAGAGGTCCCATAATCTAGAGACATATATAGTATATTTATAAAGATTGGAGTTTTATGATATCTTTGTTATTGAGCACATTCTGAGTAAACGTTACTTTATGCTACAAATGCAGTCAGGTTCCCAACCAACTGAATAATCCTGGATTGCCCTGTGGGAATAGGATAACAGACATTGAAGTGAGCCGTGTTCAGAGACTTACTGTGAAACACAGGCATCCCCAGCCAAAGTCCTGGCTTTAGAGGAAGAGGCTTTCCTAAAAAGAGGACAGGGATGGCTCTGAGCCTCGGTCCTACATGGAAAAGAAAATCCTTCAGGACACCAGGTAAGAGGTACTGGCGTGAAAACTACTAGGCACAAATGGGGTGACCTGAAACTATTCCCTCTGTATACTTTTCTCCTAAAATCCCTTTTGTCTGCTGTTTTCATTTGACCTCTGGCTCTGCTTCCCATGCTCTCAGCCCTTCTTTCCCATATGAGGCTCTGCAAACTACTTGTATTTACCAGCTCACTCTTATCAGCCATTATCAGGCAAAAGTTGGAAACTATTAAGCCCATGACCTTTTACTCATGCAGAAATTTCATGGCATGAGCTGAGATCTGTATGATAACATGTATGAATTAGAATAAACTTCTTTAGATGAGTTATGTTGAAAATCAATGGTCTGATAAAAAGTTCATTATTGAGTTTCTCACAGCCTTGCATCTACACTGTTCTGAGGAAGCAAGGTGCTTTTATCCATATGCCACTACTGTGAAATGGATTACCAACACATTTGGGTAGCTTTAGAGGTGTCCTTGGGATTTAGAACAACCCCTATATGAGATCACCTGCGTCAGAGTAGAAAGTTGCAGTATGGTCTCTCAAATCTTCTGCTAATATTGAATACAGCTGCTGAAACAATTGTTCCCGGTTGGAATCCTGGACATCATATAACACAAAGCTTAGTGACAATAAGTGCGAGGTCCTGCAGTGCTTCCTCCATCTTGCTCCCTGACACTGGAGGCGGCAGTGACTCTCCCTTCTAGCACAACTGCAGCCTAACTGGATTTTTCCATTGTCCTAGCTGTTTGTGGTCATTTATAACCACCATTTTTTGTGGAAAGCTTATGCCACATGACTTCACATGAAGCCTTTTTATGGTTTCCAAGGCAGAAAACACTACTGCATCAAACCTGTGTAGAGCTTAATGCAATGAGATCCAAGCCCACAAAAAAGGACTTTCAACATACTGCTGCAGTTTAAATTATTAAGGATGAATCATTACACACTTGTGACCCTTCCTAGCAGTTATTCTTAATTTAAAATAGCAGAATCCAGATTATCAACAATTTTTTCCCAGTGATTTTTGACACCTACCTCTGTGGCCAGACCTATACCAAGACTTTTCATGTCAATTCTGAGTCTGTCCAGTTTAGTCCTATATATAAAACCTTATACCAGAGAATAACTTCAGACCAAACAATCTCAGGTTCTTAATTTCTGAGCTGCTCTGTAATATATGTGATTTATAAAATCTGTAATTCATACCTTACCCCACCAGTAGGATTGTGGAATGGGGATGTGGTCCAGGCGGGCCCCACGAATCCCTGCTCTTCTGTAAGCCTCCGATGTCAGATCAGGGAAATTTCTGTTCAGGTCCAAGTTCTGAGCTGTCTGCCGGCCAATGACCCATCCATTGTAACCAGCTCCCTAATTTGTAACATAGAAACCAGCTCAGTTTAACTTCCTGACTCAAAATATCACTTTGTGGAAAAAGGAAGTGTTTAAAATGTCATTTTGTAATCAGCAAGGGCAAGTTTTAAAAGACATAAGAGACAAGCTAGAAATGTCTATACAGTTTAAAAACAAAACAAAACAAAACAAAAAATATACTTAATCATTTTTTATCCCCATGATCACACTTACTAACATACAGGAACCATTTCACTCACCAGTGATGTGACTCATGAGAGGAACACAGCAGTTTCTTACTCAACACAGAGCAACATGCAGAGTGGGTTAGAGGAGAAGAAAAGAAAGAAAAAAAAAATTACAGCTCTCACTCCAAGAAAAGATCAGGCAGAATGTAATACCCCCAATATCATTCTAATAGATAGAGCTCACCACACAAGCAACTCAGAAGAAGAAAGCTCCTATTTTCATGCTAATGATGCTAATGATAGAAGTGAGGAGAAAAGAAGAATGCCAGGTAATATAAAATAAAAGTGTTGCTTTTGTATGTCTCCTTCAGACACCAGCTGATCTCTGAAAACTGCCATCCCTATGAAATCTTGATTATACAAAAAATATTCCCATTTTATCACACCTGCTTTTCTACAAGAGGAAGAATAATCCATTCCACAGTATTAAATTACATTTCCTTACAAATTAATTTAAAAGTCATTAAAGTGAGTCAGTGGGCATTCTGTTCTAGAACTGATAGCAGAGAGTGCTAAATGTGTGAAAAAGTAGCACAGTCATTCCCACGTCAATGCATGCAGGGAGCAGAAATGACAAACATAGCTCTGGTTGCTTTGTAGGTCTGTTCTCATTGTCTTGGGAAAGCAACCTACAACCAAAGCAGCCTGGGAGCCTAGCTGCTGATTATTAACACTCCCTCCCATGCCTGATGCTTTGCTCTCAGTTTGTCTTTGCCAAGGGGGAATTTTAGAAACAGGAAGTACTGAACATTTTTTTTTATAAAAAGTCTTTTACCTCTTCTGCAGCAAGTTCGTACCCATCTGGGTTGAGTGAAGGCAGGAGATGAATTCTGGTGTTATTAATCAAGGTCTGGATGCGAGGATTCCCAAGAAGATACTCCGAACACAAATACTGCGCAAGGTATATCAGCAGTTCTTTCCCCACAACTTCATTTCCGTGCATATTGCCAATGTACTTGAATTCTGGCTTGACTGTGGAATATGAAGTAATGAGACGCTTTAATTTGATTATACCTGGATGACTTCCAAAAGCACAGTAACACAGACAGCTTAATGATGAAAGTTTTAATGTATACATTGCTGTAAACAGTACACCAATTCCAGATGAATTTTACTCCATTACAAGTCAGTTCAGCGACAACTTAAGTAGCTTTCTGGATGTGTGAAATAAAGCCCATACTTTCTGGATCCCAAACCATAAGGGGTAACCATTGCTCTAAGATTTTGCTGGACTCATCATTAATTGTGAACAGAAAATGTTGCGAACAGAAATGTCAAGCTGGTTGGGAAGGAACAAAACACACCCCTGGCACTCTCACTTACCTTCAGTAGCTTCAATGCCTTGTATTGTGACACATCCTAGAAATGACCTGCAGATGTGTAATATATTATCCGTGTATTTGGAGCAGAAATTAGGTCGTGCATAAAAAGTGGCTTTTAGGCTAAATAGACTTGGACTAAGACTATTAGAAACATAAGCTCATGATTCCCTGCAGTTATTCTCTCAGTTTCCATCCTTAAAGACTAATGGAAAGCTGAAAATAGACGCACTTTGGAGACACCCTTTCTTGTCTAGCCCTTCATCTTCATCTTTGATCCTCGCCACCCTCACACACTAGACCCAGGAGGATGGCTGGCACAGAACTATTATGCCACCTTGCTCAGGCTGGCAAAATATCAGCTGTCCTGAGCAGCATGATAGCAGCTAGCAATAGATTTAAAAGGAAATGTTAGGTAATGTGTTAAACTACCATCTTTTATCATGCCATATCACAGTTTTAATTTAAAAGCCTGATGCACAGGCTTTGTGTTATCCTGGCAAATGGAGTATCACCTAGAAAAGATACCTGAAACTTCTATTCTTTACACAAGAAAGGAAGGACAATAGGCAAGGAGATAGGAAGTTCTTTCTCTATTAAAGTCATCTTCTGGGATCTTGATCAGGTTCAAAGGCACCTCAGAATATCTCTATACCATGCAAGTTAGCGTGGGTGAGAGTAAAAAAAAGCTAACACCAGCCTCAGCTGCCCTCTCTGCCTCCCCAGTGACATAGCGCACAGAGGACACAGAAGCGTTACCGCAGGTAAAAGCTTAAAAAAGCATTAAGTCAGATGTAGTTTAGCTCTGCTACACTGCTGAGGCTACTTTGCTGCTGGAGATAGTTTGATGAGAAACAGCCAGGGGCTCTCAGTATATAGCAGTGGCCCGTAGCAGTCCACCCAGATTTAGTCAAGTACTATATTTCAGCTGGGAGCTGGTACCTGAAAAATAGCACCTAATACCCTCCCTAAGATCTGCATTTTTGAGGGATCTTGTACATTTTAAAATCTGACCCTTGTTGTCTCAGTGATGAATCAACAAAATCAGAGAACAGGTTATTCCTCTTTGCAGAAAAGTTGCAAGGAGTCATATCCTAAAGGAACCCAGGTGCTGTGATAACATAAATTCCTGATATTGTTCATCTCTACACTAACGGGTATAGCTATGACCTGAAGGTCTGTCCAAGAGGATTGTTTTCTGTGCTGCATTGCCCTTTTTTGATGTCAACATCCTTCT
This sequence comes from Anseranas semipalmata, assembly GCA_013399115.1. Lineage (NCBI taxonomy): Eukaryota > Metazoa > Chordata > Aves > Anseriformes > Anseranatidae > Anseranas > Anseranas semipalmata. Next base: position 426,537 of record VXAA01005570.1, on the reverse strand, counting down.
GTATCTGAGGCCTTCTTACAAGTTCTAAATATTTTAGGATGTGAAGGATTACATTTAGATGAGGCACAGGCATGAGTTACAGGAAGTATGTAGGGTTTGATGGTACAGCCATAAATAAAAGGAGACTGGGGAAGTGATGAATGATGGAGAGGGCAGGCCAGTAGCCAAGAGATCTCCAAACTTCTTTGTAAACTGGGCACACATAAATAATAGTCATACCACTGCACCCATGTACATGGTCACACATCTAGGAACAAGGAATGTCAACCCTGGTCATAAAGTTAGGTTATAAAGTTAGGGAATTGCAGCTGGGCAATATTGCTGCAGTGAATCATCAGCCATCACTGTAACTCAGGAACACAATGGATGACAAATGTTTTTGAATCAACACTTCCTACAGTTTAAGTGATATCCTGTTAAAATAACCTGTTTTCACTCAGATGGATAATCTCCTGGATTTCCCTCAAGCAACCCAGTCAACACTGATATAACTCACGTAGTTCGTGGTGTCCAGGCTTGGTTGAAAACTCGATCACAAAAAGATCCTTTCCTTCAAAACTGCGACCTATGCTGTAAGTTGTTGCAATATGGGAGCATCTAGAAGCAGTCTTCTTCAACATGCTCACCATTTGGGAATATGAATGGTGTTTGAACTGAATAAATGTTGCTGGCAAGTCTGAAGGCAAATCTTCTTCAACATCTACTTCCCCTGCAAAGAAAAATTGTAAAACAGTATTTAAAACTGTCACCCTCAGAGGATTATATGAATGCTATACTTTTCCACAAAATGTCTTTTTCAGTAGTAGAATTATAGAAAATACATCTGCAATCAAAACCTTAAATCCATGTAGTACATCCTACGCTGTTTATTTTGGCATATTTTGCTTGCAAAAACATACTAATTCATATGCACGCTGACACATATTTTGCGCAATCTCCAGTTATAATTTGCTCTTTGGCATGCTTAGCACATTTTAGTCACAAATATACATATTTTTCCCTTTGAATCTGGTGGATCAAATTCATTTTTGATGAGATTCAAAATGTCTTGAGCTATCTGGATCTTCTTCATCTAAACAAAATTCTGTGACAATTGCTAATGAGATAATTTTAATGAGCTTGTCAAGCAGTCGTGAATTTATGAGTTCATTAAAGTTTCAGTTTTTAAACAAAATGTTTCAAATATATAGACAGCTGTCAAAACTGCTGTCATAGAGGGCAGGGTTTATCTAAATGTATATCAGCAGTCCAAACATCTAATGCTGAGCTGCCTATCTTGATCTTTGCATATAGGGAGAGAAATAGGTGCTTCCTGAGCACAGTTTACTTAATTGTTTAAAATAGGTGGGAGAAAATGAATCACACCTTACAGGTGTTTATAAAGATCACAAGCTCAGAGGTTTTCTGCTGCAGACATGTCAACCTGAGTGAGATAAGATCCTTCCCATCTAGCCAAGTAAGATCCATCAACAGAGCTTCCTTTCTTACCTCGCAGTTTTGCCAGTGGGTCAAAACATCCTTCTTCTTCCCCAGCAAAAAAGCGATCGCAGTCTAAGAAGTAGGGCCAAGCCATGTCTATTGCATCAAAAGCAGGGAGACAATTTTTTTTCAGGTTTTCACAGACATGCCTGCAGGGCTTTATAACTTTGTCCTTTTCGCACTGCGGGGCCAGCACCGAACACCCCAGGAGCCTCAGATCTGGATTGCATTCTCCCTGCAGCAAGTTGTGCAGCACACTTATGAGAATGTACTCGGAGCTGTACTCAATCACTTCTCGAGACTTCTGATCCAGAAAATTAGGATACATCGTTTGAGTATAGGCAACATCAGCACAAGAACTTAAGGAGTTGTCCACGCATTTTGCTATGGAAAGGAGGTGAACATATGAAAAACAACTTGCTTCATCAACATTCTGAATAGTTCAATGACAATGTAACAAATAATGTATTTCATGAGTTTATTATTATTATTATTATTATTCACAGGTAGACCGCATGCAGTTTGACATCTGAATGAATTTGACAAATGAATTTGATGTCTAAAACCACTTGTAGAAAAAATGATATAAAGTATGCTTAGTCCAGAGACTGATTCTGAAAAGTCTGATTCAAGTAGATGTCATTCAGAATTCAAATTGTATCTGGTAATTTGATGGGGCATCAGGGGTTGTCTGATCTATAAACACAGCTCCTAAAATAAGATTTATTTTGATAATTCAATACCTGATCACCAATGAAAGGGCAAATCCTTGTCCAGAAAACACTGGAGTACCTGGCACACGTGGGATTTCATTTAACAAGTAGGTTGGAAACCAACAAAATTCACAAAGCTTGGTTTCCAAAGGAAAGGCTATCTCCTACTCAATTAAATCTTATCAGATTTAAATTAAGAGTACAGTATGAGCTTATAAAGTACCAGAGAATCCATAAAAAAAAAAAAATCTCTTGTGAAAGTGTGAATTTGCTGGTGTTCAATATGGTAAAAATTCAGATTCCTAAAAAAAATAAAGTATTTATATTACTCTCTCCCCTATTCTTGTATGGATTCACTAACAACATGTGAGATCACATAGACTTTTTCTTTAGTGGGGAAGACATTAGTAAGTTATCTCTCTTCTTTGCTTGGCCACAAAAAATTTGTAATATTTTAATATCTCTGAAATTTCAGTATCTCTATGAAGTTTGATTGAAATTGCCCAAAGCATTCAAAAGTTATTCTGGATCTTGTAGACGTGAATTCTGCATCTCACAGACATGCAGGCCCATAAATGTGCTTCCACTTATATTCTCATAAGTCAAATATACTTTAAGAAATCAGGTTAAAGGGTGTTAGGAAGCAAAACAGCTGTTAACACTCTCAGCCAACTCAGAGGTAAAAAGGAAGTAATGGAGAAATGTCTCATTATTAAATTACTGGATACTACAGTAGTGGGCCTGTGTTTGAGCTTCCTTCTCTTGGTAACGTCTCTGGCTTTTAACAAATGATACCATTGTCAGAAAGGCAAAATCCTCCCCTGTGTAAGAGAGATCATCTCTCCAGGAACTAGATCTATTACAGCATCAGCATTAGAAAACTTGTCAGGAAATAACGAAGAAATACTTAAGGTTTTGAGATTTTCCAAGGAGAACAAGCAAAGTCACATCATACCTTTCTGTACAGTTTGGCATTGACCTGCAAATAAAGAGAAAAAAAATAGCATTATGGGACAGCAGCATCCATGGTACCTCATGTTAGGAGTTGCCCAATCTGGTAGTCCCACTGGGGCTGCCGCAGCTCCACATACACACACACATACACACAAACACACGCTTGATCCTGCAGTAGCTGGGATCGGTCTACCCAGCAACTGGCCGCTGGATCCACTGGTGTATCAGTTGGCTCAAGCACTGACACACACACTGGTCTTGCTGGTAGCTAGCCCAGACCTAGGTCCTCACTGGTAGCTAAGACCCAGACTCCATGGTCTCCTCAGTAGCTAGCTTGGACATTTTGGTCCCTCAGTTGCCAACTCTGAGACCCTCTGGTTTCCCCAATATCCATCCCAGGATCACAGTTGCTCAAATACCCAGTTCCCAGACCTTTTGTCCTGTTGTTCTGCTAATCCAGCTTGATGTTCATTAGTGATTGTACACACGGATATACACACACAATACACACGCACTCTAGCCCCTCCAGCTGCTGCACCCCAGGCACAGGAGGCACCCTGACCTGTGGTCCCAGGCCCACTGCTGGCATGTGGAGCCCCATCCACCCCATCCATGCAGAAAAGTGAGACCCTTATCCAGGCAAAAAGTTGGAAATGTAGTTTAATAAAAAGACAGGACAGACTGCAGTGATCAGGAGCAGAGCATGGCCACACAAGCAAACTGACCAGCCAGTCTTTGGCCTGATTTAAAAAACAAGGACTTGATAATATATATATATATATATATTATATATATATAAAGGGTAGTTGTATAAGAAATGGGGCCTATGTTTGAAAAAGACATTGAGCTGGGCAACCCTGACAACATTTCTAAATATGCTTAAAAACTGTAAGCTATGTACCTAGGAAACTTCACTCATGGAAATTCAGGATCCTGGTTTAGTCTAAAAGACCACAGGAGTCCTCTTGTAGATACCAAGACACTTTACATATCTTCACTTAACAAATCTATTGGTCCCACATAATGCCTTGTGTATAAATTTTTGTAAAGAAATTAAGTCTTTGTTGGATGTGAGGGGACATATTTCTTCCCTATCCTACTTCATCCTATCTCTAGCAACTGCATTTTATAATCCATTTAATAACATCTTGAAACTAATTATTTGCCTCCCTAACTACTCTCACAGGAAAGCTTTTCCAAAAGCTCACTCCTCTAATGGCTAGAAATTGCCTTTTAATTTCCTGCCTAAAAGTATCCATGGCCAGTTTATATCCATGTGTTGTTGTGCCAGCATTGTCCTTCAGCTTAAATAGCTCTCTGCACTCCCTGGTGCATGCTGTCTCCACGTATTTATGTGGAGCATCAGATCTCCTCAGCCTTCTATTTACTAGGTCACATAAACCAAGCTCTTTTGATTTTGAGAAACTTGATTTGATGACCCAGGAGAGTCTTCTTTTACTCCTGTAGCCAACAATTCTATATCGCCCTTCGCTGATTTTGGCAACTAAAGAAAATACTGCTACTAAAGATGTTTTCATCAGTGCCTCACAGGAGATAAGCCATTATGTTTAAGCTTTTTAAACACTGAAGGGTCTTGTGACATTGGGGAATCTAGCTGTGTGGCTATTTCTTCTAACTCTCACTGAGGATACGGGCATCTAGCTTTTTGCTCAGTGAATCGAGCATTTGTCCTCATAAGACCATTTCTTTTTTTTTAACGTTTTCTATTTTCCTACTAAGGAAAGTTTAAACTTCTCCTCCTAGCATATTTGTTTAAATGTAATCATCTGCATATGTGTTGCTAATTAGTTGATCATTCTTTAGCCAAAATAAAATCATTATAATGAGAACAAAATTAAGCCTGGAATTTTATCTTGGAGGCAGACATTTAATTGGAAATGAGTCTGGTTCTATATTATGAATTGTCATTGATCCACATTATCTCATATAATAAATGAAGGATCAGACCTAACAGAAACAGCCTGTCTCCAACACCAGCTAGTTCTGGTAAGCAGCAAGCTGGAGAAAATTTATATCCATAAAAACTCTTTTCCTGGCTTGGTTCATTATGCTAATAGCAATAAACAATACCTGGTTCATCAATAGTGCCTTCTGTCATAGGATTTCAGTATGTTTCCTTTACTTTAGCACAATCCTTCAGTGGGTTAGTTACTAAGGTCAAGGCATTTCTATAAAAGCCTCAGCTCATCCAGATCCTGTATGTCGTCTAACACCTGGGGATAATCAGAGAAGAGCATTTTGTACAGTAGTAGCTGGGAAGGAGAAAGGAGTGATCTCTCATTAGTGAGAGCTCCAGCAATTATTCCTGCTCATCAAATTGGATGTCACTTCCTCCTGGAATCTGGATAGTTTTATATCCTAACACCATCACACCTACAGCTACTCGTGGGGTCTTGGACACAAGTCTGGAGTCAGACAGATGTTCCACAGAGGGGAAAATTTGGTGTGGATGGGACTGGCTTGAGTTCAGCCAGGTCCCAGTGAGCAGAGTGACTCTATCTCTGGTTATAGCCAGAGTCATCAGCAATTAGCACCTTTCATTACACTGGAGGGTGGCTAAGAAATGACTGTGTTGTAGCTACTCTTACTTTAGACTGGAGGGTTGTGTGCTGTGAGTGCAGTTCTTCATGGGTTCATTTGGGGAGTACGAATGGTCTTTCTACAACTCACATTTTCTCAAAGGTAAGAGCCATTTCCCCTGCAAATGTCCTTTTTGTTTGTCTCTGACATGCAACGATCAAATAATGAAACTGAGGCATACACAGTTTTCCATACCACTATTATTGTGCAGCAGTGCTACACCCATCAGTCAGTTTGATACGTGGCACAAACCTATCTTCAGTGGTGTCCCAGTATTCTGCTTATTCAGCTGGAGCAGAAAGGTATTCTAGCAACAAGCTGGAACAAGCAGAGGAAAGCAAAGGGAAAATGCAGCAGGCAGGGTCTGGGCATGGTGCTGCTGCTTCCCCCTGCTCTGGCTTCCCAAGCAGCAGCAGTCTTACTTCTTTTAGCAGATGCTTCTTTCTGCCCAGCTGGCCAGAAAGAAAGGTGCTGGGAAGCAATGGATAGCTGATGGAAGAGACATGTGAAACTTTGCTAAGTCATATCCTGTAGCTGGGTTCACAAGAGGTCTGGATCATTTTATGAGCAGGAATAGACGTTAATACAGGAGAGACAAAGACAGCTCTCGTTCCAGATTGTCTGTTACCTAGTTTCTACACTTTGTTGGTTTTAGCACATTTATAAGGAGAGGCAATCTATAAAGCAATATGGATATTTCCCTTTATCACAGACACTGACTGAAGATAGATTGATAGACTTATTTTTCAGATGAGGAACTCAAATCCACATAAGCAGATACCTTTCCTGTAGCAACTGAATTTGTTCATCTCTGGATGTGACAAGCAGGGGCAACATTTCAATAATGGATAAAGCTTTTTAGGATAAACCTATGTTTAGATTCTGTGTTTTCCACTACTTTTTGGACTGGGATATTCCTCACAAGCTTGGAGCTACCAAGTCTCACTCACTGACTAGCAGCAAAACTGACTCCTTCCTCTTAGGTCCTAAACCTAGATCTAAGCTTAAACTTAGATCTAAGCCCCACATATTTGCAGCATACCACGCCATTTTCTCACTGTCTGCCTCTGCCAGAGACATCTATGCAGCTTCTGCCATCTCAGAGGCCAGCTCTGCCCAGCCTGTGGCACTTCTCCCCACCACAACCCCATACAAGCTGCTATGTGATCTATACATCAGCCACGTCTCTGTCACATAAACACCCACAAGTGAAGCAGCTTGAGCTTCCAGGTTATCAGGAGTTAATATACATACAAGCAAGAGACAAAAGGTCTGGTATGAAGCAAGCCTTAAATGTGTATGTGTGCTGATGTGGTGTTTGGACATTTCCTATGCTTCCTAATGCCAATGCTTGCATATGTTTGGGAGGGTGCGGCTCTGCAAGGGCCAAAGCTAATTCTCCAGTGCCTGTACTTATATAAATAAGCGTGGATGCACGTAGCTGGGCCAGAGCCTCCCTGCCTGTCTCTCGGAGGCCAGTCCCAGAGCTGCAGCTGGATGCTCTCGCCCTGGAGCCCTGCACCCATGGTTTCTGGGTCCCTGTGCACAGAAATGACCAGCAAATCCCCATCCCCACTTGTCACAGCTTGCTTCAGCAGTGCTAGCTAGAAGAGTTCAGCCTCTCCCTTTCTCTTTTTCATAACAGGAACAACAGACAATGACATACAGAGTGTTTCTCAGGCCTCCAGATTAACTTGGCAGGCTTCAGTTGCTGCTTCTTGTGTGCTTGAAAGAGCCTAAAGCTCTTCCATTTTTTGAGCAGAGGCTTCCCCGGGCTCAGAGGAAGACAGTGCTGCTTCCTCTCATAGTCCCATTTGTGGGCAGGTTGCTACAGAGAGACCTTTTTCTTCCTGACCCAGAACAGCCTTTTCAATTTTTTATGTTTATTTTTCTACTCTAGCTTTTCCACCAGAGGTACAAAAATCCTTTCAGTAGCGCAGCTTCTATTTAAGATTATGGGTAAAATCACTTACTGAAGAGGAGAAAAGCCATTTCAAGCTTTCTGAGCCCTCTCTATAATATACGCTTCTGGTTTTAATTTGCAAAAGCAAGCTTGAAAATCTACAATGCAGCACATACATATTTTACTGCCAAGCTTACATTTTTTCCCCTTGATGATTCAGCACTGAAAGCAGAAAGCTGCTGTGATTAACCCTAACCCAGACAACAGAGCTCAGCAGCTACTTCCAGTGCCATGTCTTGGCCGGTTGCCTTTTCAAGAGCAATGCCAACAGGAGACTCGTATGCTTGAGGACATGGAATAAGCCCAAAGGTCGATCTTAAATTCAAAATATCTAAATCATTCAGTAAGGTTTATGCAATTGCATTGTTATGACTGACAGATTGAACAAGATTAGATGATTTATCTTGTACAGACCAGTAATCCCCTATCAGGTTTCTGGTTTTCTTACAATACTATTTTAAAGTGGAAGACATATGTATTCATTTTAGCCTGTTTATAGTCAAAACCTCTGCTTTTCCAAACAAAGCATTTCAATATCTGATCATGTTAGCATTATTCTCTCTGTGGTTCTACACAGTTCATTGAGTCAGTCTTTGCAACGATCATCTACCTTGTAACGCTAAAGAGGCAAAACTTACTATCAGCCGTAACGTGCAAACACTGCTGGGCTCTATCATTTTGCAAAACACTACAAGAGCACCTGCAAACAGCAAACCACAGCCAGCCTCCAGAGCTCACTCTTGGCTACAGCATGAGGACAAGAACAGGAAACACAGTAAGGTATCAGAGGGTGGAAGAGGACTGGAGAACTAAGGGGACCAGTGGCAGAGAAATGAGGCAGCTGAATAACATGGCTAGGGTGAAAATGGTCAAGCAGAAAGCCCGGGAGAGCAAACAGCTACATATCTAAGGCATATGTGCAGGGGCAGAAATGGAGAAGATCTCCAGCCACAGAAAAGGATTTCCAGGAAATTTGGAGGAGATGGAAGAAAAAAGCAGCCCACGTGATTAACATGTTTTTTCTGGATACATCAGAGACTTTGTGAGTAGAGGACTATATTCCTGATATTAATATTCCACTCCAGTAATTGCTGTAACTGCCCTCATAGGAGTGATGTGTTTGCAAATGAGCAGAAGTGGTTTGCAAGATCCCAACATGTGGGTGCGGATACAAGCCCCTTTTCAGCTCTGCTCCCTCACATGAAGAAGCCTGAAAGCACCTGAAAGAGATTAATGCCTAATCTGCCTTCACTTTGCAGAGCAAAATCAAAGCGGGAAGAGGCAAGCCAATGTTAATTATTAATCACCCTTCTTTCTAACCCACCTGCTTCTTGGCATTCAGTTAAGCACCCATTTTTAATGAGCTACTGAAGGTGTTCCTACAGCAATAACACTGCAGCCAGCTTCTATTACAGGGCTGCGGCTGATGGTTTCCCATGTGTGAGGGGAGCTCATGCAATCTGCAGCCCACAACCCCAAATCTGTGAAGCTGCACACAGAGACCTGCCACTCTGCAACAGCTCAAAGCCAACCTCAAGAGCGGTCTGTAATTCTCTGTTGTTTCTGGTTGTCCAGATGAAACTCAAATAGAGCTGCAGTTGTGGGAGCCTTAAACAAACTGAAGAAGAGTACTGCTGTCTGTCCCAACTGTCTGTCTCGGTGCCTTTAGCAATGGGATTTCCTCTGTCTGGTAAGTGCTGCTCCAGGCAGTCCTCCCAGGTGAAAATCCTGGACAGAAAAATAACCCCAAAACAAAACCCACCAAATGCCTTTTTTTGGCCTCAGCTGAGATGTTTTCCCAGTTGTGAGGGAAAACCTACCAGCTGGGAAAAGAAAACACAAGAAAACAACAACAGCAAAATCACCCAAGCAGTTGCCGAATTGGCTGAAGCATTGCTGGGTTGCACATGCGACTGGGCTGCTGTTGAACATGCATTTGCTGTGAACCAAGATGATCTGGCCACATATAGGAACCATCTCTCAGTATCTGGCCAGTAAAAGGAGGATAAATCAGTTCAGATATGGTGTTAAAACAACTGTAACGGTGAGAAGGTCGAAGAGGTCAGCAAATCTCTACAACTGTCTTCTAAAGGGTCAGATTTTTGGCAGGGTGACTGGAGAAAGGTGAAACCACCTACTAGGCTGGTAGTGTGGAGCTGTGATACCTTCATAGCTTTACTTTGTGACCATATATAATCTAGAGCTCAGTTCTCACTCCCTAAGGATGTAGTACTCTCCGAGTTCTTTGACCAAAAGCTTACCACAGACCCAGAGGCTTACCTTTGAGTAAGTTCAACTGTTTTGAATGCCACAGGACAGAGACTCACATCCAATAAAATAAGGTTTTTATCTTGGATTCCACAATCTTTCCAAAACTTTTGCCAAAATGTCATTGCACCCTCTTTAAGCAGTCTATACAGCCCCATAGCATAGCCCCATCTCCACACAATTTAGATGTGTGAGAGATTGTAATTGATCTCACACCTGGTTCTTCTGCAAGTAGTTGAGTTTTAGCCAAATGTGGTATTTTTAATGTTACAAAAGATTTAGTTAATTTAATAGTCTTGACTAGAATCTTAATAACACTTGAATTTTAAATTCATGGCTTAGCTTCATATTGTCTCCCAAATTGTGGTGTCCTCTGATAACTCTGTAAAACTGAAACAGCACCAATTAAATCAATGGAGCTACAGCAGGATAAACAAAGGGATTTCAAGGACTGAAATTTCAATAGACAGACAAACACTAAATCATTAAACTCCATTGACATGTGAGCTGTGTCCAAGTGGGATGGTGACTGTCCAAACGAGATTCAGCAGTCAAAAGAAGAATGGGTAGGAGCCCTGTAGATAGACCAGGATGCTGCCCACCAGCCTCAGACACCACGTTCACAAAAAAGATAGGTGACTTCCTGTCGCATCTGCACGCTCAGCACCTCGTCATGCAGTGGCATCAACAACATTTATCCAATATTTCATCCAGGTTTGAGGAGAGGAAAGCTCTCACATGGCCTGGGCAACCCAAAGGGGAGCACGGTAGCTGTTAGCCAGCTGGCACCCCGGGTAACACCAAACGGTATGAAGGGAAAGGTGATGTCGAGAAATGCTAAAGGGGATTAATCATTAGTGCTATGGAGTCTTTCTAACAGTCTAGCTGTGTCTTACAGCAATGGGCTTTTTTGCTCAGGTTTTGATTTCTGTGTATTTACACACCCACACTTTAGAAACATCTAAGCAAATATTCTGAAGAAAACTTTGCCTTCAGATTAAAATCATGCATAAACTATTTCAGCAGTAAAAAGATATACCCACGTATTATATTTTCAGTATAAGCTTACTTTCCCCATACAAGCAGTGGTTTCTGATCCCATTTCCCATGTTAAATGTAGCCAAAGATCAGTGTTGCTGAAATAATAATTGTGTAAAAAATACTAGAGTCACTGGTGGGAATCCAAACAGCTCACATGACTTGGTGATAAAATCCGGGTTTACGAGAGCTGGAATTTCTTGTCTTGTGAGTGTGCATGATGTAGTTCTGCATTTTTTTGTTTTGACAAGACTTGGACACATCCATCTCGATGTGTCCAAGCAGGCGAGGCTCCCGCAGCTTAGGCTTTCCCACACGGGCGCCATGGCCATGCTCCCGGTCTGCTCCTGCCCATGCCAGCCGTGGCAGGGCAAGGGACCCAGATGGCACCACTGGCCCTGGGGTCAAGAAGCAGTACAGTCCCATGCACAAGAGCAGCTGGAGAAGCTCTGCCTTTGCGTGCACGCATGGGCATGGTTTCAGCAGGAAACAAGCAATAGAAATGTGTGCAGCAGCTGAACTAAAATGCTTAGGTCCCAAGAAGCTGGGGCCAGCCTGAAGCTTGTGGAAGGCAACAACTTCTCCCTTTGTCACTTTGCAATAAAGCAGGGCACGCTACAGAGATGGGAACACAGGAGAGGGAGAGGAGAAAAGCATAGTGCCTGTATGTGAAGCTGCTTTTTCGTCAGTCTGGCTTTGTAGAAGACGATCAATCTTACTCAAAGCCGTAGCTTAGGGAGCTCCCTCCCATCCCCAGCAGTCGAGCTCAGAGACCCTCGGGAAGGGGCCAGGAGCAGTTGGAAGCCCCAGGGCAGTGGGAGAGGAGGAGGCACACAGGTGACACACGTGCCAGCAAGGGCAGTCCCGGGAGAAGTGCTCCAGCTGCTCTCCCACCTCAGCAGCTTCAGATACAACAGCTCCGGTCCTCACAAGTGGCTTCCAATGGGTTAACCCATCTGTCCAAAACACCCCTGAATTAGGGAGCGGGGGGAGGGTTTTATTGCAAGCCAGCTGCTCAGGCATCCCGTTTGCCTCCAAAGGCGCGGTGCCTGCCCAGAAGCCAGCGGTACGAGCCGAGAAGCCCACACGGTGGCACCCCGGGCCAGATCCCGGCTCTTCCCGCTGCCGTGGCGAGGGAAGTCAGCTGCTTTTAGTGTTTTGAGGCATGTGACTTCAGCCCGCTTCTGCTTTGTTTCTCTTTTTGCTCTCACTGCTGCATTTAACTCATTACCGCTGGAATAAGTCACTATTCAAAGAGGGGCACGACACTCAGATAAAACAGGAACCTGTGCCGTTAGCTCCCTCCACCAAAGGCTGGCCGCCTTTCAGGGCAACATGCCAAGCTGTACTTTTCTTAACCCAAACTACAGGCTAAAAGGCCAGTAAAACCCACCAGGGTCTGGAAGTGCTGCCTCACAACGGGGCAATGTAGCATCTTATGGCTAGGAGAGGCAGCAGCTCCCTGGCTCCCCAGGGATATGGCACACAGCTGAGAAGGGATCCGTCCTTTCTCAGTGCCATGGTCCCCAGCTGCTACTCAAAAAGCTCTCCACACACTGTATGATGCCTGTGCCATACGTTGGTGAGTGTCCCATTGTGGGGCTGGGTGACAGTATCATCTCCTTATTTTACAAAACAGGAGGGCACAAAGCATTTTGACAGGATCTCGGTATTGTTAAGCTAGTTTTGGATTGATTTCTTATTAAAAAAGGAAAAAAAAAAAGTCACAGCAGAGCAAATATCACTGCAAAAGCAGCTTCGGGCTTGCTGTGAGCCAGGCAGTGCCACAGGTTCCCTCTGCCCCCTCTCCTGCACAAACAGCTCAGGGCTGCACTCACACACTGCAGGGCACTGCGGCTTCAGCCACTGAGATCCACTGAGATCTGCACTTGACATGAGGGATCCCAAAAGAAGGGAGAAACACCCAGCACTGCAGCTGAAGGCATAACTTGCTGCTGCTGGATATTGAACATGAACATGTTTGTGTCCCCTCTGTTTTCACGTGGCCTGACATGATGTTACCTCCGCTTTGGAAAAGAAAGAGGAAAGCTGGCAGGTCTCTGGATATCCAGGTTTCTACTTCATTCCTGGTCCAAAAAAAACTCATTGTGAGGCATGCTCCACCCTCACACTGCACACCACATAACAACACTGGCAGCTCACTTTCCTGCCATCAGCCATCCTCTAGAGCCGTACTCAGCAGTCCAGTCCTTCCACGTGCAAGGTCTTTCCACTACCTGCCTCTCCTCACACCCTCCCCTAAAGATAGCACAGTCACAGACACACACAAAACATCCTGCCAGGGAGTTACCCATTGATGATCCCTGTTTTTGCAGTCAGCAGGATTAATAATACCCCACAGCACAACTTTGATCAGCTGGAGCTGGAGCAGAATCAGAGCTCCCTGAGAAAGGGCATGCTACAAACCACACAGCCTCTTCCTGTAATTGGCTGTAAATAGTCTACAACACTTCTCTTTGTGCAGCTTTATCCAAAAATAAAATCCCTTCAGGCTGCGGTAGACCTCACTTTGATGTTCGTGGGAACAGCACTCTCAGATTATATGCAATACACGGCACATGGGTTGTGCTGCGTAGCAGTTCAATGTCAGTGATGGTCTATGGCTTATATTTAAGAACCGAAGCATAGCTGAACTTCCTTGGGTAACAAAAGGGTCATGTTCAGGTTAGCTTATCCTTTCCTGTATTCCTGTAAAATAAGCCTTTTTCTGAATCATTTTGAATTCAAACCCTCTGAAAACAGTTTTTTTCTCCCTTCCTGTTTTCCTGGAACAGACCTTGTCACTACACAGGAATTATTCCGCATTCACCTCCCCACTGTCCCCACATAAAAGAAATCTGCATTAAACCCACTTGGTAAAAAAGCCACCACATATTTTTAAAAGCTACTCAATATTTTTCTTATTAGTCAATTGGTTACTGAACCCATTTAACAGCATGTTCCTATCTCGCCTTTATTCTAATGGGCAAATCTGTCTTTCCAACCAATCAATTCATACAAATTCCATATTGCTTATAGCAAGCTACAACACACCCTCCAGCTGTCACATCCTAATAAATCTCCTCATACTTTGGACTTGAAAAAAAGTGACCTAAAGCTGAACGTAAGGAGATTTTATTAAGCAGAAAAACACACACAAGGTCGAAAGTTCACCTTCCTGCAATCTGACTGCCACATTCCTAGAAGGCAAGGCCAGAGATGGGGAGAACCTACAGCATTCCCCAGATACCAATGGGGACCCTACTGAATGGGGACTCTAAATTGACAGAAAGACACACCCACACATGGCCTTAAGAGACACTGATGGGGAAACATTATATTCTCTTACTTTATGGGCTTGCTTTTCTGTTTCAGAGCCACCCTGCTGCCTGCCTTCACATCCATTCTTCCCAAACACAACCCCAGTTTCATCACTGGGGGTCTGCAGATTCCCAAAGAGCTGATCCCCCCATCTCTAGGCGAGGGTGACGTCTCCTGCCTCCCTTGCCTTGAAACTGGAGCCTTTTTCTCTGCTCATCTGCAGGAGAAGGAAGGAGAGGGGAAAAGGGGCTTTTGGGGTGGTTAGCCTTACCTAGGGTCTCCTGGCCAGTTTCGCAGCGGGGCGCCGGCTCGGTGGCCCTAAGCAGCCCAGTGAGGAGGAGCAGGAGCCTCAGGACCATGCTGGAGCCCCTTGCGCAGGCAGCGCAGTGATGTGGCACTCGCTGCCTGATGGAGCGGCTCCTCCACTTGGAGCCTCAGCACGGCTCTGGCTCTCCAAGCCGCGGAGGAAATCAGTGCACTGCAAGGGCATGCCCACGTCTCACAGCATATGCAGTCCAGGCATCAGATTTCAGCTAGCATTGGAGCTTGGAAAGCAAAAGGCTTTGAGGCAGAGAGGGAGGAGGAATGAGCTCTCCCTCCCCTCTGCCTCCCCACGGTCTCCCTGTTGCAGCCTGGTTTATAATTTCATTAGCAGTGTGAGCGAACAGGGGTCCCCACGGGGAAGTGCTGCTGCTTTTCGGCTGGGGGTCCCACATGTAGGTCTTCATGCAGCGGTTTTCCCAAGGGAGAGGGGAGCTATGTTAAAGCCTGTCTCACCGAAGCCAAGAGCGATTGCCTGCAGAAAACACAGGGAAAGGAGACAGAGAAAGAGAAAAGGACACAATTGAAAGCAACTTTCTTCCTAAAGAATGGTGTTTCATAAGCAGCTTAAATTGGAAGTTTAAAACACAACATGACAGCGTAGGGAATCCAAGCCGCATCTCCTCAGCACAGCAAGAGTGGGAACCCACGAAACAGCCATCGGGATCCTCTTCCACAGGCTCCTCCTGGGTTTGCCAGTTGCTTAAGATAAGATCCAGTTTACACAAACAAACTTGGAGGAATATAAATGTTTTCTGTTTATTCTCATTAACAAGAAAAAAAAGAAAAAAAAAGAAAAAAAAGAAAAAAAAAGAAAAAAAAAAGAAAAACTTCACAAAAACCTAGAGAATATCAAAAAACAATACATGCTTTAACTGGATAGCTGTCCTGTATTAAATTTATCTTAAATTGATTCTTTCTNCCCCCCGCCCCCCATGTGTATCAAAGGACAAGGAATTTTTCTTCAAAGATGTAGACTAAAATAGACTAAAGCATCCTGTCTTTCCAGGCAGTGCATGTTCCCCTGAGGACAGATACCTGCTTACATGTAAAAGCAAAGAAACTCACCTTGCAGTCAGAGCACACTGACTCCCGCTGATCGCTATTAGAGGGATGGGTAGGGAGTTACGGTGCTGTATGATAATGTAATCAAACGAACCACCCTGCAGGGAAAGACACAAAACAGGCTGGCAGCGCAGGAGAAAGCTGTATGCCTCAAAAAGTAATTGATGCCTCATCATATTTGGAAGGGGTTATGCTGCTAGAAGGATTGGGAGCTTAGAGGTAAAGGAAGTTCTCTGCTGCTGGATTCTGCAAGGGAGGGTGACTTTTCTTGTCTCCAATATTTCCTATTAGATCTGGAGACTGCAGAGCCTGACCTGGGAGCAAACAGCACCAGAGCCCATCAGGGTTCAAACAACAAATTTCTAAGGAGGAGAATACAATTTGGCTGCCCTTTCCCCCCTGATCATACAGCAGCACATCTGGACTCTCACCAACACAGTTCTGAAGGGTCTCCAAGGACAGGATGTACTCCACTTCCTGCCCAGCTCCCCAGCATCCTGTGGCCAAGCTGCTCTGAATACCAATCTGCCACATTCATGCTTGATGTGCTCAGCTGAGGATGCATGTGAGCCCTTGCTGTGCACCTGGGTGGTGCATTTTGTGTTAAAGAGTGGAGTTTCAGGCTTCCCAGGTCTAAACTAAGTGATAAGGCTAAATTCCTTACAATGAAAAAAGCTGCTGAGATTATACCTACAAACCAAAGCTTACCTACAGTCCTGGAAAAACATTGATGTCTTTCCATTAAATTTTCTGCCCTTATGAGTATGGAAAGACATTTCCCCCTGATGATGAGCTCCACAGCAGAACTAGTCCTTCAATAGCTGTAATCCAGTAGAAGCTTTCCCCTTTTCTGCTTTTCTTTTGTTGGTGCTTTTTGTTTCTGCCTGTAATTTTCCCCTCAGCCTCCCATCCTTCAGCCTAGACCCTATAATCTCATGAGTCTATGTTCGTCCCCACAACACTTCAGTCCACCAGTCCCAGTTTAGATGTCATATACTTTAGGATTACATTTTTAAAAATACACACAAGTGTAAGTCCACTTTACCAGGATCCCCCACAGTATTTTACAAACCAATGACACTTGTCTTCAGCAGTTCTATTAGCCCTACTGTGATACTCAACATCTGCACTGCACTCCATACTTTATCTCAAATACCAATGAGACAAAGTCACATCACATTGGGAATACTGATTTGTAGTCATTTCAGAACAGCTATTCATTATCTACCTGAATTAAATGATTGGGGTAGACATTATATTATTTCTTGTTGTCAAGGTTATTGTATCCATCTAATCATATTTGTAACTTGTCTATGCATTGATTTCTGCTCGCCCCTCCAGTTCAACCTGATTGGGGCCTTTATTCACCAGAATCAAATGGAGACAGTATTTTCTCTATCTTGCATAAGGCAGTACAGCCTAGTTATTAACACAGATGCACTCTGAAACCAGGAAACACTCATCATCATAGCAACATGCTCAGCCTAATTGACCTTGCTGAGGGTCAGGACTCCTTGGCTTCAGTGTAGGACCTCCAGGACCAGAGCTACCACCCTGCACACAGCTGCATTGTGGTATCCTCACTCCCACGGGTCATCTCTGATTTCTTGCTGACATTATCTAGAGCTACATAGTATCTTTGGGGGACCACCATCACAGATGACAGGAGTAGATATCAACTAATTTTTTGTCCTTCCAAGGCTATATCCTACCCAAATCCATAATCATGCACACAGAACTTTCCCTTTTGATTTTTCTTGGCTTCCTTAGATGAATAAATGGTATTGAGCAGGAGAAGGGACAGAGACTCTTGGCATTGCTGTCAGAGATTACCTGTTTGCACATCCGGGTTTGTTCTAAACATGACAAAGGGAGAATAGGCCCAGATGAGGGTTAACTTTTCCCCCAAAAATCCTGGGGTATGGTGCACCATATGGCCCCTATACACACACCAATGTACTGCCAAAAAAGCTCTGTATGGGAAAGCAGAACAAAGGAGCACTTGGTTCAGTAAGTTATCTGGTTAAGGACTATCCAGTGTAACAGAATAAATAACAAGGAAAGAGATAAATGCACAGAGACTCAAAAATTAATGAGCAGGTGATGAGGGAGACAGTAACAAGGACCAGAATATGTTGGTCACTGACTGATGGGCCATTAAAGCAATGATTTGGGCACAGCCTTGGAGAGGGTCAACCTGAACTGTGTCACTGACACAAAACATGAAATGTGATTATCATTAGTATTATAGAATGTCAGAAGGGACTTCAGGGACCATGCAAAACTTATTATGGCATGCTTAGGGAAAGGGTCAAAGGCAGTGAAAGGGAAGGACCAGAGTGGGTCAGTGAAAAAAAANNNNAAAAACAACAACAACAAAAAAAAACAAAGAGGACGGGGATAAATGGGGCAGCTTCATGCAAGCAGGCTGCCAGTCTGTACATTCATGGGACTTAAACCCTGTTCCTGATCACTGCAGTATAGTCTACTTTCATACTAAATCCTGTCTTAGCTATTCTTCCTCTTGTGTAATCTCCTTCTTTGTCCTAGATGTGAGTGCTGCAAGGTCAAAGTGCCAGCAAACAGAGAGACCAAGGTGTAGGCTGCAAGGTCTGGGCATCAGCAACTGGAGAGACCTGTAAGTGTTTATAATTCTCAAGTGAATTTAACCATATATCCATGTGTGTGTATGCGTAGTTTGTTAGCAAACATCAGTCTGGATTAGCAGGCAAGGAGGAGAAGACCTGCATCTAGAAAGGGTCTGAATCAGTGGCTGGGTGAATGGCCCAGGGTGCAGGCATGGACTGAGAGCTCGTGCTGATATCTGAGGATCTGTGAATGTAAGTGTAGATGTGAAGCAAGAGAATGGAAGCATCTGTGTTTTCACTAGTGAACTGCAATCCTGAACAACCAGAGAGAGGGAAGAGGACTGGGCTTTCTGTATTTAAATTTGCTGTTGGTGTTGGGAAGGCAGGTCTCTGTCCGGCAACAGGCTGTGTGTGTGCAAGCCACTGTGGGAGATGTGCTCAGCTTTGCTGCTGGCTGAGCCTGCAATTGGGAACATCAGCAGCTGTATCCATGTGTCTAGCACAGAGAGACCCCCAGGCATCAGAACGCACCTGGGTAGCAGGAACACCCAGGTCCCCCGATTACCTGGACCTGGCACCCACATCCTGGCACATCACATCCTTAACAAGCTCCACTGCACCAACTAAACAAAACCCCCAGCTGCTGACATCAAGATGCTTTGAACTTCTTTGTTTCTTAGCTTCCATAGACTTTTAAATTCAAACGGGATGTCTGGTACCAGGATAAAAAATTACAGCATTAAGTAGGGTATATGGGGGCCTAAGGATGACATTAAGGTAATTAGTAAAACAGGTAAGTTTATCAGTTTGTCATCATCACCAAAAAAATGTTTCCATGTTTGCATATGGTAAGGAAGGTATGGAACAGAAGACCAAAAAGTGTTATTTCATTTAATGTTATCTGTTCTTTTCCGCCTTTTCAAGGGATTTGATCCCATGCATTACAGTTCATCTTTCTGTGAAGCTTTGTCCATTCCCCTGGGTATGGTCACCTCCTCTGGGGCCTACTCTAGACCTGCATCTTTCTGAGGTGGCTGATAGTTCAGCTACTGCTCCTCCCACCCATACAATATTTCCAGCCATTCAGCATTTCTACCTTGTTTGGTTATTTTTCAGCTCATTATTAGTTAGGGCTCTGTATACATCACTTGTCCTTCTCATATGTTTGTTGTGTGTTAACAATGAGTGTATCAAATGGGACTACTAGCAGATATTGCACAGGTACACAGCTGAAAAAAAAAAAAAATAAAAAGAACAAACAAATCCCAGAGTTACGGGCAGATGTAGCAGCATCAACTGGGTTTAATCATTTGCACTTGAATCACTACAGTAGTCTTAAGTTATATTAAGTAATAATATAACTTAGTAATAACTTAGTAATAATATAACTTAAGTAATAATTTTACCAGATCTTACTGGGGACTACCTCTTTCCTGCTCAGACCTTATCCTGTAAGTCCTGACTTCATGCTCTAGCAGAGATCTGAGAAAGGCCCACCAGGGCTCCTGTTTCAGCTTCTAGATGCTAAATTAAAAGAAGGAATAACATTTGTTCTCTAAACATATTTTACCCACATGCAAGTTAATTGGTAGCTAAGAGAAATGGCTATTTTACTGTAAGGATACATAGGATATTCTGAGCTTTGCATTTGTTAAGTGGAGTATATATTTTGGGATGTTTTCTGTGTCTTCTGGGACTTTCTACATTACACTTGGGGAGCTTTTAACATTCTCACAGAATTTTTTCAGCAGTGCCTTTTATCTCAACTTTCAATTTGTTAACCTTATGACCCATAAGATTAAACCAGCTTTAGAAACTGCCACACATAAACATCCAGAGCCAGAGATTTGATGGAGAGACTAAAAGTAGAGAGTGGAGAAAAAGACCACACAAGAATTTTCTTGTTTTCCTACATTGTACCCTAAGAGTTTAACCAAGAGTGGCTCACAGACTGAAACTTTCTCTGCCTCAAAGATTCCATGAATTCCCTGTAGCCTCCAGCAGTTATTTTTGATCATTATCAACCGCGTCCATGTTTGTACCAGCACACTAGGGGAGAAGGAGTAGAACTCTGGTAGACCACCCCAGAGTGAACCAGTCTAACCATGCTCCAAAAGCTAAGTTTCCTGTAATGCTCTAAAGTTGAACTTTATTTCTTTTCTTTCTATTTCTGTTATTTTACCATATTTTGCCAATTGCTTTCCCCCAGATTTTCTTATATGCTGGAAAACAAAATAAGCATTGAGTGGGTGGTTTTTGTCCTATTAATATCAGGGCTACAGATATTTCTTTCCTTCCTAGTTAAATATAATAAATGTAAAGGGAAAAAAAAAATTACTGCTCTTGAAAAAAATGCAACTCATTTAAATTCAATACAAATACTGCCAGTGATAATTAAAGCCTATTTTCATCTTCTATCTGACTTGTCACAGATTGACTAAGCCAGTGACCCACAAAATTAGTTCCCTGCACTACTTCTAGGTGATCCACAGAGCTGATCCTATCATAAAGCAGAGGAATGTAACTAAAGCGGGAGGAAAACTTGCCATTCTAGAAAGATTCGGCTGGATATGTGCCTGTCTTTTAGCACACCATTCATGTGATCTCTGTGCTTGCTTGGGCTAATCAGTAAGAAACAGAACCACTAAGGAAGTTTTTTTTTGATGACAGGTAAAAATGATGTCTAGTTAAAACTCAGCCATGATCAAAGGCGCAAGTGATAAAAAACTGGAAGGAAACCTGGCACCAGATGGTAGAACAAGACCACAGAGGACCTAAAGTAATAAATATGATCCTATATGCAGGAAAACATGCAAAATAGCATGCACTAATCAACAAACCCTACCATCAGGGCACAACATTATTTAAATGTAATCATTAAAAAGATAGAACTAACATGAGGATCTTGTTACCCTCTCAAAGGCTCCCTCTTATTACTCCCACATGCAAAATAGCAAAGAAGGATTACTGATAAAGGGTTGCTGGTAATGCTTTTTGTGGTCTTAGTTCAAGATGAGGCCCAGAGGTGACTCTTTCTGACTCTCATAAAGCAAGAAAAATAATAAAAATAAGTCCATGAATCACATAACTGAATATATAATGTCTACAAGGAAAAATAAGTGTGCTCAAAAAAGATATGTGCTAAGAACTAAAGGTCTTTCTTTTCTCCTGATCACAGATGGAGTATTAAAAATTAATATCAGCTCTACCAGAAAAGAACTTGACAGTCCTATTTTGAGACTCATTTCACTTTGTCTCTCTTCCCTGTCTCACAGAACATTAATGCCAAAACATTCAAAAGAAGTCCTCTAGGGTTTGCTTTGCACATTCTCAGAGGTGCTGGGAAGCATTTTGAAAAAGTGACTTTGAGTACTTCTGTTTGCAGATATCCAATGGGAGAAACATTTAATAGACCCTGTTTCCTTGAAGGCAGATCCTTATCACTTTCCAAATAATAAATAAATAAATAAATAAATAATAATAATAATAATAATTCAGGCCCTCCAAGGTTGATATTCTCTAGAAGACTGTTAAACTCAGACAGCAAGGACCAGTAGCTACTTCAGATCTGTCCTGAAAATTCTGAGGATTTCAACTTCATATTTGGAAATAAACTCCCAAATCAAATTAAAAAAAAAAAAAATCAAAACCCAGGCATCTCTGAAAGTCAGGAGAAATAGGCTGCTAATCTAGTCAAAAACTGGATGGTTTTGAAGGTGTTTGGGCACTTTAAATTTGCATATGAGTATATCGACAACCTACAACAAACTAAAAATCTGGGCTGTGATCATTTTTAAAAAGTGTTTTAAGATTTGTTTTTTTATGTGTTGTTCCCAGTCTTTAAAGTGGCACAGCCATGTGATATTAAAGAAATTCCTCCTAAGTATGGAATCTTTTTAACAGATAAGGAACTTTAGTCCAGTTTCCTCATTCAAAGAATTTACAAATCATTGGTGGAAACTACAGAGAGCCTCTGGGCAAATGTAAAACAAGTGGCCATTGTAAGGTCTATTTTTCCCAGGCAAACTTTGAAAGACATTGCCTCTAACCTCTACTCATCATGTTCAGATAGTCCTTTGTGGCGACTCTGCACATCTTCAAAGACCAAAGGTGTTGGATAGGGCTAGCAAAATAGGTGGAGAAACCAGGTTGGAGACCATCCTTGGGATCATGCAGCACCCCATGCAGCCAGCACATTCAGCAGCATGATACCCAGCCACACAGACGCATCCCAAACAGCCTGCTCACTCTACAGAAAGTGAGCTGACCTCAAAACTGTTCTCCCAGCTGTTCATCAAAGTCTACATGGGCATAAACCACAGGCTTTTTTTCTGTAAGAAACTCATTGGTTCCTGGATATGGATATCTATTTCTGATGTAGTCTGTAACAGCACCTGTGGGGGTCACTGGCTCAGGTCTGACTCATGTGACTCTTTCCAGGGTTCAGCTAGACTCCAGCACAGCACTGCTTTCCACTACCCTTCTGTCACATTTTTGTGCATCCAATGACATTAAAAGCATTAACAAATTAGAAGGAATTTGGAGAGGGGTAACAAATAGGATGAGGGCTTAAGCATTGACTCATCATGAGAAATATGAATATGGGTTTGTCTTGGCCAAAAGAAATGACTAATTGGATATTCAGGAGTCATCTACAAGTATTTCAAATATGTAAGACATTTCTGAAAAAGAAGTTGTATAAGACAGGCCAAACCATAGTTATGAAGGGTCCAGAGAACAAGAACAGCACAGCCAAGAGGAGTAGAAGAAAAGCTACAGGGTGTGCAACACCAGCCATGGGCTACACTCAGGGAACAATACCCGCTATGGGTTACATTCTGGGAATGGCTCCATCAATTAGTGAAATCCTTCTTCCTGCTTTTCAAAAAGGCCATTATTTTGGATTAAAATCTCTGTCAGTATAAACTCATCTAGTGGTACTGATAACATGATGCTGCTCTGGTTAAAGACCTGATCCACAACTGCTAACATCTGCATGGATACGAGAAACTAAACACCATAGGAGAGGTTCCTTGTCCATTCCTTCAGGACAAGACCATTAGCAGCTCAAAAACCATCATCAGTGGTCCTAGCCATACTATTGGCTCTCTGACCTACTGTGACAGTGAGCTGCTGCTTATGACAACTGGACATATGTATTTTTCTGATTTCCTTCAGTTATTCATTTCACTAAGTTGTCCTCTAGTCTTTTACTGTGATAAGGGAACAAAAGAGAACCACTGAGTCATTGAAAAGGTTAACTTTACTCATAAAAATTTTGGTTAGTCAGGGTCTTCCTTTAAACCACTGGTAAACAGGACACCTTTGAGCATGGATGTCCAGAGAAATATCTGAAAGAGCTAAGTTTTTCAATTTTTTTACAGATTATTGTGAGGCGCCACTCTCAGTAGCTCCTTCTTTCTCACTAAAGGAAACTACACTGCACTAGGAGGCAAGTCCAACTCCCAGCTTTCCTCTGTGAACAAGATGTCAAGAAAGCTTGCTAGCTAAGAGCAATCCATTTAAATACTCCACCTTATATTGGACCTGTTTAATTTCAAGTTGCCAAGCAACAGCTACCCTCAAGACTCATCAAATCAATGCAACAGCAGTATGCGAAATTACAAGGCAAAAGGTCCTGGGATCCATTTCTCTGTTTTTTTGCAGGTTTATATCTTGTACAGTTGAAAGCCAAAAGGTGATTGACACTCTAAGGGTTGAACCTGAGAACATCAGCATTAGAAGTAGAGGCTATCAATCTGCCAGGGCAATAACAGACATTTAGCCACTGCAGAACAAGCCCAGAGAACCCCAGTATGTGTCCTCACGTTGGGTAGGTTGCGTTTCCATCCAACCTTCCCTTCAAAAGGTTTATTGCGACAGTAGGTTCAGAGTTTTCTTGAAGCTCCAAAAATAAAATTATTTCTCTGAGGAATTCATGCTGAACACCTTTTCCTTCTTGATTCAACCATAAATGGATACCTGTCATTTTATCTGAAAATGAAAATGCTGCTGGATGTGACAGCAGTTGTATTACTCTTCTGTATGCTGCTGACTGAAGGAATTGGTAGGCTGTAATCCCAAAGGACAAAATAGATTTGGTAAGACTCTTGGTATAATTCCTTTGCATGTTTTCATTATTAAGCTNAAAAACACCAAAGTTCACAGAAAACCAAAAACACACAGGAAAAAAAAATGAGAATAACAACATCATAATCTGTGGGAAGGAAGGAGTGGAAAGAAGTGGTCTGGATAGCCTGGTTTTCAGGTGACATGAGAAACCAAAGGGCAGGGAGAGCCTTTAAAATATGTTGAAGGGGGAGAAAGTGTGGGGACTAAGCACAGCATTTGCAAAAGGAACACAGGCCAGCAGAGATACAGAGAGAAAATGCTGCTGTTCTTGTGTCTGTTCAGCTCTCTTTAAACCCAAAGATGAAAGTAACTAAGCAGAAGGGAATTTACAAATGCTTACAAAGAATGCTTATGGGCAAAGAGTGAAGTTAGAGGGTTTATTATTCTTTGTTCTTTGTGATAAATACCTGTCAAGCAATAAACAAGATTTTTAAGAAGGAAGGAGAAACTCTGGGTTTGAATCACTTTTCAGCACCACTGTCATGCTGCTTTTCTGGTTCTAGAAAAAAAGGAGGTTACAAGTGCCAAATTCACTTGACTGCAGTGACTGTGGCTTCTCAACAAGCCCAGGTATCCATCAGAGAGCATACCCAGGGAGCCACAAGAAAGCTTAGGAAAAAAAGCCTCGGAGAGATGCATGCAACTGTCATATATAGCCACATATAGCCCTATAGCCACACTGTCTGTTTTCAGTCTGCTTAATACCTTAATGTTATCATTTGAAGAAAACCTATACCTCAAAGATTATATTTCTATTCAGTGTCATTAATGTATTTTGTTAGAATATGTGAGAATCAAAGGATGTTTTTAAATATGTATTTTTTACTTTTTAAATTAAGGAGCCTATTCACTGAATTAATCATTACTGAGATGGTCTTCTGCAGAGATTTCTGTAAATTCAAACTAAGACTTCAAGTAAAATTTTGGTTTACATCTCCGTGAACTCAGTGAAATCAGGTTCTTACCCTCAACACGTTTTCTCCTTCAGTCATGCCCCTGCCCACTAAGACAATGAGTGGGATGTTTATATCCAACAGATTGGATATGAACAGTCCCCAGAGGAGCAGAAACTTTATCAAGGGCCCCACCAACTTAATTTCAGCGTCAAACACACAGAGTCCATGCTGTCTCACTCACATCATCTCAAAATCTTGACTGTACATTGAAAGCACTTCCACAAGAGAGGAAGAGCAGGACCCCTCTATACCCAGCCTTCAGTCTGGCCCAGATGATGTTCTCTAAGGAGATGAGATCTCAGCCTAAGCTCTCAAACCCAGAGACCATTGAAGCTCCATCTAGAAAAGCAGAAAAGGCAGCTGTGGCTTAAACACACACAGCTGTGTTTTAGCAGAAGGAGTTGTCTGTCACTCCATTTTTGTGTGGTGCTGGTGGATCAAGCTCCTTAGGATGGGAAAAGGACCATCCTGTTCCTGTATTCTAAATAGCTTTCTGTGAATTCATCTTCACTGTCAGCACTGAGATGTCCCTAGCCATAATGAGAAACATGTTTTAAAATGCCTGAGAAACTCTGAGTGACATACCAGCAAAAAAAAATCAGGATGAAAGTGTTTGTCTTCCATTCACAGGTATCTTCTAAAGTGTGATTCAGGCAATTCGATCCTTTCTTGGCTGCTTGGTCTTTCATCTGTCTGTGCCTCAGGTCTCCTAAGAAACACAGTTATAATACTTCCCTGGCTTCCAACAAGGTAGGAAGAATAAAAAAAAAAATGGAATATTTGGACTACTGTGTGGGGAGCCTAAAGAGAGATTTTAAATGCCTGACACGGGCTTTGATTAGCTGAAAAGCAAGATTTAGAGCTGAAAGCCTTTCTGAGCAATGGACCTATAGGGAGTAAACAGCAATCATTCAGAAAACAAAGGTCATGTATTGTAAATCAATATTTTGTTTTACCAGGAAAAAGGACAAATATGAAACAGGAGACCTAAAACATGTTCAAATATTCTTGTGAAGATGCACACACAAACCCAATCTCCAGTCCCATGCCATGGAGCAAGTGCATTGAGCAATTTATTGGGTTTTCGTAAAATACTCTGAAAACGTGCCTCAGGGCTGACAGCTGCAAGCAAGAAGAACAGAGTGGTTGCATATGTAAAGACGGGAATTATAAAAGTGAAAAGAAGATAGTAATGAGTCTGCCACTTAAGGTCAGGCTTCACTGGAATACATTTAGAGTGCTAAACCTTGAGTTGAAAAAAAAAAAAGGAATGTGAGAAAGTGTAACAGAAGCTACTTTAGGGTTAGGCACAAGGAGCAGGGGTCTTGGAAAGTGTTTCAAGATTTCAATCTATTCGGTTTAGGAAGGAAATTTGGAAACTTAAACATGTGCTGAATAGTTTGGTCCAAATTTACTGGATAAAAAATTTATGTCACATGCAAATGGCAAGATGTAGTGAAATGGATGAAGTGTACATGACAAAAACCTTAGGTTATGTCCCAAAGAGTACTTTGTTTGTTTGGAGAGCTTTTACTGTCTACAGTGGGCTGCTCAGCAGCTTGCAATATAGGGTAGTACCTTGGAGTCAGAGATGAAGGTGCTTCAGATATCCTTCATAGTATTTCTGAAGGCACCTGGTTAAAAAAAGTGGCATTGAGTGAATGGACTGGAGTGATCCGTGGTTCTCATCACTCAGAAATACCCTTTACCATATGGGCACTGTGACATCTAACATACATGCTTTGCAATATGTTTCATTTGCATAAAGAGTGTATGAGAAGCCTGGCTGGGAGCGACTCATATTTCATTCATTGCTCACTCATAGAAAAGAGCAGAAAGCACCTAGTTTCCATCAGTCACCCTCAGAGACCTTCATGCACCTACATGTCCTGGAAAGGAAAACTTGCTGGTAGAGGGAAAAGAACCAAGCATACACAGAAATGTGACCAGCTATTTGGCCTGCATGACATCCATAAGCCACAGTGAAAAGCAGCTCCAGATCCAAGGAGGAGCAGTTTGCACATGTTGTGCCAGGTGACATTTTGCTCTCCAAAGCTTCTGGCACCAAAAGATATTCATATATTTACAACCTTTCTTAAGGTCAACTCTGCTGTGTTTCCAACTGAGCCATTAAATATTAATTGGACCTGCTTTCCAAAAATAAAAAGCAGAATCTCTAATTTACTTGTGTAATTAACACCTCCTACAAACCAGGTGTCCTCCTGAACCAGACTGAATAAGCCATTTGCAATTCACGATCCTGAAAAATTCTGTGTGCTTTTGAGACAGACACACAGTTGCTTGTTCAATTCTGCATGCACAACTGTACATAATTATTTTGGGGGAAAGAAAAAAAAAAAAAAAACAATATAAAATATGCCTTCCATGTGGTCTAATCGAGCCTTTCTGCTCATGCAGAATTGTTCTTTTCAGTATTTTTTAAGCGCTTTACCTGGATGAGTTTGAACATCTTGTCAAACAAGGTTCAATGCTGCTAAATTTCTTTAAAAGATTGAATTCTAATCTGTAGCTGTAAAAAGCAAGATCACTCTCTGGCCCTATATGAAGTTATGTTAAAGAGCTTTGATTCCCACATGTTTAGTGACCTAATAAGCCTAACACCACAAATAGCTCTGAAATTTAAATTCAGTACCACCATTACTAATGTTAAAATAGTGTAAACATATTCAGTAATTATTGAGCTGTGCAAATAATTTGCAAATGTTTATTAGGTGTTAATTTATCCAGATGAAGAACATGTCTGCTCTGCAATGGGGATAAGGAATCTGTGGCGTGAAAATTCACAGACCTGAGGTCTTCATTGCTGTCTAAGCTCAGAGACATGTAAGTTTTCAGTATCACACAACCCAAGAGAACTAGTTTTGGTTTTGCTCCTGGACTCAAGTACATCTATCTTGTCAGGACTAAGCAGGCTGGGATCCAGCTCATACCTAAACCTTTTGGGAATTCATAGTCTAAGCACTGCTTCACCTTGATTGCCTCAGAAACTCAGTCTAGTTGACAGTTGCAGAGTTTACCTGCAATATAGGTGCTCAGCAAAAATAATAATAATAATAATAGTCATCATCATCATCAATCTTATTTTCTTTGGAAGAGGCCACTCTCTTTTTGATGAATGTTAGAGTACTCACCTAGGAAATGAGGCAAACAGACTTGCTTCCTTCTTCTATAAAGGCAGATTCAAAACTTCATCCTGAATCTTGTCAGAAAATTTCCAAATCATCAGGCTTGGAAATACCTTGGTGAAGGTGTGTTACAAAAAGCAATCTGAAGTTGAATGTCTCCTCAGTTACATAGACTAATTAAATTGTTCTGCAGAGTTTTTACTCTGACTGCATTAGGATGAGGATGTCACACAAGGAAGGTGCAGTTCTGAATTCCAGTCTCGACAGCCAAAATGAAAATTTGGAGAAAGGGAGAGGACATTTTTCCTGGCATAGATTGCAATCAGAAGATGAATAATCACAACCCAGAAGCTTTTGTGGCCCTACTGCTGTTGTTCTGGGGAAATTATATTTCTCCTGCATAGTTTTTAACAATTAACCATTGTTTTCCCTGAGCAGCCACAGGTGGGTCACAGATCCTTCACACCGAGGAAGTCAGTACCTACACGACATCTCTACTACAGAACCAAGTCTCATGATTTCCAACCCCACAGCATACCTGCCAGGTATTTGCCAGTCTCCTGTCTTCTAGCAAAAACCACTCCAAGCTGTTGGGTGAGAAATCCAGATTCACTTTCCTGGAGCACTACCTTCATGTTAGCAAGAGTGTGTCAATGGCAAGATGCCATTTTGGATATCACATTTCAGCTTTTCTGGAAATCTTCTGATCCATACTAAATCGTGCTGTCAGGACTCTGTATCCGATGATTGTTTTATCTAAAATATTGGTGAGAAAATCCACAACATTGACCCCTCTGGTAAATGCTCCCACTGCATAAGATGTGTGCTCTGGTAGAGCAGTAAATCCTTTAATCTTTTTTGCAGCATTTCAAAAGATGGTGGCAGAGTGTATTTTCCCTCTACCTCCTCCTACCCCAGAATAAACCCAGAGCATAATGAATGAAGTATCACTAAAACGGGGGAAAGAAACCAAGACCTCTCACTGAACACTTCCTACTCAGTGACGAAAGTAGAGCAAGCACTTCTCTGGCATGGAGTGGGGAGAGGATGGGGAGAGGAAGGGAGGAAGAAAAAATTACCTGCAGAGCTAGCTCTGCATACTGAGCAGAGGAAGATGTCTTCTGGTAAGGCTAAACAACACACTTAAACTTCATTTCAAATCAAGATTGAGAGGGAAAATTAGAAAAAAAAGGACTACAGCTCTCCTCACACTTCCTTAGTTTCTGGTGTCTTTCTTGTCCTTTTGGAGCATACTGTAGACTTCAGCTTCCTAATTCTTTATGGAAATTAAATCTAAAGACATTCTGCAACATGCAGCACAGGCTCAAGATCTTTTTCTTTTTTCATCTAGACCTAAGCACCTCCAGAAATGTTCAATGCCTTGCAAGATTGAGTTGTATTGTGAAGTGTGTGCATGGCAACACCCTCAACCGGCATGAATCAGCTTCATTAATTAACTTAACAGCAGATGTTGCAGTTTAACTGCTTTCTGGTTTATACCTTTAAAATATGGTTTTAGTTTAAGAGCTTTAGAAGTTTATTATATTTTCTCTCATCCATTATTTTGTTGATACTGAAAAAGAAAAAAATTTGTTTCATTTGTGTGTCTTGGAAGTGACAGTTTAATACTTTTAACTATATGTAACATTCCTTTCTTAAAGTGAGAAACATTTTGTTTAGAAAACCAAAGGTCAGTTGCAAATTGTAGGTGTCATTAAATTCATGTTTCGTCACAGATAAATGGTGTAGACTATCAAAATTGACTCTAAAATAACTAAAACTTAGCATTCCCCTTGTCCTCTTCAGAGATATCTGATCCTCTTGCTGCAGTTGACATGAAAGATGGAAGCATCAGGCTTTTGCAACAGCATGACAGAGCAAGAGAGGCATGTGGAGGCTGACAGGAAGACAGTAGAACTGGAAAGATTCCATATACAACTTTTTTTTTTTTTTTTTTCTGAAATATTGTATTTACACAAAATCGGAGAGAGTACAAATACTTTACTAAGAAGACAAAACCATTATAGTACATTCAATTTAAACACAGGCAGAACTATAGATGCAAAGCACAGAGGCCTAAGGTACTCACATGGCAAAATAAATAAATAAGTAACATCAAAAAGGCCTCGGAGATTAAAAGCAGGAGATAAGAGAACATTGTATTTGTTATGCAGCATCACCTTTCCTTGACTTCAATGGGATTGCAATAAGGTGCTCTCCTTCTTCCATGTTGCAGATGGTGGGAACAACCCTCTCTCCACGTGCTAACCGCTCAAACACTGATTTTACAAAACACTTAAGCATCTACTTAGTTTTCAGCATGGGAACAGAAACATTAACTTCAAAGGAAATTATATTTGTGCCTAATCACATGCTTATATACTTAGTTTGACCAGGAAGATTCTTCTTGGTGCTTAACAGGGTCAAATTTATTGTTACATAAAAAATAAGTGTTCTTTACTGTCTTCATTTTTTTTAAATATATTTTAGAATTACTTTAATTTTCCCTTTATGTACTTGATTAGAAAATAGTAGCTTATTGAATGTCATAGAATATTTTGATTCACGTCTTATATAATCAAAGGAATATTATTCAAAAATAATTCCTACTTTTTTTTTCCAAAGCCTGTTTAGATTTAAAAATAAATAAAAGAGAAAAATACATATATTAATAAAGCAGCTTTGTGTTGGGCATTTGGCAGCAGGTTTGTTATAATATCTCTCAGACATCTCTTGGTATCTGTTAAAATCATCAGATTAATTGATCAATATAAAAGAAAAGATTGTACAGTATTATTACAATCCACTGAATATAGCCAATGCATGAAATATTTTACACACTGTATATTCCTTAAAAAGAATTAACATATTTTAGCCTGTTCTTTGAAACCAGATAGCTTCTGAAGTAATATGTCTTAAACACAGTGGTATCTGTCACTTCTACTGTCTAACTGATCTTTTTTTTTTTTTTTTCCTGAATAAAAGCTTGTTTGAATAGGACTAGCTCAGTGATGGAACTACAGTGCTATTTAACTAAACTTCATATATGCCTTTGTTACTGTTGCTGCAATTATTGTAATCACATACCACTGAAGTGCTAAATAGTAGTAACTCAGATACGTGGACTTTGGTTATGCTTGATAGAATACTGGCATATCAAATATATGTACCACTTCCTAAAGGCTATGTCACAATCATGATGCCTAGCAATAAAGAATAATAATAATAACAATCTCAGATTCAAAGTGCTGACCCATATCACTTGAGGCACCAATACAATTAATCAATCAATTAAAAGATTTAATTTTAATGTTCAGAATTAACACAGCAGATCCTGGGCTGCCAACTGACATGCACAGCACAGAGGACTCTGAACCTCTTCTTCCAAGCTGGGGATTCCTGTGGTCCCAGAAGACAGCGGGGTATCATGTCTGATGCAAGATGCTCCGAGAAATACCAAGTCTTCAGGCTTGAAACATTAAAAGCTCCCTCTAAGCTTCCCTAAAGCCTCCAAAGGCTCTCTTACACACCTCAAGCCTACTCCATTCATGCAGGGGCAAGGCTTTGCCACATATTGCACTGGCTGCAGACCAGGGAAGAGCCTTTCAGGAAAGTCCACAAAGTGCATTGCATTTATGAACCATCCACACCCTGCAGACACTGTCACCACTGTCAGCATGAGAGGAAAAAGGCAGCTTTCCAGCAGTGGCAAATGCCTGTCTCACTCGAAGAGGAGTGCTTAACATGTTGTTAGTTTGTTCTGTGCAAGCAGTAATCATTTTCAGTGTCGAGAGAGCTGTTGTACCCTGATGACGGATACAGATCCCTCTTAAGTATCCTATTGACGATGTTGATCAGAACTTTTTTATACTGTTGACGTAAAAGTGAGTAAACAAATGGATCAGATGCAGCCTTACTGTAGGTGAGGCACTTGCTTATAATTCCCCAGTAGTAGTTTATGGTAACAAAAGGAAGGAGCTCTATCAACCTGTTAAACATTAAAGAGAGATGGAAACACTTCAGTGTTATGTTCACACTGAGTCCAGTGCTCAACTCATGCTTCATGAAACATTAAAGTAACACTTATTCTCTTACAGTACGTGGTCTCTGCAAGAGAAGGGCCCTGTACTTATTTACTCCTTGGATTCAATAAAGGCAAAGGGAACTGTCTTAACCGTCTTGGGAAATAATAATAATTCCCTCTGTAGAAAGAAGGAAAAAGTGTGTTTTCAATGTTAATGCTCTGATGCATCACAGATAAGAAAGTACTGCAGTTTATTGCTACACTTTCTGAATTTAGAGAGTTGTGCTGGTAAGTGACAATGGTCAAAATCTTGGTGAAATAATTGATTAGCACTCTCCCATGGCAAACTTGAGATAAAGACATGCAACTTGAGGCATCTGGACTCACTCAACTCAGTTGTCTAAATAGAGCTGTCTAGCGACACTTGAAACATTTGGGTGTAATACTCTTGGCATCAATTTGCTGCTTCTGGAAGCTGTGGGTCTCCCTTACATACTGTCATATCTGCCAACATGTAGAGGCTTTGGGTAAGTACATCTACTTTAGCATCTACTTACCTGTGAAAGTTTCTGTGTGCACTTGGCTGACTGCTAGCTTGGCCAAAGAAAACAAGGAGACAACACTTTTATCATCATTATATGACCAGCCAACTGTCTCCAGACCTGTGTCTCGTAGCCTGTGCTTCACAGATGATTAGTGGGCTCAGCACCTCAGTTGAGATTGGTCCATTAATCATGGGTGGAGAAACTGCAACTAGGTTAAACAATTTTTCCACAGAAGTGAGAGCAAACCTTCAGACTATTCCAGCAAGTGTCTGGCATACAGCTCATCTAGATTGGGCAAACTCTCCAGGAAGGTGGAAGGAATGGAGTAAGAAGTTTTCATTATCTGTACATCTTTTGTGAAAGCTTTTGCAGGTGCGAGAATATGCTATTTTGTTATATTCATTCCAGACGGAAAAAAAAAAAAAAAAATCACCATGAGATAAAATAGCCCTTTTCTGTACCCTAAAACATTCCAGTTTGAAAATGTAATATCGGAAGCTTTCTCAAGGCTTGAAGAACCTTTTGGCCTCTTTCCAATGTGCAGAGCTCCCAACTTGCAGGGTGTTGAATTTTGAAGCTGTTCCAATCCCTCTGCATAGAAAAGCTGACTTACCAACACTAGAACTGAACTTTGCAACAAGCAGTTGAACTTTATAAGGAAAATTTCTCATTTGAATTAATAAAAATGAAAAAAAAATGCTATGGCAAGTACATTTAAAAATCAGACTACTTCTGTTTGAAGCTGCTTGGAAAATTCCAGTGAATTCAAAACAGAGAGCACATGAAGACACAAAACATGAGGAATAAATGAATGTATCAGACACAGAATGTAAGAAATAAATATATGTATAATAAATGGTACTTGTTGCATGGTTTCTTAGTTTATCCCATCCTGTAAATCATCATAAGACAGGAAATATACACTTGATATGTACACGATTGATGTTTTTATAAAAACACCAAATAAGCAGAGTAAGATATTTTTCAGCTATGAAAACAGATGTATTACTATGTGCCCACCTTAATGTATTATGGGCCCAAATGTAATTGCATTGAAACCAACAGAAAAAAAAAAAAAAAAAACTCAGATTTTAACAAGATAAAGGGCCTGGCCAAAAGAGGTCAGCATTACAAATATCCATCTGAACGCATCTTAGTATAATTTTCTTGATTTCAGTAATGTTACAGCAAAGATGAAATTCATCTGTCGGCTTCTAATGAACAGATGAATATATTGCTAATGATCATAATCTCCTTCACATTTCTGAAATGAGGAGCAAACACTGAGCTCACAACGCAACCTGAGTCACCAGGCCAAAGAGCAAGAAAATGGGATGAGATCTCTCTCATTGTTTCCACAGAGATTGATTCAACACAACCCTGCTAAAAATGGGATGAGAATGGGGAAGTGGCAAGACAGCAAGTCTTCTACCCTTACTGCCGCTATCACCTGTTATCTAGTGCTGCCTGGACACTGCTTTTGAGGCAAAGAGCCTCCAGGATGTCCTCCACAAATGCTTCCCATTTTGCAGTCGCTGAACCATCTTGGTCCCTGTGACTGAGGCAGAAGCTGTACCTTGACACACACATTTACGTAAACCAAGCCTCAGTCTTCTCCCTGCTGACGCATGCAGTACCCGTTTGTCACACATAGAAAATGTACCATCTCACTTTTGCCAAATACAAGGTCTGAAGAAGGAAGTCACTTTTATTTTAGAACTTTATAAGGAATTATTTTAGAAATGTGTAAGAAATATCTCCACCCTGAAAAATGTTCTGATACTGGAACTTGCTGAGCCTGGTAATGTTCAGATGGAAAGATGGCAAAATCCACTTTGCTCAATACAATTATACCCTGATTATGACAAGAGTGAATAGAAAATGACTGAGAATGTACTGAACAGGGATCAATTAACCTTTTAACTCTGTGATGTAATGTTAATACTTGTAATAATCCTTTCAACTGCAGAAA
>VXAA01005570.1:288526-380968 GCA_013399115.1 Anseranas semipalmata | reverse complement strand
AAAAAAAAAAAAAAAAGTTCCAGGAGTCATGAAAGCACTTTCACTAACTGGGTGCAAGGATGGGATATGAAAGCCCAGGATGAGAAAACCTTGGGTTTAATTCTGATGCCTCAGATTACCTGAGTAATCTGGGGTTCTGCCCTTTTTTAACCCAAACAGGGGACTGAGCATACAGAGGCCAGTGACCAAATCTCTGGGTAACAGAAGGCAGCTATTTCTTCTCTATTGTTTAGTGAAACATTTGGAAAGTTTTCATTTTGTTCTGATGTTGAAAAGAAACAAATTTAACATCTTGAAATGCCTCACAAAATTGATTTTTGTCCATTCCTGATGAGCAACCATCAGCCTGTACCCTTTTGCTCTGCATTTTGTTATCCATCCTTACCTGAACTCCCACTCCTCTCACTTACTTGCACAATTTGCTGCACCCCATCTCATATTTACATTATCAAATCTATATGCAGCAGTGGGCTTTTAATCTCTGTCTTCGGCAGTCTCTGCCTGTCAGGTGTCCCCCTGGGGCAGCATCCCTGTATATTGCCCTTATATAAACAGCAAATAATGATACTTGTCAAAGAACCATGGAATCATGGGATGGTTTGGGTTGGAAGGAACCTTAAAGATCACCTGGTTTCCACCCCCCTGCCATGGGCAGGGAAACCTTCCACTAGACCAGGTTGCCCAAAGCCCCATCCAGCCTGGCCTTCAACACTTCCAGGTATGGGGCATCCACAGCTTCTCTGGGCAACCTGTTCCAGTGCCTCACCACCCGCATAAGAAAGAATTTCTTCCTACTGTCTAATCTAAATCTCTCTTCTTTCAGTTTAAAGCCATTACTCCTTGTCCTGTCACTACACTCCCTGATAAAGAGTCTTTCCCTACCTTGTAGGCCCCCTTTAGGTACTGGAAGGCCGCTATAAGGTCTCCCCAGAGCCTTCGCTTCCCCAGGCTGAACAACCCCAACTCTCTCAGCCTTTCTTTGTAGGAGACATGTCCTAGCCCTCTGACCAGCTTCGTGGCCCTCCTCTGGACCCACTCTAACCACGTTCATGTCTTTCTTATGCTGGAGTCAGTGCTATTACTATTTGAACAACATCTGAAATGTGTAAATTCCTTAGAAATAGTTTTCTGTGAGCATGAGACATTGTCTTTGCTCATGTGCCTGATCGTTCAAGGTCAGTGGAGGGAAGGAGGCATCATACATGCCAGGTCAGTGGGAGCAGGAGTAGGTAGTACCCTGCTTGCTGGAGCTCAGATAACAGCCTTTGAGTGCTGCATGGGATGGAGGGCAGGAATGGACCTCAACCAAGAGTCATGGTGGACATGGGGTACAGGCTCTGCTGCAGAAGAGTAATCACTGACCCTGAGAGTATATTGCCACAACCAATTACTGGCCTCAGTAACCAGGATACTTATGCATTTCTCATTGTTTATGAAAGGCTGTATCTATTCAAAATGCACCAGGAACAGCTCTTTAAGCTCGTTTCATAAAATCCTCCATGTTCTTTGAGATTATGTATGTGCTATCCCTTCCCAATTATTTTGCATAATAGTATTTGAAAACAAGGTGTTG
This sequence comes from Anseranas semipalmata, assembly GCA_013399115.1. Lineage (NCBI taxonomy): Eukaryota > Metazoa > Chordata > Aves > Anseriformes > Anseranatidae > Anseranas > Anseranas semipalmata. Next base: position 379,395 of record VXAA01005570.1, on the reverse strand, counting down.
GTTAGCTTTAAACAGTTTATGCATAACAGCTTAAAAGACAACATTGCCTTGAAACTTGTGTTGTATTTTGTTTTAATTAGCTAATGTTAAAATCAATAGTCAAGGTATGTTAAGAGGATTTATAGACCATAAAACCAAATAAAGGGAACTGCTGTGATAATTTATTCTGACACTCTGTCAAAAATGGCTATGCTATTATCTTGTTTGGACTGCAGCATAAATAAAAATTAAAACTTGATGACAAAAAAATCTTGTGCAGGAAATCTGTTGCAGGGGATCTGTCAAATTTGTCCTGCCTGATTGCTCTCACTGTTGAAAAAGGTATGGCTCATTTCTGAACTGAGTGTGTCCAGCTTGAGCTTCACCCAGGGCATTGCCAATACCTTTCTTCACCAGTTACTAAATTCTGCTACCGTAAACCAACAGATGAAGTTCACCACTTTCCATTCCTTAATTTGAGCACTTTCTAGATCAGCATGTCTTTAAGAATGGAGATCACAATTAAGCGCAACCTTCCAAATGTCCTCACAACACTGCGTTGATTCTGGAGAATACTCTGTTAAATACTGAGAGCTTATATGAAACACCATCACCCTGGCATCAGATACAGCTGATTTCAAGTAGTTACCTGAAAATCCTTGTTACAGTACTTTCTTCCCAAGTTCAGAGCGCTCCTTCTTATAAATATAGGCTACATGAAGTGGCTCTACAGCTGTGATTTTACCCTGGCTGTTTTGGAGCATATACTGTATACCACTTTTTATTTTAACTGAGCTATCTAGACTCCTCCAGGTTATAGACTTTTCCTCTTCATCATTTACTTATCTCCATTCATTTTTTGAGCTGAAGCTTTTATCAGTGATTTTATGTTATCTCCCAAGTCTGTGATCAAAATATTAAATATCACAGACCAAAAGCAACTCGTTGTTGCATTCCCTAAGAAACATAATAACTTGAGGGTATTTCTCAATTTAAAATCACCTTTTATGTAAACTGATTTTTATAATAATAACTAGCTCACAAATAAAAACTGACAACCTTATTTCAATACTTGAGAAAAAAAAAATGTGTTTTTATGAAATAAAGATTGAAATCTGGCCAATTGGAGATTCAGAATCTCCAAATGATGTGTATGAGTACATATGAGTAACATGCAAGATGATTCTGCAGGTTATGGGGAGCAATCTTACAACTGAAACAAGTTGCAATCTTATAAAAGAATGTGTGCTATTGTAGAAAAATAGTATTATTTAAATAATGTCAGTGGTCCCTGGAGACCTCCTGAAAAGTAAGTTTTATTCCTGTTCCTTCCTGAATTTGGTACAGAAACAGTTTTGTATATTTTAATCTCATGAAATTCCTGATGATTCTAGTTAACAGCAAAACAATATGCAAATCTAAGGGCAGTGTTTTCTCCTCTCCAATAGGCAGGTGATTGGTTCATATCAATTCTCTTTTCTCCTCTCAGTCGCATCTGGCTGTGCTGCTTTCCAGCAGTGCTCAGGCCAGCAGCTCTGCTGAAGCCTCAGTTTCCTGGTTCCCAAAGGCACTCAATAAGATTAAACCAGAGTGACTAAGCATGTACCCTACTTTTCCAAACAAGCATACAGATGAGGAAAATCCATTGTTTCTGGTTAAACTGAAAGTTTAAAGTGTTTTCCTATGGTTTAAGTAGCAAAACTCATACCAAACAAACGTGACAACAGAATAAATAAATAACAAATGTTCATAGACCAAGTGCTGGTTGTGGAAGAAGAGTATGTGTTAACTGAGAAAAATAATGTCTAAGTAACCCAGCTAAATGTTATTTGGTTTAGTTGCGTATTTGCATTTTATTTATCTTTTTGCAGTTTGGTTTATACTTTTTTTTTTCTTTCTTTCTCTCTAGCTTTGTCTTCTGGCCTTGGATGATATAAGTAACAAAGTAACAAGGAAAAAAAAAATACCACAGAATTTTAAGTCTTTTTGCCCCTCTGGGAGTATATATATTTGGCCACACTGAGAATAAACTGCAGCATCCCAGCATCTAGTTCTCTCATCAGTGATTGCCTTTAATTATTCTCAATTTATAGCACTAGTGCTGGAAAGCAAGGGGTGTCATATTCAAGGTTCTTTTCAGCTGGCTAAGCATTAATGGATGATAATTAACAACAAAACCACTCTACCTTGCCAGTCCAGGCTAAAAGCAAATTGGTTATTTGGCCAACGTATATGTTTAACATCCACATATCTGCAAAAATGAGTAGCAGTAGCACTGTAGCTATATATGTGTATGTTGCATTAATTAATGGACAAAACTAGATTTTTTTTTTTTTTCTCTGTTTAAAGTTTAGTTTCAAAACTGGTTCACAATCATTTTGTCAAGCATAATACGCTGGAGACCTGTTTGTTATGCAACTGTACCCAAATACAGAGTGATAAGTGCTGTTGTCTCTTAACCAGCTGGTGGAGAGCTGGGTACAGGATGGGGTAGCGGTCAGAAGATGACAAATAAGACTGTAATAAATCAAGGCACTCAATTAGTTATGGAGTTTCTCATTACCTTGGGTTTGAACCCATTTGGTTCATTCCTTTTGTGTCAATGGAAGTAGTGTGTTAAGCCATTCACCAGAAAGGCTTCACATTTTGACAGATAAAACCTACATTTTCTAGCTTCTTTTAAATGTGAAGTAGAAACATCCCCCAACACCTATTAGTAAAAGCTTATATTACAACACCTATAAGTACAGGCTCACCTACCAGTTTTTAACCAATTTTTGAATGGTAATAGGCTGCATCTTTTGTAACTGTTACAGAATTCCCAAGATATGGGTGTAACTACAAGTTTTTGCAGATTTTGAAATAAGGTTAATGGGAGGGCAAATATATAGAGTGTCCTTTATTATGTCATCATTCCATGCAGTTACTAATCATCAGTAGTACCTCTTTATTTATATAACTTTTTTTTTAGTAAATAACTCCTCTTTCGTAGAAGAGGAACTCATATTTATCACAAGCTGAAGATTTAGCATTTGGGAGGGTCCTATGAAACAATTGACCTATCATAAGGGTAAAATTATACTGAAATGATTGTAGAAATACATTATTAATTTGTATGCTCCTCAAGTCAGGGATTATATTTGTATTTGCAAAGTACTCACACATTTTGAATACTAAGGAAATCTCAGTAGTATGACAGAGCCCACCCTAAGAGTTTATTTTTACTTGTAAGTATTCCAATGGATTTCAGTGAGCCTGTTGTGGAATAAAATAGCTCTCAGTATTTTCAAGGAGTAAAATATCTAGTACCTCTTCATTTTTTAGAAATTTCTGTAAGTTTGGCTGTTTCATTTTTTCCTTAAAATCAAACAGTGTTCAGGTTGTTTGATTGTTTGTTTGTTTCTGAATTTCCTTGGATGTGTTTCAGGTAATGTGAAGTATGCAGTCTTTAGGATATAGTCATCTTGGAACTATAGACAAAAAGCATCTATAATATTAATTGCATTTCTGCAATGCCAAGAGATGGCTCAGAGTTCCACTATACAAACCACTGTTCCAACACAAAAAAAGAGTCGTTTGATTTTTTTGTGTTCCATAGGATAAAGAAGACGATTTCAAACAACAGATGAGAAGAGCAAATGGAGACAGCAAAAAAAATCTTATCAGTTTAGTTAATATCTAAGGTCAAAAAATAGTCCATTAAGTCACAGCTTTGTATATGCACTCTGAAATCACTGGCTTATTTTGTTCCTGTATCATATTGCAAAATTTTGTCTAATACACTTCTGAATAATTGTTAATAAACCATTACACTTTTCCAGTCTTTTGCCTCCTGTTGCATTTTTTATTATTAGATTGTTTATATTTATTTTTAATTAATTATTTTTTCTAATCTCTCAGCCCCATATTTCTACTCTTTCTAGGATTTTTAATATCCAGACCTCAAAAAGATGAATAAATGTCTGCAAAGTTCCATATACTTCAGTCTTGCAGATTTGGGTCTCTCTTTTCAGCTAATATTGAAGATGCTTATACTCTTAATATAATATAATGAGATTTGATTAGTCACAGTCGCTACAGTATATGTCACTAGACACGCACCTTTAACACTGGAGGAGGAGACTCTGTCACTGCCACATGTTTACAGTCTGTCAGGCCATTTTCAGCCCACATGAGTATGCTGCTATCCAAGCCAACCTGAATTAATTTAGCAGTAAGACTTCATGAAACACAGTGCCAAGTGCTTTACTGAACTCTAAATATGTAGCATCCTCAGTATTCCATTCACACATTTATATTAAATGTATGGTGAGGGAAATTTTCAAAGACATTCGTATTTAAGCATGGAACCCATTACCTTTCACTTACAGTTTCACTTTGGTTTACAAAGGGACCCAGTTTCCATTGATGTCCTGTTGTGACTTTGAAAAAATAATGCTTGCATCCCAAAAAGAAACCACATCTGCAAAGCAAGGGTTAGTCTCCCTAACATTTCTCTATTCAGTGGCTTCCCACCTATGCTATAAGGAGAAAATGGACTAACAGGGGATCTTATAATCATTTCAACACAAATTTTTATGTGAAAACATATAATAATTAGTAGGGTCAGTGTTTTGGAAAAAAAAAAAAAAATCCCATCAAAAGTGCTCTTGTCTCAACTGTAGTACCTGTGAAGATTGTCACTTCAGTGGTCCCTGCAGGGAAGACGAAGCAAAATGTTCAGTGGTCCTCCAGGACTGGTGTGTCAGTGGAGGATATGTTGCACAGGCAATTTTGAACAGCACAAGTTAGAACAGTGTAAAATACTGAAATATCCCCCCCCCCAGAAAAGAGTACAAGTAAGGTCAGAGTTCTGGCAGAGCACAACTATTCAACTGAAAGCCACTGCGGTTCTTGCAGGAAGAGATCAAAAAAAGAAAAAAGAAAGAGTTCAGCAGAGTTTTTAAACCACTCTATCTCTTAAAATTACTATAACTAACTCCATGCAGTGGTTTATTATCATCACGCAGTTCCACTCACATCTTCACCAAGTTCCCTTTGTACCACTCTGGCAACAAGAAGAGGGCAGGCTTTAAAGTAGAGGTTCAAGTAATCATTTTACACCTCTTCAGCTTCCCACAGCAGCAGAAAGAGGTTTTGACATAAATGAGAAACAACACCCTGTTCCACTCTATTTTGGTTAGAAAAGAAAATGTGGAGACACTAGTGGTGACTGGATTCAGGTGGAGACCTGGGGATCCTGGTGGGTATCAAGTTGAACACAAACCTGCATTGTGCCCTTGCTGCAAAGAATGCTGATCGTGTCCTGGGCTGCATCAGGTAAAGCATTGCCAGTAGGTCAAAAGTGATCCTTCCCTTCTGCTCAACACTGGTGAGGCCACACCTGGAACAGTGTCCAGTTTTGGGTTCCCCAGTACAAGACAGATATGGAGCTACTAGAGAGAGTCTAATGAAAGGCCACGAGGGTTATGAAGGGACTTGAGCATCTCTTTGATGGTGAAAGGCTGAGAGAGCTGAGACTGTTCAGCCTGGAGAGGAGGAGGCTTAGAGTGGATCTTATCAACGCCTATAAATATCTGAAGGTAGGAAGCAATGAGAACAGAGCCAGGCTCTTTTCAGTAGTGCCTGGTGCCAGGCCAAGAGGCAATGGACACAAACTGGAACACAAGAGGTTCCCTCTGAACATCAGGAAGCACTTCTTTACTGTGTGGGCAACTAAGCACTGGCACAGGTTGCCCAGAGAGGTTGTGGAGTCTCCTCCTTGGAGATCTTCAAAAACTGCTTGGACATGGTCTGAGACAACCTGTTCTAGGTGGCTTTGCTTGAGCAGGGCGTTTGGACCAGACGGCTTCCAGGGGCCCCTTCCAACCCCAAATATTCTGTGATTCTATGAGAATTAGAAAGTATCAACTCACTAAAACAAAGTTTTTTTTTTTTTTTTTTGTAGGATTGTGTCTGTTTTGACAAGATTTTCAAGCAAGGATGTCATCAAAATTTTCTATTTTTAGCTTTCCTAGCAGAAAGATCACCCTTTTCAGCTCTGCTGCAACTGAACTGTCAGGTGGGATGAAAAAGATTTAAACTTCCGTTCTGCCTGTTTTAGGTCAAGGATTTACCTCTTATTTCACTTATCCATCCTAATCACTACTATATGTGAAGTTCTCTTCTGTCACTTTCTATTATTATTATTATTATTGTTATTATTATTGATTATATTATATAATTATATTATATATATTATGTTTTTAATTATTATTAATAATAATAACAGTAGCATTTATTTTCAAGACCCATCAGAATTAAGACAAAGATTGAAACTTCAATTTATGCTTGTGAGATGTTTGTTCCTTGGCCAGCTCTATTAATGACCTATAATTAGAGACATTGTGCTTTCTATTTACAGGAGGATCCATATCTGGTTTATATGCTAATTGCTACTGGATTTAATCTCCAGGTTTAGCACAGTAACTTTCCATTGCATTTTTTTGCATGTAAATTTTTATTACAATATTTAATAACCTTTTTATTTCAGCATTATATGTTTTCTCTGTGAAACCATGTCCTAATTATTATCACATTCCTTACATTGCAATCCTCCAACTTAAAGAAATTTTAAAAATTTGGTAAAACTTTCAAGTGCCGAGCTTTAGCATCTCACAGGAATGCACCCAAGGCTGGGATTAAAAACAGCAGAACCCAAAAATCATTGCTAGAGTTAGTATAAATCAAAGTGAATTTTGTCAGATGTCAGTAAACTTGAGATATCTCAGTAAAGCACATTTTTATGATATCTTTTTAAGGTAGAACTCCTGAAATGCACTCATTCATGCCAACATTATAGGTAAAGGTGGTTCTTAGAGGAGACCCTGGGTTACTGGTTTACCTGTGTGCTTCAGCAATGTAAACAAGACACAGAAGGCACTCTTTCTTGCAGCAAAAGTTTTGGCAACCACATCTGAGAAAAATTGAAAGAATAAATAAAAAATAGAACAAACTAATCATAAAACAAACAAAACTACTTGACAATAGATATTATACATGTTCTGGCCACTTTTGTGCTGGGTAGGGAGTCTGTCCATTAGCCCTTCTTTCCAAACCACTTGCCCTTTCTGGAATCGGGAGTTTCCCCACAGGTCAGACTGCCAGGCACAGCAGGTTTTTTGGGTTTTGCCTTGCTCTCTAGTACAAAAAGGGACCTACTCACAGAGATCTTTCTTCTGGTTGTCTTCACCTAACAAATTTCCTGCTGTTGCAGGGGCCTAGGACAGTGGTGATGTCCATTGTCTCTCCTTCTATGCTACACTGTAGTTTTATGGCTGTTGACCTTCCATGGTAAATGTTTTTAATTCATTTTTGACATTAAGGAGTTTTCTGACTGTAATGGCTTTGGGGGGCTGGTATAGAAACTGTGTATTTCTGGGGCCTCCTTTACATTCGCTTCATACCAGCAGGTTCCTCCCAGCAGGTTCCTCCCAGGGCTGTCTCCACCAGGTTATTGACAGCTAAGTGCATACGTTTTGCATGACGTAAACCTGAACTAAACAGCATCCACTCGTTTCACTGCTGAGGATCTGATCTATGTTACCTACAAATTCTTGACCTTTCAGCCACCTAGTTCAGTGTGTCACTTAAGCATTTCATGGTTTCCATTAAAAATGTTTTTGAAGTTTCCTTTACTCCTATATATACCATCCTCACAGATCCAGACTCTCCTGTCTATTCTTTGTATATTTTCCCTTGTGATCATTCACCCAGAGAAGTATTGCTTCCATTGAAAAAATCACATTTTTTTATAATTCAGATTTCTATTACTGTTATTTCTATCTTTCTGTCTATTATTTTTGCTGTAATAACAGGCATACCCTTCTGTGTCTGACCAATTGGTCTCTAAAAACCAGCTTTTGGCATCCTGGATTTCTATTAGCTGTTCACAGATTGAAAGTTTTCAAGCAGCTAAAAGACTTTGGCAAGAATCATGCATACTTAAAGATAATAATACTAGTCTTAAAAATCAATTGTTTGAAAATGGGCATATAAAGAAAATAAATATCTACAGTTATAATGTTCCTGCTTCTCTAATTTGACATTCTTCCCTTCAAAATCACTATCAATTTTCTATTCCTTACACCAGATTTTAACTTTTTTTTTTTTTCTCACATATTCATATTAAAACTTTTGGGTTTCTTGTGGTAGTGTCAGAGCATATCATCCTGAATATGCGCAAACAGACCTGAGCTGGTTGGATTTAAATCCATGGCAGCTGCAAAGCTGCATCAGCTTGGTATTGTGCCTAATATTGTAAGTCCTCCCTCATGTGTGGAGCCTCTGTCTGTGGCAGAGCTACCTTCTGCCTATCATTCCTCAATGGTGACATTAATTTAGGTTATTCATCCTTACACTCTCACTACATTTCATAGAACCAGTAGGAACTTAACTACGGCCAAGACTTACATTCCTCTCATTTTTAGTTGAAACTGGCCAATGCAAGCTGTTAGATGGGAATTGAGAGACAAGTAGCATGACAGCACTTTGTTTGAAAACCATGTAAAATATTAAGAAAAATAAATCAGGTAAAATGCTATTAGTAGGGAGTATGCATTGTTTTGAATACGCTAAAAAAAATCTTCATATTTTCTCATTTTGCTCTTTCAATCCCTGGTTTGGAGAATGAGTTCTGAAATTTGACAAAGCCAGGAAAAAATGTGGGTGGGGAGAAGAAAGAAAGCTCATGGCCTAATGACTCCCAAATGAATATCTGCCAGATATGGCCATCTTAAATGCTTTTGAAAAGTGCATTTTGCTCTGCTCAGTGAATGTGTATTTAAACAGAAATTAACTCCCTTTTGCCTCCCACAAGCTGGGATGCTGCCCTGCCTTCTGCCCACGGAGTGGCTGAGCTCAGAGCATGCCCCCATCCCAGGCACTTAGGGCAAAACTGGACTTACCCTGTAAGACCTGTTAACAAATGGTAAACCCTGATAATGCAAGCAGGATCTTGTCTCACCTGTACTTTAAGCGAGGCATCCAGGCAGGGCGTAGGAGGCAAGGCATCTAATTTGGATGTCAAGGGGAGAAAAGCCAGAGCCAAGGAGAGGAAAAGGAGCAAGTTGGCAAAAGGAGTATAATGAGCTTATTTATTAAACTGGTGCCATGCAAGATGACCAAAGGTGACAGAATCTGTATTCATTAAGACAGTAAGGAAAATATTTCTTATCAATTGGAAAGCTACCAAGTTAACAGCTGTAAAGTCCCAAGTATGCTAACATTAACACCAGGGAGCAGACCAATTGCAAGTGCAGGAAGCAGCACTTTCCCATTTGTGAAAATACCAAGAAACACATGGCCACAACATCATGCTGAGAAGTCCTTTAAGGTCACACTATGAAATTTCATAGTACATTTCTTATTCTCCTTGTAATGCACCCTCCCTCCTACTTCAGTTAATTGCCTTCTCCTTTTCCTTCGGTCACTGATATGTAAGGGCTCCAGCGTGCATCAAAAGCCTCACCTCTTGGAGTAGTGTGAACTGAAGATACTCTGCTTCCCATCCTCCTTGCAGAGATTTTCACTTTCTGTTTTTTTTCACTGCTTCTTGACATCACTCATTTTCAGGGACATTACCACAGACATGTCCAAACCTCCTCATAGCTGGTATTAACTCCTTTCTCTGCTATGTTAAAAGAAACTCCACAGGTCACAAGAAATCATTTTTCTGTGTATAGCTAAATAATTTTTTTTTTTTTAATGTGATTCAAATTTTTTCCACTTGTTTTGGAAAGCATTTGGTAAGAAGATGCAGGGAGGTTTGCCCTGCCTTAACTCTCTTTTTTCCCAAGCCGCTGACTCCAGCCTGGGAGCAAACACAGGACTCTCCCCATACCACCCATGCCTTTACCCTCAGAATAGACACTGGGCTGCAGCATGTGGGGCCTCACGACCCACAGTACTTTCCCAGATGGAAGTAAGATCTAAGTATGTATCTCCCACCATTGGATCATTTATTTTGTCAGCTGTGTAGGAAGTTTCTCCCCACTGCTACAACTATGTGAGAAGGCATCTGGAGGGCCATAGAGGTTCTCTTTGTTTATCTTCATTCCCCAGGCCATTCTTTAAAGACACTGTTTAACTTCCAGAATAAACTGACAAATGGGAGTATGAGACTGTATATTCATATATATGTATATATGTGTATGTAGATTGTAAATATGTATGTGTGTATATATGTATGTCTATGTCTATAACCTAAAGAATTCCTGAAGTTTCCTATTTCCAGAACATGGCCATTATATTCTTCTCATAGGCAGAGATGTGAGTTAAAAACAAAGGAAACAGTCAAGCAAAATGAAATCTGGAAGACAGGACATCCCTATGGCATGCCTAACAGCAATAATCACAACCTACAGTCTGGTTCCTTAGCGAACAGGTGCCACGTCTTAGGTGTCTTCCACAGATGGACACCTGACTACTGGAGTTAGCATCCTATGAGTGGGCCATTGCATACGACTCGTTGCCCTTCTCATGTGAGAGTTTGGGGATGAACCAAGATGAACTGAACAAGTCCTCTGTTTTAGCTCATGACTACAAAGGTCAGAATCAGACCTGGATCTTGATCACTTAAGAAAGGCAATTGAAATGCTCAATTCATACCTGTTCCCAGCAAGAATGCTGCCCAGATCCTCTGTGCTGGAACAGTAAAAGGCGAAAGCTTTGCCTTTATTTTTTCTCCCAGTTATGCAGGAAAAGAAGAAATTTAGAGTTGGTTCTAGATAATGTTTGCAAACGTATAACAAAAAAGGAGGAGGAAAAACTAGGTCATGTGTACTGAATTAGCTTAAACTCAAGAAAAGAGGAAGTTATTGTTTCTAATTAAATCAGATATACAGTTTGGTCTCTGTCTGCTGCCTTTGAATGTGAAAACTCAAGTTCAGCTTATCATACAGGGCTGTCTTCATTCTCACGGGTTTGCAAATATTGAGCTGAAGCAAGAAGACAGTAGGGAATTTCTAAAAATGCACATCCAACATTTTCTACTTCAATCCCAAAAAATCACATTATTACTAGCAAGTTTAAAGGGGATGTACAAAAGATAAACTTATTTTATTTTGTTTTATTTTTAAAATACAAAATCTTGTACATGATTAATTTGGAAATCAGCTGCAAACTGTTCTGCAAACATCTTTCTATTATTGCCTCAAGTGTTCTCATAACAAGCCTTAACACACTTTATAGAGTTGAAACATTTTGAAACATGAACAGAAGAAAATCATGAACATTTTCAAAATGTGATAAAATTAAATATGGATCTCTTTTTTTTAATGATTATTTCATATAAATGTTAAATGAAAGATGTGATCTTTTTATTTCTTAAAATAAAACGTGAAGGAATTGCAGTAAACCTTAAGATCTTGTGAATATGAATGCACAAATGTATGAATTTTCAATAAAATGTGCAAAAATATTTTAAGAGTGCAATCTGTTTTATAATGTAGTGTTTCATAATTTGTTTTATATGCTACACATTTGACAAAAGAGAAAAAAAAAACACAATAAGGAATCACTGGGAGAAGTTCTGCTTTTAAAAGAGGATATTTTTTGACATATAAAAAAGGAGTAGACAGTTCCATGAACCTTTAAACAAAATGTATTCTTTAAAACAGATATATCTGAGGCTTTGATACAAGTACACTCTTTTCCTCAATTTCTGCCCTGGCAGAGATTTAGCATATTATACGAACCAGAAGTGTGTGGGGAATAACTGCTTTTATCACTCAGCAGCATGCTGGTAGCTATAAGTTGTTAGCAATAAGTGATGCAATTAAGTGTTTCTTAGAATGATCTTCATACATAATTATGGTTCAATTTGGAACTAAGCATCACTAATAACACTGTACCTGCTCTGTAATTAGGTGACTACCTCATATTTCTGATGTACTCACTAGTTCTACAGCAAGAACAAGCTACTCCATTGCACTGTAAAAAGCCATCTCTCACTGAGACACAATGGATGCCATCTAGTCAATACAAAATGTATTTTAAACACTTTTTCCAGAACTAGCAGTGATCAGAACAACTTTTTTTTTTCCCCAACTGTATAATTAAATTTCAAACTTGAATGTCTTGTTGATTTTCAATAAACATTTTAGTTTATTATTAATTTCCATACCTCTCAAGTATGCAAGGTGAGACATTATTTATTATAGACATCACAGTGGACCCAACGAGAGACCTCAGCAACCTGCTGAGGAAGCAGCTGCTCATACCAAGCACCAGAGACCCCATACCCTTCCCAGAGGGACACGTTCCCGTGGTACCTGCTATGTAAGGAGCACAGGAGCAGACCCAGGGATCTATATATACACGATGCATTATTCATAACTGCCCAAGGCTTTTGTTAGATTACAATACTTCAGATAAAAAAGTCAACAGTTAGCCAGAGAAGGATAAAGATGTTGGAAGAGGTATTTTTATGTAGACAGCATCTGGGTTTCATTATAGGTTCTCTATTTCTTTCCAAGAAGAGCAAGGGAGACCTTGATTTTGCTAGAAAAAGTTGATTGACAAGAATGTGGTTTCCAAGCAGCTGAAGATTTGGATTTTGTTCCAGCATTGAACCAGTTCAATTCCCCATCTCAAAAACTGTTGCAGCCTCAAACTTCTCCCTACCAACAACTCCTCAGCAGGGCACCATCCTGCACCCGTGCCAACACCTGGCAAGATGTGATGATGGGCACCACTCAGCTGCCACCAGCAACCACCACTGAGAAAGCAGAATCCGGAAGAGTGCAGACCCATCTGTCACCATGAATGTCTGGAAAATAATGTTCCCTGAGGAGTGTCTGGGGCAGGGGAACCTCTCTCTGGCAGTAACCCTGTTAAGACAACAGCTCCTGAGCTAAGCAGGTCTGCTGCAAGCAGACAATGTATGCCGCTGCAGTGGGAACACACCTGTCACGGTGTGATGTCTGCTCTCCCTCATGTTACAAACAGCCCAGCGGTGGTCACCATGACCTGTGGTCACCCAGAGGGAAAAATGTGTCTCTATTTATATTGTCTGTCTCAGCTGTGTGCCTCAGCCCTGTATCTGAGTGTAATTTTTGTAGGTACCATAAACATTAATATCAGCAGTGAATATGAAGACAGGGAGCTGCTCTGTGAGTAATTACAGGCTTTTCAAATAACATAATTTCCTAGTTAACATTAGGAAAGTGACTGAGAATTGCTATAAATGTAAACATATGGATGTGGGTGCCTCTTTCCTGATATCAGCATTTTTCTGCAAGCAATTTAAATGAGAGAAGTGCAAAAGGAATTTATTTTTAGTGTGTGCTTTCCATAATCGTTTATAGGGCTGAATGAAGTAATGCAGAAGTTTTCAGAATAAAGAATGCAGTCACCTTGAAATGCACACTAATACAAATTTTAAATAAAACTCACAGCTCCATTTTAGTGCAAACATTTTACAAAGTATTGAGCTGAATGGCAGAGCAGGATTTAGACCTTTCCAATTTTTTCTTTATAACCTTAATACTGGCATTTTTTGTGGATCCATCAATTACTGAACATTGATTACCATCTTTACTGAAGAACTTCAGTTGGCATAGCAGACACAATGGCAGAGGAGAGTGAAATCCCAGTGCTTCTTTGAGGTGAAAGATGCCAATAAAGGATTTTGCTGTAGCCATATAAGATTTTACTTTCCCCTAAGCCATTTGCCTTCCTGCTTTGTCTGCCTACAAAGCCCATGTTGCAGATTCACGTGTATTTGCACACATGCACTTAAATCAATGGACTGTAAGTGGGAAGAGCTGAGGTACCAGCTCACACGCCCCACCGCTAGTTCAGCTGTGTTGTCCCTTCATATGGGGCAGGAGTTAGGATCCTTACATATGCCATATGGAGGGAAGGAAAGAAGGGCAGTGAGGTCTTAAATCCACAACTCATGGATGCTAGCTGGAACCACAAATATGAGGAAAATTTAGAACATAAATTGTCAGAACTGCAGTTAGTGACTTACCCACAGAACCACACGTGGGGAAATGAGCACACAAGTCCTCATGGGGGCAGAGGTCCTAGTTTGATGCCGTGTGCCTTTATTTCACTTCACCAGGAAAGCTCATATGGGTGAACACTGACAGTCAGGAAAACCCTAAGGGCCAGAAGGAAGAGTTTTGCAATTGGAGGGGGGAGAAAATACACCAGTGAAGGCCCTTGGTGGAGGAAATATGACCAGTTCACTTGTGCTATGTATGGAGGTGACTTTCTAGAACAAACAAGCAAAACCATGATTTTAAACAGCATTAGCCCACTAATGATTTGTGCTACATCAACAGGGCATGAGCATCTCCAGGAACATTTCCTTTGATTTCAGTAAGTTTGGGAACAAATCTTTCATGTCCTTATCAGACCTGTTGAGAAATCAGGCTAACAAAGGTGAGCTCCCTAGAAAGATTACAATTCCTTTGACCTGGTTAAAAGATAGCTCTTTTTTATATTTTATTTTATTTTATTTTATTTTATTTTATTTTATTTTATTCCATAGGCTCTAAATACAGGATCGTGCCATCTAATTCACTAGAATAACAGAGACTTACAAGCAGTACCCTCAGGTGCTTTTTGAGTCAAAGGAATATTTTTTCCAGCAGTATCAGTATCAGGTTTAAGTCCCACTGTACAGTTTTTTTTTTTTTTTCACTAAAGCCAGGGAAGAAAAGGGTGAAGCCTGCACACAGTGGCTTACTAGGAACACTTATGAGTAATAGAAGTATACAGTGGCTAAATGCAGTTTTGCTATTAACAAAAATGAGAGCTGGAGAAACAAAGTCCACCCACTTGCTGAGGATGAATGGATTAATGCTGTAATAGAGACAGCTGCGTGAGGCAAAACAAAATCTAAGTTTCGGGATGCAGAGATTACATCAAGGAAGCTGGACAGGGAAAACCTGTCCTATAGATCAGAGCTCTGTTCAGAAGCCCACTGGGTTTGTATGACCTAGCTTCCTTTCAGGGCTGAGGAGCTTCGAAGGAAAGCCCAAATGAGGAAGCCCTACTAGTTTCCAGATACCTCCTTTATGGGTTTCCACCTTATCTACTCAAGTGAAATCTCTGTGGGATGCTGTCAGCTGAGCCAACGTCTCTCAGCAGGAAGCTGACTGGTAGGCAGAGAGAAAACTGAATAAGCCACTTGGAGTATTGGCAGCTCATAGAGCCAGGGTGAAATCGGAGTCGTCGCAAACCAAGCTGTCTTCCTATGTGAAAAAAAGAATAGAAAAGATCTCTTTCTGGTGACTCCCTCAAAAGAAGCTAAAGCTTCCTTTTTGGGGGATGCAGAATCTGGATTCTGAGTCTAAAAATGAATACTGCAGATCTGGTGACATACTGTGGGACAGAAACAGGGAGGAATGGAGGCTACAAGGCCAGATGAACAAGACATTAACAAAATTTTAAAAAGACCTTCAAAAGATACAGCAGACATGGAGCCTCTCTTCACACCAAACTCTTTGGTGCTCTTTGGTGCTCTTTAACACCAAACCCAGCTCTCCTCAGAATGAACAGTACCAGTGCTGAGCTGAGCCAGAGGGCCATGGAAGTAAAGCTGGTATTAGCTCCTGATGTGGGACATGCCCAGCCTTTCCTGGCAGATAGACGTCTCCAGAAGGAGATTCAGAGCATGTAGGTTAGGCAATCATTAAGCTATTAAATGAGGTGCTCTGAATCATGCTCTGCAGGAATGTACCTCTCTCCATTCTCTACCTGTGCAGCCTAGATTCCCAATTTAGGTACAGTGAATACCAACCTGAATAACTAACAGACTACTTACTGCTGAGCAATCATGTACAGGGATTTATTCTTTTCGAGCCTAATGTGAAGCCCAGGAAAATTAAGCCTGCTCCTGAAGAGATATCAATGTATTACCCAAGGCACCCGAGTAGCTTTTTTAACTTCGCTGTAATGACTGATATGTGTGAAGTGTCCATAGAACTGGTGCTTCAGCTGAAGTTATAAAAGTACTTCACACCCAATAAAATATGAATGCTTCTTTTTTTTTTCCAGATAATAGTATTCATCAAAAGCCACAAGACATAACTCAACCCATTAATCCTAAAGAATATTGCACTGTTCCAGTAGATATTGATAGAGTGTTTGTTGGTTTTATTTTTCTGATAATATTGTATTTTTGGTTCTTTCATATGGTTTTACAGTTTGTTAATGAACTGGACATTGTCCTAGAATAAAAAGAAATCCAGTTCTATATCCTGTTCTATTATTTCATGCTCAGTTCATACAGTTCTTCCTAGTCATCACCCATTTCTGTCTTCTTTTTGCCTTTTTGAGGATCTCTATTCTTTATGCATATGCACAGCAAGTTTCCCTGGGCTGCTCACCTATGACTAACTTTATTTACAGCAGAACAGCCAGACAGAGAGACTCACGTTGAGATCAGGCGTAGGCAAGCATTCTTGGCAGGAACTTGGCATGGCTGCATCACTCACAAGCATGAGCTTCAGCAGCATTTGTTTATATTTGAGACACAAATATATTTTTCAGTTCCTGAATTCCTGCTTTCCAGTGTACTTTAATAAACTGTAAAATTAAATGAAGCCGACACAAGATGATTATAAAAATAAAATTAAAAACAATGTGTATCCTGTCAAGATGGCACGCAGAGCATCCACTTGTAGTGCAGAGGGCCCTAAGTGCCGCCTCTATGCTCTCTATAGAAAGAAAATTTAAAGAATGAGAGAGATTCTTGATTAAAGAATGTCTGGTAGGAATTATGATTGCTTGAACAGGGTATGTTTTAAAGGGACAAATACCATGATGCTCTTATCTAGGACATTCACTCGCAGTGAGGTTGCTTTATGCCAAATTGCAGCAGTCAAGGAAAGGTTTTGAATCTTCTTTTTCTCTCTGTCAGGGATTTTGACAACACGCTGCATGTCAACCAGGAAAAAAAAGTTTTATTCATAGCTGGAGAAAGCCAGGATGCAAGTCCTGACTGCTTCCAACATTGTCTTGGAGAAGGGTGAGGTGTGCTGTCCTCTGCTCATCAGAAAGCAACTGGTAGGCTCCAACTCCAACAAGACCTACCACGGCTGGCAAACATGCCCACTCCTACATGCATCAATCCCCCTTATTTAAAAAAAAAAAAAAAAAAGCCTAGTGGTTTCTGTAGCTTCTTCTAGTTTCTGGTATCCTATAGCTTCCAGTGTTCTTGTCAAGTCAATTAAAATACAGGATTAGAGATATCCACCTGCCCTGGAAGTACTCAGGGCCCTTGTGCCAGCTTTTCTGAGCAACCCACCCAAGTCCATCATAAACATGCAGGGAAGCCAGCCCTCTTTTTGGCTTAGTAACAGAATGAGTCGATGGAGTACAGCAGCTGATTGGAAAGGTTTAATGTATTTATCACTAAAATAGACTTTCAGCCAATTTGTTTGTTTTTCCGTGTTTCTTCTATAAGGTTCTGTAAGTGTTCAGTAGCTAGAAATCATGTGTTATGTGATCCCAAATAACTTATTATCATTCTTAACATTTAATTCTTAATCTAATACTACATGAACTCATATTTCTTTAGAGAGAAATTAAACCCATTGAACTCAAATTTCAAGGGAAGAGGAACAAATTGATATATTAAAACTTGCCCTTTCATTTTCATGTCTTGGGTAAGTCTACAACAGGAGCACATTCATTTGCCATTTCCTTCCAAGCAGGAGGCAAGTGAAACTATATAGGAATGTTGCTTTACCATGTTTTGATGTAGGTTTTTAAATGTTATGGAAAACCCTTGTTCTGTGAGATTTGAGTCATATTAGGTGGTTGGTATCTAAAGAAAACCAAGCAAATCAATCTCATGGTCTTGCAAAAGTTGTGTGATCCAACAGAGTAGGAGTAAGAATTTATATTCAAAATATATGATGCCCTAAAATTTCCGGTGAGCATCTGTCTGCTGCTGGAATGGCACCTAGCTGCCATTTCATCCTTGCTGATACCCAGAGGCAGGGTGCTGAGGCAGCTTGTTTTCCCACCACATCTAACAGGCACGGTGGTCCACATGTCCACCACAGCAGCAGGAACACCACACTGCCCCCCTCCAACAACAAAAACCAACCGAACAAACAAAACAACCCTGAGCTGTAGTTGCTTTCTCCTTACAACTCAGCCAGTAACAGTAGGGCAAAGAAGGGCAAGATCTGAATCAATGTGTTTTTATCTGCTTCATGTTGGGATTGGGCAACAGTGTGAAGAGGGCAATGAGCTCTCTTGGAAAACAAGAGTAAGCACACAACTATCTCCTCATGATATGAACACATAACTTCTGTGGGCCCCGAATTCAAAACACCCCTTTGACACCTGTGTGAGCATTATACTTTCAAGGGTCTCTGAATACAAAGGAAAAAAAAAAAANAAAAGGAAAAAAAAAAAAAAAAAAAAAACACGTTGGAAATAACTTGGAAGAAAAACTCAAACAAAGGACACTTAGTGTCTTGTATTCACATGGAATACAAAGCTACAAAGACATTTTCCATTCCTTTCCCCTCATGATTATTTTATCTGCTATGACACAACATCCAAAGAAGAGATAGGAAATACTGATACCTATGAACTTACATTTCCTCTGGCCATTCTGGGAAGCTGCAGCTGTGGGATTTTTCTCCTTCAGAATGAAGAAGGACAATAAATGCACAGATCTTGTGTAAGAGTGACTGCCATTAGACAGCTATAGACAATTAAAAAAAATAAAAAAATACAAAAGGAAAAAAATTAGTTCTTTCTAACAAGTAAGGGTTATGTGGTAGAGAGCTCAGCGTGGTTTACAGATGGAAGACTTGAGTCAAGTTTGTCTTTAAAGAAATAAAGTCTTTGGTGACCTTAATATCACCATTTTTTCATAACTATCCAAATTTAGACAGCTTCTTACCAGCTGCATGGGGATTTCAGACCATCCAGAGGGTTTCTGTGAACTACATAAGTAATTTATAAATTATATATATACAAATATATGTAAATTACATATACAAGGATGCTTCCCACCTAACTCTGGATTTAAAATACTGTCTATGGAGTTGGTGCTTAATACTGAGGTACTGCAACATCTGTCACTTTTATCAGATTTTACCTTTAATCCAATGCACAGTTCTATTTATCCGTGTCTGTTTCCTCATTCAAATGTAATAATCAAAGATAAGCGAAGCGTAATGACATTTATGAAAACAAGCAGTCCCTCTAGGCAGCATGGAATATGCTATGTGGAAATTTTTGTACTCATCAAAAGAAATCTAATAAAAATTAGCAAAAGTGGAATAAGTTCTTTCACTGCTCTTACTCAGCAGCAAAAATGCAGTCGGAGGAGCAGGGTGAGAGTTTTTGTCTAACAAAACATTTTTCAGCTGTCAGGCACAATAAGAAGCATCATTTATACACAGGTTATAATGCGTAGACAGAGTAAATGAACATTTCAAAGTTGCAAATTTTAGAGTGGAAATAATGAGTTAGTCATATGGCTTTGCAAAAGGCATAGTAAATAAAGTTTTCTTTTCTTTTCTTTTCTTTTGTCTAGTTTATGCATTCAGCTTTTAATATTAGGCCCAAGATTAAATCTGTTTATTTAAAAAGTAAAACCTCTGCTGTCTGTGAACTTGATACAGGAATTACTTGCTAAAGGTCTGTTGCCTGTATTTTATTTTATTTATTTATTTATTTTCCACGCAGGAAATAAGAGTAGGTGATCACAATGGTCCTGCCAGGTTTCAGATATGAATAGAAATGAACAAAACTGACATTATAATGGAAGTTCTTATTTTATTTTTTTTAACTTGACGGGCAAAGAAATGCAAATTAAAACCTAGAACAGTGCAACATTTAACATTTTATGAGCATCTAACTCTCTTAAAACCTTTTGAAAATCCTAGCTATTTTTTCCTTTCATTTTAAAATAAATTGGTTCCAGTTTTTGCACTTAATAATTTTCTCACAGAATAATTTGTTTCTTCAAAATAAAAGTATGCCTACATTTAAACAAACCACTGAAAAATAATCAGTCAGAGTTTTCATTAAATAGCATTAGTGTTCTCTACACAGCTTGAGACCCTTTGCTGGAGTGTAGAAATCTTATATCAGTCCCTGGGACCTCAGGGTGGGACCTCAGGGGCACATGCAGGAGGACTTTTGTGTCAGCCTGAATGCCATCACAGCATAGGGGCCAAAATGGCTTTTAGTGAAGAGGTCATTCAAGAAAACATGCTTTCTACTGCCTGTTGGAAATTGCAACCTTATTTCAGGATATTAACGAATGAGAGTCTGATCTTATTGTTCAATGCAACTAGTCCAACAGCTGAGCAACACTTGAATCTTCCCTAGGAACTTTACTGGGGACTAGATTTCCAGGAAAACCCGTTATTTTACTTTCCTAGTAAATCTAATTTTGTATTTGCTAAATAATCTTACTTTTTTTTTTAAACTGGACATATACACAGGATTGATCCAAACATTAAAAGAAAAGACTGGAAATACCCGTATGTTTTTGATTTCACAGTAAAAATAAGGAACACTGATGAGTATTTTCAGAATGATTTTTTTATTATGCAGTTCCTTAATTCATGACACTTTGCATTCCACCTCTTACACAAACCAGGAATGTTCTTTTTTGTTTTAAACTAATGACCTTGTGGCACTTTCTTTGGTCATAAAAAACTCCCACTGACTTCAGAGGTCAGGCACAGTGATGCTAGGACTGTAGGATTTGACTCATGAAACATCTACAGCTACAGTTGGATGTTTAAATAATGAGACACCTCAGACTAAAACTTCTGCCCCAGGAACCCAAAGACTCTTCATGTAATAGTCAGATTTGAGGAGTTTCTGCACATTTACAGCTAGTGCTATTATAAACAAATTGAGAAGTCTACTACAAAGTCTTAACCTTCAATACAACAAAAAGGGACAACCCCAGTAAAGGCTACAGTTTATTCCCTTTTTGTTTAGTGATGCCTTTTTCTGTCAAATTCACATTGGCTTCTCAGTATCTTTTGCAAATGGAGAGTTGCACTGGCAATGGGAACACTTAAAAATAATTTAAAGAAATGCAGAACAAATTTTAGAGTATTTATGTTAGTGAAAGATGAAATTTAAGCAATAAATAAAATGAAAAAAGAAATGCAATAAATGAAATGGACACTAAACATGTTAGCTACAAAGTCCATTAAAACATAGGAGGGTTACATTATTTTAAAAAAATGAATGTAGACATGTCTAAACTATATATTGCTGTCTTTGTTACCAAATAAAATCTGTAAACTTTAACAGATATATTTTCTCTTTTTCTAGAAAGCTCCTGAATGAACTAATCACTTCCAAGATGAGAAGTAAGGACAAAGATGAACACAAAGAAGTCAATATCACAGAATCCTGTTTGTAAGAAAATAAGAAAGCGATGGCCAGGGACACACAGGTGCAAAGGCTTATGTTTTGATTTGCACATTTTCCTTAACAGAATAATTCCTCTGACTCAATACTGCTGAAAGCCTGAGGCAGATTTACAAAGACACTCATCTCGTTGGCTTCCAGGGTCACCCAGACGCAACCTTGGTTTACAGTGGGCGCTCTCAAGCTTTGCTGCTTCTACCAAGCTGTTCCCTGTTCATGGGCTGCAAGGGAAGCCGAGCTCTTCAGGTGGTCTGCCTCAGTTGTGGATGTTGAGCACCTGACAGTATACATAGCCACAAACTGTTTTGGAAACATGGTCCCACAGACATGGTGCAGGCACATTTGCTCCCAAGAGGCATGTCAGCAAGCAATCTCCCAGCTAGCATCGGCTCTGACCCAACAGAAAATGTGGAAAACGGTGCAGATGTGCTGACATTTCATCTTCATATTGTCCCCGACACATATATCATTTGGCTGAAAGTAATATGCATTTTTAGAGATGCCATCATTCATATCATGGATAATGCCATCAATCTATTAAACCTGAAAGAAAATTTGGAAACAGCTGATTCTCCACTGTGTTCTTTTCTTTTCTTTTCTTTTCTTTTCTTTTCTTTTCTTTTCTTTTCTTTTCTTTTCTTTTCTTTTCTTTTCTTTTCTTTTCTTTTCTTTTCTTTTCTTTTCTTTTCTTTTCTTTTCTTTTCTTTTTCCTTTCCTTTCCTTTCCTTTCCTTTCCTTTCCTTTCCTTTCCTTTCCTTTCCTTTCCTTTCCTTTCCTTTCCTTTCCTTTCCGTATTATTTTACACTAATGTTAAACTGGCTTACGGTTTATAATCAGCTTTTAATAAATGTGCCTGTAAAATTGACATTGAAACTATTTCAGAATAAGCAAGATCGGAAACAGTGCTAAGAATATTGATTAATAATGAATGGAGTGGTATTAATTGTAGTAAAAATACGATCTCCCTTGCCATCTAGGAACCACTCCAAAAGAATAAAGAAAGCAAGCTGAAAGCGATACATGGTGAGAGTGAAAGTCAGCAAACCATGGGAAAATCCCCCCAGATCCTTGTCTGTGTGAGGCTGAGCTACTTTCACTCCTACCACCATCAAGCAGTACAGAAGCTCCTGTCACCTGCTGGGAAAATACTTATCTGGCCACCTTGCAGGGCTGGACTGCTGCTGGCCAGCGTGGGACAGTAAATTTAAATATTATTAATGTCATGGATAATTCATCCATGAGTCTGCTCACAAGTTCTTGCTTACATTAATTTTAAAACGATAGGTGTCAGATTTCCTGCTCTACAGAACAAACTTCAGTATCTACAGCTATTAAGTGGCTGTTCCCTGGCACTACCTGGGTTACACATTTCTGGGCTGAAATCTGGGATAGGTCAGGAAATGTATTTTAAGGTTGTTATAAAATGTTGGAAACTCTTTGCTCCCTGTGGCAAGTAGAGGCAGAGGGACAGGTTATTTAGCACTGTAACTTTAAGTTACATGCCCAGTGCAGGACTTCCTGAAGTTGCAGGGAAAGGAAGTGAAGATCTTTGTGGTCCTTTTTGCAGCTATGTTCTTATGTTCATATACAAAAGAGAAATCAAAATTCTCCTCTGGTGACTCATAATAGATTAGAAGAGAAAAGGACACAAGGAATGACAGTGGAAACAGAGACCCCAGATGCATTGGATCCAGCTGCAGAAATAGACCTGGGATTATTCCTGGAAATGCTACAGGGTGATAAAAATATAGGAAAGTAGTAACCACTAGTGCAAAGCACTGTTAGATTAACAGACAGAAACTTCCTACCCAAGGTGCAGAAGCAGGTCGGAGAATAAGAAGTAATCCACATGGCAGAGAAGCATTCATGAGAGGAAAGACAGGAATGGTGCAGAAGGACTGAGGATAGAAGAAAAGGTTAAAATCATACTTTTCAAGAAATATGCCTGCACTTTATCCTAAAAATAGTTAATAAGAATTACACACAATTGCAACTGCTATAGTTACTATAAGTAACTCCATGTTTACAAAGAGATGAGTGTACAAATTCTGTATTTATTAAGATGCTATCCACAGTATAGCAAGTTTGGAAATTCCTGACTAACAGCAGCTTCACAAGATGTCAGAATGACCTTGCCACTTCTGCTTACTCATCTGTTCTTCCACTTTCAAAATGCCACTTCACTAGAGAGATGTTATGGTTTTCATATGTAGTAAACGAGTCAATTCTCCAATCAAAATCACAGTCTAAAACACTTTCATGGCATCCTTCATGCCAAGCTCCATAGAATTTCTGCAATGAATTTCAGCAGTGACCCCATCACTTCCCTGGTGTTGTTCTGCCTGAGAAAAATCTCTGAAGTAGCTTGTGTTTTATTAATGGGAACTCAGACAGGGTCAAATTTGCTTCCTCAACATTGAAAGCATTTTATTCCCAGAATGTTTCTTCACCTGCAAATTTAGAGTCTACTTTCCACTGCATATTTAAGTCCACTCTGAGCAAACACAGTAATAAATAAATAAATAAACAAACAAATAAATAATTAAAAAATAACCACAAACAAAGACTTGATACACTGTGTGGAGGTTTCACCTCCAGTTTTGGTGGAGCAGAAGTCTTAAAGAGAAACTCTGTGAGAAGATTTTACCTGAACCAACACAGCAGGCAAACTAATCTCGGAGTTGCAGACCCTCTCATTTTCTGAAGCAGGTAAGTTAATTTTATTTTACCATTCAGTAACCACTCACTGATTCCTGGAAAGGTTTCATGCCTTCATCCCTCTGAAAATCAGAACAAAACAAAACAACTTTAAATTGCTGTCCTATGAGTGAACATCTGTGTTGTTCACTTCTTCTTCTTCCCAGCATCCCTTAGGGATACTTGTCACCCTAGTCATCAGCAATATTTTTCAAAGGTATATTCACGTTCTGAATGCTGACTTTAGATTTTCACCAAAACTACCTTAATAGAGCATAGGGTTTGCTTTTTTTCCTGACATAGAATGAGAATAGATAAGATCTCTCAGCATTTTGAAGCAGCTCACCTAACCTTCCACTGTATATATAATTCAGCACAGTGCAAGATAAGATGGTTTGCGACAAATAAAAATAAATAATGCATGCTTTCAGGGGAAAAAATGTATGGAACAAGAAACATCATGCTTATGAAAAAAAAAAAAAAAAAGACCAAAGGAAAGAAGCAGGAAAGATTGTTTATCAAATATATGCAGGTATGAAATTGCATAAATTCCTAAACACACACACATATACATATATAAATTACATTAGCAACAGTAAGAAGTGTGGTATTTGGAGAAAATTTAGTTGTTTCCTCTAGCTGATGCAAAATTCAGCCTGAAATTGTTACCAAAGAACCCAAGCAAAGCTGATCCTCTCACACTCTCCCAGGATGTTTCTGAATGCTGGTCAAAGGCCAAATGTGTTAACTTCTTACCATTAAACACCAGATTAATTCCAGATAAGCACCAGAAACTGATATATTATCTTAAAAATCTATTGGTTGTTCAGAATTTTAAATTATTTCAGATATACAAGAAATCAAGGTGATTTTTTCCATTGTGAAAGTTTTTGACTACCATTTTACCTGTTTTGTATGAAAGCTCTCTACATAATGAATGTAACTTTTGAACATTAGTTGCATATTCAATTACTTATTATTCAGTATTAATGCAGATGTACTCAAAGGGAAATTAGTAGCTGCTGCCTAGCCCATATGGTTTTTAGTCTAGTGTGAATATAAGGATAGTTCAAAAGTAACAGTCAATATTTTCAGATGCAGACATATTTTACATATTTAGTTTAGTGAAGCAAAGTAAACAAGCATTTATGATTTGTATAGGGGTCTACCCATACTGAATATATATATAAAAACAAACAAACAAACAAACAAACAAACAAAAAAACAGAAAGTCCCCATTTAAAGTAAGAGCAAGGGATAGGGAAAATCAAATAGTTTCTATATGAGGACTGATTAAACAGGTCAGGAATCCATAAACTGGAAAAGACATGACTAAGGAAGAAATACAACAGAAACATACATTTCAGATGGAAGGGAAAAAGTAAACAGAGTATGGATGTTCATTGCCACCTTCTCTAAAAAGATTAAGTAAGCCTAAATGTAAAGAGCAGGTAGCAGGATGAAAGTTATCTGAAGTAATACCAAGGGAAGCTGGAGAGCTCCTTGTCACAGAGTACCACAACAGCTAAATTTTTATCTTGGTTCAAGAGGAGACCATACAAATTTATCAAAGAAAACTACATTAAGAGGTCTTAAGACAAAAAAAAAAAAAAAAAAAAAAAAAAAAAAAAAAAAAAAAAAAAAAGGAATGCAAACTACTGGACATGAAGAGTAATCTGCAGCAATATCATTAGGTCTGTCTTCTTCTGATATGATTTTCTGTCAAGCACGGAAATGACCTGGAAAGTGTGACTGCTAAACCTGGATTTAATGTGAAAGGCAGAAGAGACAGTTCTAGGTGTTATGTAAACAAAGCAGTCAGAGCAGTAATGATTTTTAACCAGAACATTTTGGATGGACTCAAAGGGATTTGTGAGAATTAGTTAAGCAAGATTGTGACTTCAGCCCATTGAGCACAAGGAGTATGTCCATGTCCTATAAAAGGTCTTTCAGTCAGTCACTGGAGAACAGGAAGATGTCAACAGGTGCCTTGCCAAGGAAGAGAAGACATAGGTTTTGAAGGTAAAATAAACCTTCGTGGGGGACTGAAGAGAGCCTGAATATTCTCATAAGATGGTTTTGGACATTTACATGTGCAATGACCAAATGGATGCAATGGTCACTCCCCATGGTGGATGCTACATATATAATTAAATAATATATAAACAATGATTCTTAAGAAGGTAGAAACAAACAAACAAACAAACAAACAAACAAAACATGTAAAGGACTGGAATTCAGGGTGCTTTGTTTTCTTTATTACACACCAGAAGATTAAAAAGAATCTCATTTTAGCAAGGTAAAATGCCAACGTGCATTGTAGAATAGGATCACTTCTAGATTATAGTCATAAGATAATGGTTACAGACATAAGTATTCTTTATATTGATTTAGGAAAGTGTGCATTCATGTTTGCAGACCTATTTTATCCAAACTGAGATTGAATTTTTGAAGAATCAGACAGTGGCCAACTCCTTCAATTTTGTGTCTGAACTATGCATTAGTTGTTAGATCTGTGCAATGAAGTGCAACTGGCTGTTGCTTCCCTCTGGCCACTGTGAATTATTAATTGCTGTTTATCTCAGAATTTGTCAGTCCTTGGAGGATTTCATTAAAGAAAATGACACAGTGAGAATGAATACTTGAGATACCAAGTCCTCCACTTCCAGGCCTGTTGTTCAGACACATCTGTTCACACAATAATGTAATTTCAAAGGCATTAAGCTCTATTTCAGAGCAGGTTTACAGCTATGAATCTGTGAAAATAACAATTCACAGGTGTGACACAAAATTGATTAAGCCATAAAGAATGTATGCTGTAGGCACAATTTTCGAAAGAACATGAAACAAAATGAATGATCAGATATTTCAAAAGAGTTCAACACTTCCAATCCTTTGATAATCCATTGGTACCTGAGCTAAAATTTAGACATTGCTTGGTGCTAAAAATGCACTTTTCTTTAGGTCTGCAAGCTAAGCTCCTGCTAAAAATTAGCTCTGTTTGAAAACTCAGGCCCACTGTATGCAGATCTCTCTTCTTTTTCTAAGAACCTGATTTAACACTTCAAAAGGAATAGTCTTTCAGCGCATGTTATTTTCCAGTGTTAAATTCATGCTTATTTGTACTTCCATAAGAAGATTAACACGATGTAAAACACAGAGTACAGAAGTAATGAAATGTTGCTTACTTGCCAAGCAATTACAGAAAAACCTATTGCCATCCAAGAAGGAAATACAATTTCATATAGAGTTTTCCTAAACGTAACAGAGATGAACAGCAGCAAAATGAAAATAGGATGATTCCANATATATATATATATTATTGCAAGAATGACAATAAATTGGAGGAGTTTATCTGTGATTTACATTTCACTGATGATACACTTTGGAAGTGCAAGGCACTAATTTCATTGTCATGTGTACGACAGAAAGTGCCAGTTGCTAAGTTCACCAGGAAAACATTCCTCAAGAAACATTATCACAAATGCATTCAGGAGAACCCTTGTTCACTTTCTCAATACCCTAAGAACAATTATGTAAGATATAGGATCATAGTTTGCTTCAGATTCCCCTGGCCCAGCAGTACAACCTTTTCACTGTGATCCTGGGGTTGTTAAAACAACCCTGTAACTCCCAGTGCTGAAATAATCCTAGCTTCACAGTAGCTTCATGACATCACATGTTATTTTGTGCAGTTTAGCAAAAGCTTGCCTCTTCACCATAGGTGATAGTTACTGATTGAATCTTGCCCACTGCCTGGTAATTTAAAGACACACCTACATCTGACCACCTGTTAGAGATGCTTATTTTAGCTCCAGCTTGGGCTAAGAAGAAACGGTAGACATAGATGATAACAATACCAGATCTGTGTCCCTGCTCTATGAGAACCTCATCTACTAACATGGCTACCTTCTTTTAATATTCACTATTAATGCAAGCATAGACCACTTCTACCTGTCAGTACCTATATTGCCTTCAGCTTAAATAGCCTTTCATTCACACAACTGCCACTTACTGCTTGTATAGGCTGCCTGTCACTCCTTAATGTACTTATAGAAGACAATAATATCCCTTCTCAATCTTTACATGCTCATATTGGTAGGATAGATAAGCCAGGGCCCTGAGTCATAAAACAGTTTTGCACTACCCTCACAAGTAAAATTGACTTAAATAACAACTAAAAGCCTCTAGCTGCAAAAGAATGGTCTAAATTAAACACAGCCTTCCATGTACTAACCACGAAGTGAGGTCATTGCAGTTACAGCCCATAAGGACAGAGACTGAGAGGCACAGACCCTGGAAGGTTTCATGACCTACAGCTGTGGGAACAGATATGTGCATTGTTCCAGCCGAGCACAACTACAGGCAGGACTGAGAGGCTACAGTTGTGCTGGGTGCAGAGACAGAGATGGCAGAATATCTGTATAAGACACTAATGTTTGAAACAGCTTCTAAAATTGAATTGGTCCCAAAAGCCATATGAACCCTTCCATTTTGCTTTGTAATGGCCTTTGTATGCATTCACCTTCAAACCAGATACATTGTGCTTACATGGCAAGGTTTTGGTAATTGGGGATTGCAGAGGTGTCCTCTGTGAGAAGATCTCAGAAGCTGCCCCATGTCAGATCAGAGCCAGTTCCAGCCCGCTCCAAAAGGGACCTGCCGCTGGCCAGACCTGAGCCAGTGAGCGTCGCTGGTTGTGCCTCTGGGACAGCACATTTAAGAAAGGAAAAAAAACGCTGCGCAACAGCAGCTGGGAGAGAGGAGTGAGAAACAGCCCTGCAGACACCAAGGTCAGTGAATAAGGAGGGGGAGGAGGTGCTCAAGGCACCGGAGCAGAAGAGGCCCATGGTGGAGCAGGCCGTCCCCCTGCAGCCCATGGGCACCACACGGAGCAGATCTCCATGCTGCAGACCGTGGAGGATCCCACATGGAGCAGGTGGATGAGGCCTGAAGGAGGCTGCAGCCCATGGGAGCCCCCATAGGAGCAGGCTCCAGGCTGGGCCTGCAGCCCATGGAGAGGAGCGCATGCGGGAGCAGGGGATCTGGTGGGAGCTGCCACCCATGGGGGACCCATGCTGGAGCAGTTTGGTCCTGAGGGATGGACCCCATGGTGCGGACCCATGCTGGAGCAGTAGCCTGTGGGCAGCCCACGCAGGATCAGCTCGGGAAGGACGGCATCCCATGGGAGGGACCCCACGTGGAGCAGGGGCAGAGAGTGACCATGAAGGAGCGGCGGAGATGCAGCGTTAGGGACTGACCGCAGCCCCCATTCCCTGTTCCCCTGCGCCGCGTGGGGGGGGGAGGTAGAAGAGGGGGGAAGGGGGAAGGTGTTTTTAGTTTGCTTGTAGTTTCTCACTGCCCTAGTCTGTTAGTAATAGGCAATAAATTATATTAGTTTCCCTATGCTGAGCTTGTTTTGCCCATGATAGTAATTGGTGAATGATCTCCCTGTCTTTATTTCAGCCCCTCATCTTTGTATTTTCTCACCCAGTTCCTCTGAGGAAGGGGTGTGAGAGAGCGGTGTGGTGGAGTTTAGCTAACCATCAGTGTGAAACCACCACACCAGAATGAATTAAATTGAAATGAACTACTTTTGTAGGCCATTGCATTAGTTTCTAAGTGCACTGACAAATAAAAAGTCCCTGGAGTGTGAATACAGGGACATATCTATAAGGAGGGTCATCTTAAACAGCTCCGAGGGAGAGGGCTCTCAGTATTGTAAAAGATATGTGGAGGAGCCAACTTATGAGAAATTCTGACACTTCAAACCAGGAGGCTGATCAAAGGAAGAACACTCACCACTCAAGCACAGATGAAATAAGGCAATGCACCTTGAAAGAGCAAACAACTTGTAACACTTACAGGTTAACTGTACAAGAGTTTTCATGGACTGAGATACATTGAAGGAACACTTGAGAATTTCAAATGCTGAGACATATCAAAGAGAAGAGATGAAAAAAATAAGAAACCAACAAGAATTTTAATGAAATGGGGCATGTAGTACTGTCCTTTAACTTAGTCTAATTACCAAACATATGAAAGAGGAAGTAAGACAAGAGGATAATGTAACAGCTAAGTAAAAGGGACAAAAGCAGTGTGTAAGAACAGACTCCCTGTTCTGTTACAGTGCTGGAACTAAGAAGAATGTAAAAGAGGCCATTATTTAGATCCAGATTTCCCTCACAGAATTCAATTACCAAATTGACCTCTGAAATGACCTAAATATGCCACAATCAACTTTCAGGTTTATGGTCTATAGTTTCTGACCAAGAATGCTGTGGAAGACAAGTCACTGAGCAGATACACAAAGTACCCAATATTAATTGCTCACTTTAGAGAAAGGCCACCAGGGATATGAAGTTCACTTTTACCTGTGGTTGACCCTGAGAATCAGGGGTTGTAAGTGTCTTCTTCACATATTCCCAACTCTACTGCAAGGTTAATGCAGTAAGCTGTGGACTAGACTCACTACAAAATATACTGATGGGGGTTTGAATCTGTGTGTATGTGTGTGTGTGTGTGTATAAGAAATAAGCCAAACTAGTCTGTAAATAATGAATGAAGCAATCAATCCTATCCAGGGGAAAAAAAGACATTACCACAGAAAATGTCATCATGGGAAGAGCAGAAGAAATTTTTCATTTTTAATTTATTCTTAGCACTATCTTGAAAATGAATAATGCTTTCTTTATCACTTATGTAATACTTTATTTTATCAGCAGAGTCAAGGCTACACCCAAATGAAAACAAATTTTGTGCTTCCAATTTGTAAATCAAGAAGAACAAATTCATCCTCAGGACTAACATTTACTAAGCTGGTCAATGAAGCACAGAAGTTTAGTGTTTCGTTCTCCAAGGCACAGAACAGCATCCTGTTGGCTAGAATTGGCTGAAGCAATTTCAGAACAACTAGTGGTGTTTATAAGATTCCAGGAAGGATAGATATAGAACTGGAGTACTCTATAAAGCTAATGACCATGCCTATCTTCAAAAAGAACGTGAAGAAGAGCAACTGAGAGAACATTGATTAGTGAACTATTTGTTAGCAAGGAAACAAGGAGCGGATTACACAGAGTTGTCAAGAATAATCTTTTCTGACTCTACTAAAAAAAAATGTTCTTTTATAACAGGATCATAAGTCTTTGTGGATGGAAAGATGAAGTAGATACCACATATCTAGGTTTTGGTAAGCCTATTAACTTTGCATAGGACAGACTTCCAGGGAAATGTGCTCTAAATGAAAATGCTAAAAAAGAGTTTGGCTACTCATTTCCAGAGAGTAATTCATTGGATTCACTGACAAAATTGAAAGCCCTGTCAAGCACATTTCTCCAGAAGTCTGTACAATATTTTAATTTATAATCTGGATGATGGATGGTCAGTATGCCTATTAAAAGTACAGATAATACAAAGCTAGAAATGACTGTGCAGAGGCTGTAGAATGGGATAACAACTGAATAATGATCTTGACAAGTTAGAGAAATTGTCCAACACTGGGATGAAATTCAGCATGTGAAATTCAGCAAGTGCAAGGTTCTAAAGATAAAGAGCAGTAATCAAGTGGACAGGATTGGGAACAACTGATTGTGTAGCCATTTTACAGAAATGTCTTTCAGAAATAGAGCGCAGAAAGAAAGGTAGTCCAGAGAAAAGCAATGAGACTGAAATGTCTGGAAAATATTGTCTCTGGTTACATGAGAGGAACAGTTGAAGGAATTAAAGTTGTTGGAAGACTGACAGGGAACTGTCAACCATCAGAGTTTATGAAGACTCTTTAAAGTCTCACAAGAAAATTTTCAAGTCCTTTTTGCAAAAATAGAAGGTTATCATAGAATCATAGAATCATAGAATCATAGAATCATAGAATGGCCTGGGTTGAAAAGGACCTTAAAGATCATCTAGTTTCAACCCCCCTGCTCTGGGCAGGGTTGCCAACTACTAGAGCAGGCTGCCCAGTGCCACATCCAGCCTGGCCTTGAATGCCTCCAGGGATGGGGCATCCACAACCTCTCTGGGCAACCTGTTCCAGTGCCTCACCACCCTCTGAGTGAAAAACTTCCTCCTAATATCCAACCTAAATCTCCCCTGTCTTAGTTTGGAACCATTCCCCCTTGTCCTATCACTATCAACGTGTGTAAACAGGCGTTCCCCCTTCTGTTTATACGCTCCCTTCAGGTACTGGAAGGCCGCAATGAGGTCTCCCCGGACCCTTCTCTTCTCCAAGCTAAACAAGCCCAGTTCCCTCAACCTTTCTTCATAGGAGAGGTGTTCCAGCCCTCTGATCATCTTAGTGGCCCTCCTCTGGCCACTGTTATAACTGTTTATAACACTGTTATAAAGTGTTCTTCATATCTGTGGTAGATAAGATAAAGAATATTCAGATAAAACACTAGCAAAATCTTTTAATTGCAAGCACTGATTTACAGGGCATTTCAGTTCATTGCTTGTGGAAGTCACAGAGTTTCCACCCCAGAGGTCATTTTAAAGGTTAAACAAACATCTGTAAAGAACAATAAATGTATTGCTGATCCTGTCTTCATGTAGGGAATGGATTAAATGACCTTTGGAGGTCATTTTTTGCCTTGTTAACCACAGTTATACAAGCTTGACAATTGTGAGCATCCTGAGTATTTGCCAAAATATGTCCTACTCATAAAGAACATTCAGTTCTTTGATGGTTCAGCTGTAAATTAAGTAGAACATCATTAATTGGGGTAAGAACAGTGTACAGATCTTCTCATTCCCGTATTCCGGGAGTCATTGCACAGTTATCAAAACACCAAAAACCGTGTGGATGTGTGGCATGTCAGTTGCCTCATAGTAACCTGTCCCAGGAACTCTCTTGCTCCAAGGGAAATGCAAGGTAGTTTACATGCTTTGAAAATGAAGTTATCTCAAATTTCCTCATATTTTTTCAAGAGTAAAAACATGCAATTAGACAAGTTCCATGGGGCAGCTGATACTTTTTAAGTGCACAGCCTACCTTATCTCACAGTAATTTATTCATGTGGCCATACCCTTGATCTCAGTGGAAATATAAGGTAATGAATTCCAGACTCACATAGAATAAATAATTAATTTGACTTGTAATACCATACTGAACTCTTTAACACACACCTGAACAAGTATCAGAGACGGCACAGAAAAATACAGCAGAGTCAAGGAACAACTCTAGCAAGCCTGCATGTGGATCACCCTGACTGGAGGTCACCAATCCATTTCCACTACTCCTATGCAGTGCTATTGCACAATTGTCTGAAAACTGTCCGCCTATACACTCAGTCAAATTAAGTATTTTTCTTTCTCCAAAAAAAAAAAAAAAGAGGGACAGCAAAGACTGTACATGTGAGCAAAGCAGCTTTACAAGAGGATTTGGTGGTCATAGCATGAGATGATGGCAGGTGACACCTCAGGTGTATGCTTGTAAAGCCTCTCTTCTAGCTCAATTGTTTTTCTTCAGTATTTCTCTTACTGCATTGGATGTTCTGCATTTCCATCTCAATTGACTATTTTCAAGTAGTTTATTTCATTTTGTCAACTACAATCTCTTCCCAGCATAAGGGGCTTCTCTGTTGACATAGAGTGTTTTAGTACTTTTTGTTATATTTGTATATCAAATATATTAGAAGGAATTTCACCTAATGACAGTGGCAAATTACACATGAGATTCAAAGCCTAGTATGCCCACCTGCTAGTAAGAATTACTCAAGCCCCCAAATTTACTTGAATAGCACAAGACCCCTTAAAAATCTATGGGTCCACTTGTTGGTTAAGGCATTATGCAGTCAGAGCATCATAAAAATATTAGTGTCACTCATATGATATATTGCTTTCCTGTAAAGAAAAAACACTAGCAAGGAGCAATGTATACTACCTTAAAAAAAAAAAAACATTTCAGTTGTTTAGCAAGTGTGTTTTCCTCTTTTGTTCAAAGGGCTTTCTGACTGCAAGGAAGAGGCCCTCGGAATGATAAGGATTCAATACAGAACTGACGTTCTGCCTAGAAAGCAGCCAGGCTTTCATATGTAAATTCTCTGGTGTGTTTTGATTTTTCCTTTTAAAAAGTGTATTGTTCCATGTATAGAATGAATATTTTTGGAACAGTTACATAACATTACATTTGTCCTTGGTGAATTTTATTTTTTTTTAAAACTATTGCTTCATTTTAGGTCTTCTGAAATGACAGATTCATAAATGTCCTAAGGCCTGTATACATTAGATAGTTAATATGAGATGTCACCATGATTAATGAATGAGGTTTGTTTTTTTAAAAAGTAGTACTTTTGTTCCCAGTTTTCATGACAGGAACCTGACATGACAGTACTAAAAGTTGCGTAAGAAGAGGAAGAAGAAAACTTCAGATTTTTTTTTTAGGATAAGCCAGAAAAAAAAAAAAAAAAGGAAAACATAAAGAAGGATGTCAAGATAAGTGGATTATGGTGTGAGATATGCTTGGATATTCTAAAATGATAAAGAATCATTTTTGACAGGACATAGAAAAAGTGTTGAGAAACAGATGTGAAATTGTTTGCAGACAGGTGAACTGGAAACACAGTACAAATGCACTTTCAGCTATAATTTTCAGCCATGCTTATTTAAGGATAATTAGAGGAAACAAGAAAACAAGTGTCCATGAAGGATACTGTTCCGGAAGGTGCTAAAGGTTGACATCAGAATAGTCTAAGACCCAAGCCTAAGAATAAGACTGCCTTTACACACACAGCCTACATCGGATACAGAGAGATCACAAAGGGTATGCCAAATCCTAATTTCTGTCTGTCTTCTCAACGCCCATCATAAATAGGTTTGTGACTCTTTCTAGCTTAACTCCAACCACTGAGGCAACTGTCTCTGCTGGTCTGACGGTCCCTTGAACTGTTCACCAAAAGATTCTTTGTCCTACCTGGTTTCATATCATATGAAGGCAAAGGTAGTGTACTTCTTTGCAAAGTCATGATGCAGAAGAAGAAAAAGTCAAGAGAATCAGAAGTTATGAGAACAATGATCAGAATTTATAGGAATGAACTTAGGAACGTTGGAGACCCCAGCACCTCTCCAGTTACCCACTTCTACAAAATCTGCTGGAACTCCATTTCCTTTGAGAAACAAAATCAGGCTGAAATCAGCCACTGGTTTTGACATGTTCTTGGCAAGAGGCAGATACCTCAGAGTGGCTACTTCTGTAGGAGACCAAAACATGTCTTATATATGGTCACTCAGGGTGTGAGAATGATTCTGGTCATTTCAGCTTCTTCCCAACAGCAGCAGAATCACAGAGTTGTTCAGGGTTCCCTGAAAGGATCTAGAGAAATCCTGGAGAGATAATTCCAGAGAAATACCCAACTTCAACCTTTCCTTTTTTTTTTTTTTGGCAGAAGCTCCTTTTTCTTCCTTTCTTTCTTATTTTGAACCTTCACAGCACCTACTTCAATGTCACAGCAGCACTGACAGCCTCACTTGCAAGAGGCAGGGAGTAAACAGAGTCTCATCATCATGAGAAAAGCCAGCACTTCTCCAGCTCCATGCTAGCAATTTTTGTGGGAGGGAAAAACAGCAGCTGCTGCAATGCTCACTCTTCCCCCAGTGTGCCACGGTCCCCCACTGCGACCACAAGAAAAGAAAGTTGCAGAGAAATCACTCAACCTGACTCTGGAAGTTTACTCTTCAGCAGTGATTTGCATAGAAGAAACATTACCAAAAAGTTAATGACATTTTGACTTTGCTGTTGAAATGACTTAATTTCAATTATGCAGTGCAAGATTTCCTAGAAATGTGGAATAATGCTTTTTAAGATGGTCCAGACCTTTTCAGGATTTCCAAAGGAGTTGCAAATCATTCTGCTTCAGAAGGAAAACAAGGTTCCAAATGTCATAATTTCCTACAAAACAGAAATTCAGAGTTAATTTCAGCTCTTCCTGCTCTCCTGACACAAAAATGTTAGAAAGTGTAGCTGTATCTGGTACAGTTCTAAGGAGGTGACAAATAGATTTCTCCTTTTAATCGTCTTGCCTACAAAGAATACATACCCTGTCTTCATTTGGAGTTAAAATCAAAATCTTAAAGGCATCATAAAATGGTTACAGAGCAATAATCAAAAGTGATGCATTCTATTTACATGCTGCTTAATCACCTAATTCAGAAAAAGTTCAAAAATAAATCTGATTGCAATGATTACTGAAACTAAAGGCCAAGGGAGACTGAGGTGAATGAATTGCCACCTTTCTGCAGACATAAACTCCCTGGAACAACAATAAGCGATCATAGATCTTTAAAAGTGTTCATTTGTCCACCTACATAATGTATTTATGACAGCTTTTAAAACACAGAGGACCAATTTATACCTGTACTGCCTGAGGTGTAAGATCAAGACTTGTTCCTGGATTTCAAAAATGCATGTGAGTGGGAAGGCAGATAAAGCATTAAAGAGTAGTTGTATGCCGTTTTTAAATTCAGATGTTTATAGACAAGGTTCTGCTTAACACAACTAGTTTAATTGCCATGGTATGTGGGTTTTAACTTGTGTCTATGAAACAAATGCTTTAACTCCCTCCCTGCACAGGAGACAATAGAAGTATGAGTGTTTTGTTCAGCAGGCATCCTTCATTGATGCCACCTGCTGTGATAAGGCAATGATGTTCTCAGGTTCCTGACCTAGTCTATGGTTAGGTGCGCTCTCTTCTATCAGCCCCCAGGCAGGGTGCCACACCTTTCTTCTGGATGCAAAGAAGAAAAGGCAGATGCAGTTCTCTCCCTATGGCCTCTTCTTCCTTCCACAGCAACATAATTAATAGGGAGGACTGGAAAAAAATCGAATACATTAATGATTCATTTATGCCTTGTTGGGGAGGTGATAGGAAACAACAACAACAAAACTTTATGGGGACACCTGGGACAGAGCTAGACTGATTTTATTTGGAGAACAACCTCCAAATTCTGTGGTTTACAAGCCAAGACACTGCTGTGTCAAGGAAACTTGTGGGTGCTGAGAGCTGTACCCCTTGCACAGATTTGTTGTCTTTGTTTCCTTTACTTAAATCAGTAGTAAAACTTACTGGTTATACTGGCTTCCCATCAGCATAATGGTGTGCCCCATCACCATTTGGAAAGGCGTTGTAAGGGCCCAGAAAGCATCCATCCCCTCCTGGGGTCTGGTTGCTGGGACCTGGGGCTGGCATGGGGACACCTTGGTCCCAGACTCGGCTCCCAGCCCATGCTGACTCCTCACAGCATTAAGTAAAAGGTTCTGACAATTTATGTAAGCATATCTACTTATTTCTCACCTCCTCGTTTTAAATAACTAGATGGCATGCCTTGCTCTGCAGTGACATCATAACCATATTGCCCATTCAGTGATGTTTGCCCTCAGACAGCTGAAATACTTAAGCATTGCAAAAGGACATGGAAGAAAACTGAGGCAGGTTGAGAGCAATAGTCAGAGACACAGCCAAGTTTATAACGAACAAAACAGTGCTGGTTGGCAAAACACGATTATATTCCTACCTCTACCTCAGTGAACAGTCTTGTCCCAGTGGAAGGACAGGCTCAGAAATGACACAAATAGCTCTGGCAACTTGCCTTGGTCTAGTTCCCAAGAAAACTTGGGTACAAAATTATCTCACCCGGGGGGTGGCCTGTGGTGCTGGTTTCAGTGTAGTTCTATTTTATTCATGGCTGATATTTTTATACACTGAGAACGAGAAAAAAAAATCTGACTAAAGTCAATCCTGTTGTTCATCCAGAGCTTCTCTAATATACATGTCCACCCTAATGAGTAGTTTACTTTTAGACATCAATTATTTCTGCTTCTTTCCCATGAGACAGTGCCTGGTGTTTGAAATGGTGTTTCTGTTCCCAGTGCTTGTCATTCTCATTTAGTCTAGACCAGCTGAAAAATACGTAGTCAATTCCCACTTCCTTTCTTTGCAGAATTTGCAGTAATAACCTGGAATTACAGTTCAACATCAAATCATTTTCAGCAGACAGCTTTCAGCAAGTAAATACACTCAACTTGCCGAGCTTTTGTCCTGAAGTACAAAAGCTATCCAGATCAAATCAGAATTTTACAAGTTTTCATTTTCACATCACAGTCTATATTTTGTTCATGAACCAAAATGCATGCTGAGATGTGAACTCTTATTTGTTTGAATTTATGTGATGCTTTTAATATGGGGTTCAGATTTTGGGGGGCATTGGAGCACCTTTCTGCTTCCCTACTTCATACTGAAGAACTGTCCACCTTTGAGAAATACATAAAAACCTTTTACTTTTAGGAGAGAACAAAACAGCTTTTCAGGGGTAACAAAAAATCCAAGTGCCACTAGAATACACATAAAATGAACCAAGGAAGGAAATATTTGCTTAATTCCACTGCATGAGGTTAATTTGAACAACAAAACACAAACAAACAAACAACAAAATAAACCAAGACAAACAAACAAAAACACAACAACCCAAGACTGTGCAATGGTACTAAGAGGATCTGTATGATGACAGCTAAAAGCACAGTGTAATTCAATAGCTGGCAGCTGAAACTATAGTTCAGAAAACTCAAGGCAGAAACAAGGATTTGAGATTTTCTAGTGAGGTTAATTACCTATTAGAACAAATCAACGTTGGACTGGAAATTCTCCATCCCCCAGCTGGCCTCACTGCATTGCAAAAACACTCAACTACCACCTTCCTTACAAGTGTGTCTCTGAATACCTTGCTGTAGTGGTTGCCTATCACCACAGTAACATATGGAACTTATCCTTAAGAAGTCTGAAGAGATTCAAGTTCGTGTTCAGTTTTCTGTATATTTACCCAGACCACAATGAACATTTTGTTCCATCTGCTTCCCTGACCACCATCCCCAGGCTCTCTTCTATTTCCTAGGACCATTTCCTAGGACCACCTGCAAAATCACTTACACTCTCCTTAGTGTGTTGTGAACACCCACCCGTTTGGCAAAACATCAAAGCAATTATCTACCTTGACACATACTTCTTTTCTGTTTAAGACATGCTTCCTTCCACCATGCAGTGCCCTCTTCCCTGCTGAGCAGATGTACAGTCTCGCTGGGGTTTTCTCCCCCCTCCGGTCCACTTTTGCCCGTTCTCTCTCATCATCTTTTTCGTGGCTTTTGTTGTTTCATAAGCTCTACCTCTGGGGAGTCTTTGAGAATGTCAGGAGGAGATGTCCCTTAACTTCAAGAAAAAGTCTTACTAGAAAACAGAGAAACTGTGAGTATAGAAAATCCTTTAATTTGATGTTAAAAAAAAAAAAGGGTTTAATTGTTCTCTTAAAATTTCTAACCAGCTTTAGCCCAGAGCTAAACAAGAATGTGGATACAGTGTTAGTACGGAAGAAAACACATTCCATGAAATTCTATAGTATTCTAGCAAAACAGCTCCTTTAAAGAAAAAATGTAATAAGTATTGAAATCTGGAATGACAAAAAACATATATCATTCTATACCCTAATACTATGAGACACACCCCTTTAGCTGTATCTTGTATCTATTTCTCTATCTATTTCTTGTATCTATTATCTAGTGGGGCATGGTCGCTACAGCCCAGGCAGCCTCCAATCTTAACCTCTCTAATGCTCTCTTCCGCGTTGGTGAGCACCAGGTCAAGTAAGGCCTCACCTCGGGTTGGTCCGTCTACTACCTGGACCAGGAAGTTGTCCTCAACAGACTCCAGAAATCTCCTGGATTGTCTTGACCCCGCCGTGCCGCTATCCCAGCAGATGTCCAGGTTGTTGAAATCCCCCATCAGGACAAGAGTTTGTGAGCGCGACAGTTCTTGCAGCTGAAGCAAGAAGGCCTCGTCAACAGACTCCCCCTGATCAGGTGGCCTGTAGCAGACCCCAACCACCAGGTGTCCTTTACTGGACCGATCCTTGATTTTCACCCACAAGCTCTCAACCTGGTCATGGCTGTTTCTCAGGCACAGCTCTTCACAATCTATCCCCTTCCTAACATAGAGGGCAACTCCTCCTCCCCTCCTTCCTCGCCTGTCCCTTCTGAACAGTTTGTAGCCATCTTCATGTCAGAGGGGATGTATCTCTTTAGAGGGCAAGCAGGCATTATTCTGGATTACACAACCTAGAAAAATATTTTCCAAAGCAATCAGTTGTGTAAACTTGCTATTAGATTTCCAACCAGCTATAAACTGACTGGATTTTTATATGTGAGAGAGATTTTTAAATAGGAGGCTTTGTATACTGGGCCTATAATTTGGAGTGGGGAGGTTTAAAACAGCAAGTAACCTAAATATTTAAGGATGTAATCAAGTTCAGTATACAAAGTAAATATACTGACTTTAAACATCTTCATACCCATAAGGTGCTGTAAGCCCAGTACAGATGTATGCTGGGCTGGTGCCTGTGCTGCGTAATAGACTTGCTCTCATTTTCCGCTCAGAGCCCCCAGGTGTTGCTCTAATTCCCATTGGGAGGAACCAGGGACCAAACTGAAGCCAAGAGTCAGAATGGTTCAAGGCTTCTCCAGTTATGTCCTGCTCCCTCACCTGGCCATTCCTCCTGGCACTGAGAGAGGAAGAAAGCACACCCCTGACTTGGGCCTTCTCTTTGGAGGTGGCCTTTCCTGATGCCTGCTACTGCGCAAGAGAGTGCCATTGCTATTACCTGGGTGTGCAGTCATCATGCTTAGTTCAGATAGCAGTCATACAGAAGATACCTGGGGTTCCACGATATTATTACACACAAAGCATTCTCCATGTGAACTATTATTTCAGATACCTTCTGCTGTAGAGGTGGACAGTCATGGCTGGTATAGAAGTGGTACACCTTCCCAGGGACCAGTACTCACTGGATATCATCCAGCTGTGCTCTGGAAGTAACAGAGCTGAGATAGTGACATGCTTGAGATAACATGCTCCCCCTGTTCACATGGTGATACAGCTTCCAGACAATGTGGAAGCAACACTGATGGACTGATACAGTCTTCTCTGGACTTTGCCAGAGCAAACTCACACCTGTAAGTTCCATGTTCTGCTTCAGAAATTGAAACAAAGCTGAATCCCAAAATGGGATCTAGAAGTACAGTACCAACATGAACGGCCACAGACACATTTTTAAGAGATGTGTAAGATAACTCTCTCAAGAGCCATTGCTGTCCAGCACTTGCATGAGTGCAATGTCCATGAAAGAAGAATAGAGACCTTGTGGCTTAATAGTTTTTAACAGAAAGAAAGCTCAGCAGCAGAACTATGAAGACCTGGCAAAGGACCACTCTTGTCCCTATCTCCTTATTCATCCTCTGAGAAGATAAAACCACACTTTAAGAGCAGAAAGCAGAGTGAAAGCTCCATGACTAAGGCACTCAATCCTCCTTTCACCCAGCGCTGTAACCTCAGTCTTCCAACACCCCAAGCACAAGAGTGCTCACAGTGACCAACTCCCTTGGCATAACAGTCTTCCAACACAGGAAAGTATGTACAAAACCTGGCTTCATTAGGGAAAGTGACTTAGATTAAGGGATTAGTAACAGTGATTGTGATTTAAGTGACTTCCCCCAGACACCACAGCTGAGGTGTCACGGCTGCAGCAGTCCCTCGTCCTGGCATGAGAGGGACAGTCCTGCGGGTGAGTGACCTCCTGGGGTGAGGGAGCCAAAGAGGAACTATGATGCTGGACCATGGGTTCTTGCTGCCCTCCCAGCAGAGCCACAGGTGGATCTTGGAGGGAGGGAGAGCACATTCACAGCCCTCTCATCTCCCTCCTATTTCTATGCCAATCTGCTGTTAGCCAAGAGCAGCACTGTAGGACAGATGCATCCCCCATTGAGTCAGGCACAGTCAGACAAGACCATGTTCTCTACCTCATCAGCCCTCTGCAAGAGTGCAGCCTGCACATGGGTCTCCCAAACACCCTGTGGCAGTCTGGCTGTTTCCTGTGGCACGGGAGGCCTCAGTACCAGAGAAATCAGACTAGAGGAAAGAAGAGATGAGGTTGAGGGTGTAGGGATGAAAACAGAAAAAGAAAGAGAAAATGCGTGAGAAATGCATTTTAAGACATCAAGGTACCAGGCCACGTGCCCTCACAGAGTGCCACAGAGGATGTTCTTGGTGAGCAAAGATCTCCACAGGGCTGTCAGAACAGCCTCTGGAACTACAGGAGATGTTGGCGTCCCTAGGTTGGAGCTGGAGGCTAGGTGGGATAGCCTAAGGCATCCCAGCTGGCCCCCAAAACCTATTTTAGGCAGCTGACTCAAGCTCTGAGGAGAAACAATTTCTTCAAGAACTAAATTCCAGTAATAAAATAATGTATTCTTATTTTGTTCGTCATCTCATCTGTTTATTTACTGCTGTGTATAAAGTACGTCTCCAAGGCTTGAGAAAGCTCCTGTCTGAACGTGACAACAGTCTAGTTCAGGTGAAAATAAAACCAAGTGTCTAGCAGGCAGGAATGATGTTTGCAAGAGTGCAAACAGAGTGGCTTCTCTGGAAGTATATAACACAACCTGAGATAGGGAAAGAGAGCTTCCAGGGAATTTTGAAAGGTCAGAACATGCTAGGCCAAAAGGTTGATGTGAAAGGAAAAAGATGACCCTGACTGTGCGAAATTCCCCAAGGGATAGGAGTGTGTCTTGAAACAATCAATCATCATAAAGAAAAATATGAGCACCGAGTGTCTGGAAGACTTCTGGCAGGTGCTTTTCAGTTAAAGAAAGATAATAGAAATTGCATTTTAGTTGGATACATTTAAAGCAGAAAAAAAAGTCAGTGAAAAGGAACATCTAACAATGTTTCTCACAGCACTCACTTCTTTTGCCTGATGAGAGTGAAATGACCAGTTACTGCCACCCCCACCCCCAAAGTCTTGCTGTAGAAGAGAGACATGCTTCTAATGAGACATGCTGAGATTAAGCTGCTATGGCAGGAACTCAGTCTGTGCCAACTAACATCAGTGAGGATGGACAGACATATGTGTCTGGGAGGACAGACCTGAGCCTCTTTCTCTGATACTCAGGTTTCAGCACATCAATGCCATAGGACCATTTTCTAAGCCTGCCATCCAGTGCTAACTGTAAAAGTTAGGAAACATCCTTGCTTTGCAGACCATTAACTTTGGAATTTCAGTGCAACAAAAAGCTGTGTTTCTAGATTGACTTGCTACAGGTCTGCTAACCAGCTGTACCAGAAGTTTGCAGAAGTGAGTATTGATTAATGAGATGAGGCAGTAGTCAATGAAAGCAACAAATGGGTGGGCTCAGAAGGAACGACTCTCGAGAGCTAATTAATGTGTGGACATGCCATATGGGCCGGCGGCGCGTGATTTAGTTCACTACCTGCTGCCACAGTTGGCACTGCACCAAGAAGGATCAGTGCATCTGTCAGTGCCCAGGATCTATAGCAGCAAACTGCAGTGCAGATAGCTTCAAAACAAGTCTTGAACACCAAAACTCTTTGGTAAATCCCTAGAAGAAAAAGCCTAGAAACAGTGTAGAAATAACTGTCTTAAAAATAAAACATGGATTTTTTTCCTAGGCAAAACATAGCCTCACAAACCTGCCTCTCTTCCTGTTTCCCCTTCTCAGTTGCAGACTCATCTCTGCTCTCTAAATCTCCTTTAATTATATTAGTTGACATCCAAATCATATTTTTTCTCTATCTTAAAAAAATCCTTCAGGTTTTAAAAAAATCCTTCAGGTTTTCAGCTTCAGTCTCCACCTTTCCCTCCTGTCTTCCCCAATTCATTTTAATGAGGTCCAGCTTCTTTTCAAAGAGGTGTTGTATCAGTTAGGAAAAAATATAGTATGAACAAATTACATCCTACTCAACTGCTTGTCGTTGGCATCCAAGTACTTCTGTCTTGAAAAAGAAACTCGCTCAAGTATTGATGGTTATTTAGCCAAAGTGCAAGGAGAGAGACTGCTATTCTGCTTGCTTTTGCCAGCTGAAAGACACACAGCCTAGTTACAAGATGCCGGCAGGAGTTGACACCATCACTTTTAAAAGGGAAAAATTGATTTTTTAATCTGACAATGAATCACACAGAAGCAGCAAAGTTAACCAGGGCTACCTTGTGCTCTTGTACCCAGCAGAAACCATTGATTGGGTTCAGGGTATAGGTTTTTGTGTGGAGGGGAGTAAGTGTAAAATCAAGAATCAGTTGTTCTTGAAGATTAAGAACCTAGTGCGAGTAAAATGCTTTGTCCTAAACACTATAATCTATATTTCACAAGAGATAATTTGAGTTTCACATGCACACAGGTATATCACAAAAAGGCAAACAGCGCAGAACTCTCCAAATAGTTGAGAAAAATGAACAAAATTACCATGTTTGCCCTCCCTGCCCTCCCCCCCGCCCCGCTTCATCCTAAATCAGATGTTCATTCTGATCTTACTTTCTGAAGTATCAGACTCAACACCAGCGTATGTATATAAACTCTGCACAGAGATGTAGCTGACATTCACTCTGAGTCAGTGACGGGGCACAATTGCAGGCTACACTGCTGCCTGAGCTGAATGCAAGAAGTGCTACTAGGAATTTATTCTGCATTAACCTTTCTCGGGGCCTGATACAAATGATCAGTTCCATCTAAAGTATTGGAAAATATGCTGTCAGATACAATAGGCATTTGATTGGGTTATCAATGAAGAAAAACAGCTATCTGCTTGGATTAAAGAGATAAATACTCTGCAAT
The DNA here is from genome assembly GCA_013399115.1 of Anseranas semipalmata. Classification (NCBI taxonomy): domain Eukaryota; kingdom Metazoa; phylum Chordata; class Aves; order Anseriformes; family Anseranatidae; genus Anseranas; species Anseranas semipalmata. The sequence goes on along the minus strand of VXAA01005570.1, from coordinate 334,640 downwards.
ATTTGCTTCAGAGAATGAATCAAAGAAAACACAGCTTTCAGCTGAGATGTTTATGTCTGTCTTATGCATCAGCAGATTTGATCATAGTGGAACTTTAATGAGGTATTTGTGCAGAGCAGTTGAAGTTGTCTAATTACAGACTTTTCTAGGAGCATCTTTTGTTCCCAGTGGGACCTGGCCTATTTTCAGAGTAGTCTGACTGGAAAGAAAGGATTAGTTTACCTGTCTCTATTACTGAAAGCTAACATGACTGAAGGCACTAAACAGTGCCCCTTTGTACCTGCTGAGAAAATTCTCTCCAATTAGACTTTAGGTTCAACTCAATGCTTTAAATTTTGGACAGAGAATGTGTTTGATTGAAGTTCAGCAATAAGGAGAGAGGCAGCTGACAAAAGTTTGTGGGCTCTCTGAAACTTAGAAAATAAATTACTTTTATTATTCTCTGGTGAGAAAACTTGCAGGTTTTATCTGACTAGATTATGTCATTCGTGTCTCTTCACAAATAACGAGAACAACATAGGGTGACAACACCATGATGATGCATAATTCATACACAAGCAAATGTTGACTACCTTATAAGCCACTAATTCTGCTGGAAGTACGAAAGTACCATAGTTAGGATGAATAGCTGAGTAAGACACCCACAAGAGAAGATCCTGAAGAAAGAATTGAGCATGGAGTTGGGTGGCTGAAATCTGAGTTACATGTGGAAGAGATCAGATGGCTTAAAAGAGTATTCAAAGTGGCCATCAACCTGAAAAGGGAGCCACTAACAGTTGACATGAGGGAATGGTAAACTAATAAATGTAAAATTTCAATAAATTCTGAGTACTTGGTGTACAATGTCCCTTCTTCCACCAGAATGTTGGCCCTGCCCTGGCAAGTCTAGGAACCTCTTTTGGGAAGAAGTAGAAGTGAGGTCTCACTGCTTTGTTTGCTCTAAGGACTAGACTTTTTTTATCCAGGAGTGGCACCGTCACTGTCCATATTTCCAAGGAGTTGCAACTAGATTCTATAAAGTAGTCTATCCTCAGCATGGTTGATCAGGTTCTTCTGGGAACAAGGGAAGAAAATCCCAGAGTATGACTACAGGTCACAGTGCTCTATTGGGCAAAGATTCTAGTTTAGAATAAGCTAGTTAAGATAGGGAAAGCATCACAGCTGTATCAACTTTAAAAAAAAAATCTATCTAGACAAATCAAGTTTGCTTCTTAGGAAGTGTCATTAACGAGGGTAGAGCAGTACTGTTCAGTGGCTGGACCTCTTCAAGCATCCAGGTGTGCTCACTTGCTGTTTGGGCATTTCTGTGTGCCTCCCCGTACTACATGGAGACCTTCAGAAGGACAAGAGCTCTGCTAGGGCTGTTCTGGGAACACACAGAAGTAGAATTATGGGTTTCTGGAGGACATTAAAACCAGACAGGCTTGGCAGCAGAGTGAGGTACTCTGGATATCATAGCTCCAGTTCTGCTTAGATCACGCTTTTAATGTTTATGTGCTGTGTAGGATTTAGCATGGGTTCTTCACATATTAAGTCCATATGTCTGATCTAGCTAAGTATCTTCCTCTTGGTAGAGATGGGCAAAAGAAGCTGCAATATCTTTGCTGGAAAGTAGAATAAAAAATGCTTGCCAGCATATTTTTTAAAAAACAGATTCTGCAGCTACTATGAATTAATATTGATTTAAATTAAAATTTACTATCCTCTACTAACATGAATGGTTGGTACAGTAACAGCTGAACTACTGTTCATAGGTTTTAAATGTCTGACACTTTGCAATCAAATCTGGTGTTTAAAATCTACAAGCATGATACTGCAGTTTTTGTGTTTGCCAGTGAGGAGGTAGGAGATGGATGAGGAGGTACAGATTCAAATCTCCATGGACGTATGTGCATTGAAGAATGAGCAGAGCAGCTCAGCAGAAGGAACCATCCAGAGACTAAGTATGGCAATTATCAGACATGTTCACAAGCTATTTCTGAAGCTCTATGGGAGTATCTGGTAACAGCCATTTAGCCTGACACATCACTCTCCATCTTTTCCTGCCAGTACAGTCAGTCTAATCACAGTGGAAAGTTTATAAATGTAGGAGTTAAAAATACCTCTAACTTAAAAGTTTGATCAATGCAAGACAGAGAAGTGTGCCTCATCTGAGTGTTGATATGCAATGCCTATACCACACCCAACCAATACAAGTTCTAGCTGGGTTTCACCTACTAAGGCATCCTTCCATAAGTGTACTTTCACCCTTCACATATTCCATGTTTGCCAGCTACTTAGTCTTATCCAAACTTACCTGGGAGTCAGTTACAGGTTATAGCATGGCTGTTGCACCACAGAGACTAATTAGAAAAGGTGGTCTCTGTATATCAGGAGGAATACTTGCATACTTAATCTTATTTTGTATTATATTTATCTCTAAAATATTTCACAGATTTCTTTTAAGTTAGGATATGGAAACCAACCTGACATACATATCTACATTCTTGCAAGCTTCCTACTCTATGGAGTTCATCTCCCACACTGATTTCCTATCCTTCATGTGGAATTAGCATTTTATGAAAGTTATAATCACATTTTTATTCAAGTGCTTAGTTTTCTGATATTCCTACCTGTAACAAGTAAAATGGATGCCCCATCCCTGGAAGTGTTCAAGGCCAGGTTGGATGGGGCTTTGAGCAACCTGATCTAGTGGAAGGTGTCCCTGCCCATGGCAGAGGCATTGGTACTAGATGATCTTTAAGGTCCCTTCCAACTCAAACCATTCTGTGAATCTATGATTCTATGATTCTAAAATATGCCCATCTCATGCTGAAAGGAATTGTAGAAGGTGAGTTACTAATATCGAGTCTAACTCCTAGAAACCTGAACTGTTGCTTATATATCTCACCTTCCATATACTGCAACACTAAATTGTGTTTGCCCATTGTCTGTGAAGAGATATGGGTTGGAAAACCTGCAGTAAAATCTTCTTTTTGTCCCAGATCATATCCCAGCCTTCTCTCTCTCAAGCCAACCACTGACAAGGTGAATTAATACATTATTGAAAGCTAGGCCACTTTTTGGCAAAGGTATGCTTTCCTGATTTCTTCAGTTTACCAACCTGCACCTCCAAGAGAAAAAGAATGGAAGGCTTGAAAGAAATGAATAAGGAAGATATCTTTCTGATGACATGGCTACAAGATTCTTATCAAACACTATATCTGTAGCGAAGTGCCAAAGGCACTATACTCAGAATTACAGGACAGACTGCTGTGCAGGCCTGTAAAAAGATATGTCATTCAGCTTCTTAAAGGATAATATCTTCAAACCACTGCTTTCCTGAAACATACAAAGAAAGATGGAGTTTTGGGCCATTGTCCAACAGGTTTCAAAGCCTTTATTGCCTTTTGGTCTGCTAACGAAGGACTGAGTTCAGATTGTAGATAACTAAACCTGAACACTTAAAGGTATCACAGGTGTCACAGTGTCTACATTCCTGCTGTGATCCACGTTAATTCTGGCTAGAGAGCCCAATGAGATATTTGGTTCCCCATCAGGTGAGCCTACATTTGATCAGCTAAATAACTCACCTGCTGTCACAGGCAGCATTGGTGCATCACACACAGCTGTCTCAGCAAGATCATTGTAGCCTCAGAACACCCCAATTCTCCCCTCCCCTTTAGTAGTTTTGGGTCAAAGAAACCTATTAACTCTGTGGGTTTACTTCCAGTATTGCCATTTTGAATTAGAAGAGCATGAGTTAAACAACTTTACACTGAAAATTGTATTATAATCAGTTAACAATCCAATTATTCTCATGAGTGTAATTTATACAAAATTATGATGACTGGAGTAACGGTAAAAAGACATGGAATTCCTAGTATTGTCATAGATTGCACAACAATGGTAATAAACCTAAGCAGCGATTACTATAAAAAGAAGAAAAAAAGAAAAAGAAAATTATTTTAATGATAATGAAAGAAATCAGTTTGGAATCAACTTTTCAATCAGTCTGCAAAACAATATAGCATTAAATAATCAGTACATTATTTCTGATTGACTGAATGAAGGTTGATATCTGCTCAATTATTAGATTGCCAGACATATTTTCATAAACAGCAGCATACATTTGCAAAGGGCCCTAGCTTATGTGAAAAGAATAGTAATATCCTATTTTGTAGCCAGAGGTTGTGTAGGTAAGGAAAGAAATTCCCTCTGTACTGGCTTTCAGTTTTACTCTGAGGAGACCTAGAAATATCCATCTCTTCTTGACAAGTGATAGTAGACTGTACAGAAAAAAAAAAAAATCAGTAAGCACAGTTTCATTGCATCAGAAGTCAGAAAACTCTCTCTGCTAGATTTGAACCAAATTCTAAAAACGAGAGTCTTCATTTGAAAATGCTCATTCCCCACCAGTACTTTTCACTGCAGAAAGCCATAGTTCGAATGTCCCAGGCACTTTCAACTCATATGGAGATCTCAGAGATAACCAGGAACAACATATGCACTGATTTAATATGAAATATTCTAACTGTTCCCAGAAGAGTAGGAAGCTGATGTCACTGACTTATGAAATATTATCTTTACATTGAACATTTATACTAATGAGTACATTTATAGTCAGATAAAATAAGGGCTGCATGGCAGATTACCAAATTGTATCTCCTGCCATGTCCTGTGCATGTTCACATCCAGCTCTCCTCATCACCAACACCTCTTCCAACATTCATTAGATCTTGTAACATGTTTGTCACTTGTCTGTTCACTCAGTCAGTCCCAGCAGGAGAAATATTTGCAGTTGAGTGTCTTCTATAATAATCCAGCTGATATTTAGAGTCAGCAGACCACTTTTTGCCTTTGCTGCAAGAGTTCAGTTGTGTGCGGGTGGAATTCATCTTATCCAAATATAGTCCACAGAAAGAAATAAGCACTGCTGGGTAAGATTTGTCTACACTATTTTAGGCATTGACCTCGGGATGAGAAGGTTTCTGCTATCAAGCACCTACTTCTCTTTGCTGACAGTACAGTGAGCCTGTGATGACTCACTCAGATGTAGGAGTCTACATCTGGTCCAATGAATCCTGCCTGGAGTCTCTTGAAGATAAGGGCAAGACCTTGAATTGGAGGCAACCTTTTATGAAAAGCTAATGTAAAAAGCAAATGTGCATAGCAGCCTTCACTGCTGAGGAGATAAACTATATTGGGAGTGAGGTTCTTGCCTGCTATTTGTGGATTTTAAGATATCCATGATAAAAAATGCTCCATGATTCGGTAATACCTGAGCTTATTCCTGCTACATTGCATCTTGCTCTGGTGTATATTTCTGTCTAAGTCAGTGTTACACATCACTATGTGGAAAGCTTGATGTTTCAGTGATTAACAAGACTTGCTTAAATGTGATAACCTCTGATAAATAAAAAATTCATTAATTTAAAATGCAACAACTACTCCTAAATAACAGTTTATGCAGACAAGAGGTAGGTGGCAGAGCATGTCATTGAACATCAGCAATGTGGTAGATTGACACCCTCCCTGCCTGGTAAATGTATCTGATTGGAATCTTTCAGCATCTCACTTGTAATGACCTACATCAATATTTCTATATAAATAATTTTTGTGTAATGGAGAACAAACAACTACACATTTCAGAGTATTTATCAAACTACTATCTTAAAATGCATTCATGCACAAATGACAAAGTGGCATTGTTTTTTTCAAGAAATAAATAAATAAATTTGCACCTATTCTATACAACTACAAGAATGTCTTTCATGTCTGCCAATTTTTTTTCAGATTACTTTTGTGTACTCCAGTTGTAGTGCAGTGAATCAGAGATCAGACTTTCTCAACAGCAAAAATAGAGGCTGTGAAATGACACAGGGGGAATGTTTTCAGCACCCATCAAGACTGTCACTAGTGCCAGCAATCAGAGTTGACTGTAGACAGGACATTCAAAGGTAAGTTTCTTCCACAGATAATTAAAAAGTCTATCTCATCAATCCAACAACAGATTTGAAACCCAGGAAAAATCTTGACCAGCAAAAAAGCTTTAGGACTAATCCCCAAATCCAAACAATAATAAAAAGTGTAGCACTTCTAAGGGGATAAAAAAATGCATGAGCTGTCTATATTTTGTTGAATAGGGATGGGTATATTCCCTGAATGAGAATATACACAACCTGCATCAAACTACACGGACTTGCAAAAATGGGAAACATTTCACAGAGACCAGGAATAATCTTCTGTAACTAAAATCTGACTTCTGAAAACAGACAGAAGTGTTTCCTAAAGAAAATGCTGGAAATCCTTGTGTGAACGCTGTGCACTTTTGCCTAACTTCAAGGCAGAAAGCTACTATATTTTAGAAAATAAAATCTTGTTATTCGGTGAGGGTGATAAAAATACCTCCTAATCCAGGGCACATAGGAAATGGGACGCTGCCAGTTTTTTCTAGCTTCAATCACAAAGTTAAATTCAGCTTGCTCCAAAACTTCGTTACCTGAGACATGACTTAATAAAGTATAAAGCTGAAATCAAACACTGAAACATATCAAAAGTTAGACTGAATAGTTAGTTGAATAGTTTAAATGTTTTCATCATTGTACTCCCACACATGGGCACCAACTGGATCACTATGGTACTATTAGACCAAAAAAAAAAAAAAGCTAATTTTATTTTAATCATAGCACTTTCTTCTCCCTCTGCACAATATGAGCAGCAATCTTCAAAATCAGTGGGTGTTGCTCAGTTTTTGAAGCTGAGGAATAGGGCGTCATATTTTTTAAAGGCTCCTTCAATTGCAGAAGCTGGCCCACTGTCCTCATAGTGGAGCTAAACAGAGTCAACACTACCTTTGCCATAGACAGAATAGTTTGTAAGATTCTGGGGCAAAGTTTCAACCAGAATTTCTCTAACTGCATGTTTGATAAGAGCATTCCACCCCAACATAGTTCCTGAAGCCTTGGAACAGTTACTTTTTGCAAAATTGACTATATTCTTGGAAAAAGTCAGGATGATCTGCAATCAATTGATATGATTTGCAGAGTTTTGAATAAAATCATAGATTCACAGAATGGTTTGAGTTGGAAGGGACCTTAAAGATCATCTAGTACCAATGCCTCTGCCATGGGCAGGGACACCTTCCACTAAACCAGGTTGCTCAAAGCCCCATCCAACCTGGCCTTTAACACTTCCAGGGATGGGGCATCCACAGCTTCTCCGGGCAACATGTTCCAGTGCCTCACCACCCTCAGAGTGAAGAATTTCTTCCTTATATCTAGTCTAAATCTACTCTCTTTCAGTGTAAAACCATTACCCCTTGTCCTATCACTGCAGTCCAAAAAGAGTCCCTCCCCAGCTTTCCTGTAGGCCCCCTTTAGGGACTGGAAGGCCACTGTAAGGTCTCCCCAGAGCCTTTTCTTCTCCAGACTGAACAACCCCAACTCCCTCAGCCTGTCTTCACAGGAGAGGTGCTCCAGCCCCCTGATCATCCTCGTGGCCCTCCTCTGGACACTCACTAATAGGTCCATGTCCTTCTTGTGCTGGGGGCCCTAGAGCTGAATGCAGTGCTCCAGGTGGGGTCTCATGAGAGCCGAGTGGAGGGGGAGGAGAATCACCTCCCTTGACCTGCTGGCCACGCTTCTTTTGATGCAGCCCAGGATACAGTTGGCTTTCTGGGCTGCAAGCACACATTGCTGGCTCATGTTGAGCTTCTCGTCAACCAACACCCCCAGGTCTTTCTCCTCAAGGCTGCTCTCAATCCATTCTCCGCCCAGCCTGTGTTTGTGCTTGGGATTGCCCCTACCCATGTGCAGGACCTTGTACATGGCCCTTCATGAGGTTCGCACAGGCCCACCTCTCAAGCATGTCCAGGTCCCTCTGGATGGCATCCCTTCCCTCCAGCGTGTCAACGACACCACACAGGACTTCATTTGCATGTACGGTTGCATTGAGTACCCATTCCAGGACCATTGCACAGGCATGATCATGCATTCATCCATAATCAATCACTTTTGGACATCGGTAATTGAGCTTGCTTCTACACTAATGAAATGTTGAGCTTTTGTGCTTTAAGATTTTTTTTTTTTCATATCTTTCTTTGACACTTTTAGTAACATTTAAAATTGGAGTAGCTGAAGCCTTGTGGTCTAAAAATTGTCGGTTTTGACTGTTAGGAAGCAGTGACTAATTAGGGAAGAAATAGACATGGAATATAAAGCAAAACCGTGAGCTTTTATTTGTTTAAATCCATGCAGTATTTTGTACATGCATTTAGCAGGTAAAGTGCCATCATTGCACCTCCAGTGCGCTTGTAAGCCACCCACTCATTCTCCTGCCTCTGTGGTGTGTTTCTATAGTGGAAGGCTTCCCTGTTGGTCTTTGACATACATAATCATTTGAAAATGACTTTTTTTGTGATTTTGCTTCCCTTTATTCCACGCTTTACTGGCAGGGCACATGTTCCTATTTACTTTATGTTTCAGAAAAAAAAGAGAGAGAGAGAGAAGAGAAAGAAGAGAGAGAGGAGACAAGAAAGAAGAAAGAAGAAAGAAGAAAGAAGGAAGAAAGAGGAGAAAAATAAGAGTAGTTTTAAGATTATTAAGATCTGAATGTAGCTACATTTTTCTCTGTTACATGAAAAAAAAGAAAAAGAAAAAAGAAGATTCTATACATGACTAGATGGCATTCCAAGGCATGGAGTTGGATACTGATGTCTCAATATTTTCCCATAGAAAATTGAGTTGAATTAATTCAGCACAATGTAATATTGCATTTTCAGTCATTTTCAGTCATTCTTCATCTTTTCTCTTGGTTGTAAAGAGAAAATGTTTGTGTTGAGCTGAATCTAAATACAAGACAAATGTATCTATTGCATTCGCTTTACAGATGTAGAGGTAAATTACGTTGAATGCACATGTAACAACGTTGTTTGTTTAAATGGAAAAAAAAAAAACAAAACATTTTGAGACATGAAAATACATCTCAGAACACATGACTATGATGAAGTAAGAGATATTTGAAGCATCCTAACATGCCCGATCTCCTGAACAGGCACTGCTGTTTTATGTACTTACTCAATATTTCAGAGGTTTATGAAGTCCTAATTCAGGTTCTTTTTTAATAGTACTTGCCAAGAAGCAATATCTTTCAAAGAAGCTTTAGCTACAAGTTAAGCCTCACTTGACAGAAGCAGAAATCAACTATGAAAATTCTTCAGGAGCTAGGTTGCAAGTCTCCAGCTGTCAGAAACTGAACTACCTGTGATTACCAGTTGAGCCTCACACTGTATAGTGCTGCAGAACAGAGCACTCAACCAGCCATCTCCTGCACCAGCAGCCGCAACCTTGTCGGCAAAGCACCTTTCCAAGGCAACTGTCCTGTCAAAAAAACAGAATTAATTAGTATGATGCAATGTGCAATATTAGGATGATGCAGCATGATGCAATTCTAACACAGCTTTACAGCTTCCCAGACTCTATTACCTTTGCATGCCAGTTTACTTCAAATTCACTTGGACATCTCATTGATTAACACAGACATATTCTTTGGGGTTTAAAAAACACAACCAAATAAACAGCATATGCACAAACACTTAGACACCTAGAAGCCTTTAAAATCCAACTCTGAGACTTTTGCCAGTTGTTCATGGTGCTTGGTTCAGCTTCCATGCCAGCAGCAGGGTAAGCTAGCTCCTCTCTTCTGGGTGTGTATATCAGCTGCTATCAGGTAAGAGCTGTGTCATTCCCACAAGACACCCAGAGAAGTTCAGATTGCATGCCAACCTTCTTTCCTGGGCAAAATCAATGCAAGAGATAATATGTTTCATTAACAAAGTTAATGCCCAGAGACCTCATTCAAGATCAAATCATTAGAAATTATATTGATTTCTTTCTGGAAGAGATCAAACCTGAGGAAGAGCTTCCAAAGCCTACTCTGTAACATGCTTTTCTGCCATATTCAAGGGTCTAATACAAATAAGATTTGTTATTATACTGTCTGTGTCAAAAGGTGACAGGCTTAGAAATAATTCTTGTCCAAGGCAAGACAGGAGCAGGACTCATCTTAGAGCACAGTAATTTCAAGTTCAGGTTGGCCCTGTGAGCAGGGATTGCACTAGATGACCTCCAGAGGTTATTTGTAACCTAGATTATTCCATGTTTCTACAAATTCTACTTCCTGGATCAGGCTGACCAAGTGAAACTCATTCTGACATGTATGGGGAGCTGACTGATGCCATCTCAGGCAGTTCACAACTATTTTCTTTGAGAATTATGGGGGATGTGAGAACAGAAACCTTGCAAAGAGTATGTGGCATATCTATTTGCTTAAAAAAAGTTTGGAGACGGAAGGCAGAAGTGTCATAATTGTAGCCAGGTTTGGTTTCCTGAGCTAGTACTGCCTGTAAAGGTAAAAAGTCCCCGACTCTTCTGGGCAGCATTCAGGTAAAAAGGAGGTATTTTGCTGTCTAACAGTAATTTTTAGAGTAGCTTGAATACCCTACTGGGTTACTTATACCATGTTTTCTAATTGTAAGCTATATACAATTGCTTGAAAAATCTCATGCCAAAAATTATCACTGTCAAGCTAGAAGGATGTCCTGTGGCTTTCTGTGAAAATCCAGCTTGTTTCTGGCATTTCTCAGGATTTCCATTAATGACTCATGCAAGAGTGGGGATTGTTATTTATGAAATTTGTATATGATCTGAAGTTTAATGTGAGTTGCAAGCTCTCTGACTGTAGAATTAAAATGAAAGAAATACTAACTGGAGTAGCAGTCTGAAATAAATAGGCCGCAATTCATCAAGGACGGGTGAAAAGGTAGGAATAATGAACTGCACAAGTAGAAGGTCTAAAAACACTGGATTAGCATAGATTTTGGAGAAGAGGGCCAGGCCTGCAAACTGACTGAATTTAGTGTCACACAGCTGCAAGGTATTTATCTACCTCCTTCTGGCATGGAGAAGCCGTTTGGTTTTATGCAAGATGTGAAGTAATCCTCACCCTCTTTCCAATTCTGCTAAGGCATCAGTGGGGATTCTGCCTCTAGTCTGGAATACCACAATTAGAGAAAGATGGGAGCAATTGGCATGTCAATAAAAAAGCAACAAGGATAATCAGAGGAAACATGGCTTGTCAGGAGCAGTTGAAAGAAATGCAGTTTAACTTAAAGAAGAGTGAGAGGAAACATAACAATCTCAGGATACATAAAGGGCTGCTGCAGTTACTTTGAGAGCATTTCCTCATGAGGGATGTGTATTCCAGGATTCTATAGCACTGTGCTTCTTGTAAGCAAAGCAAGTATTCACCTGATGTATACCTAAATTTAGGTCCCAAGTGGATCCATTCCGCCCAGCATAAATGCCTGTCAGTACAGCAGTGTACCTCATTATGGTTCATATTGAAATATGATCTACGGGCTGTTGCAAAATGCCATTCTACATGCTCATAGGTGCAAGCAAGTAAGAAAACAGGCTGGTGGTAAGTTTTCAATGAATGTGGAGTGCTATGTATGAAAACCATCTTTGTCCCACAGTGTAGCCCACATACTGTAATTAGAAATGGTCATGTAGCCTTTAAAGGTTGGTTATATAGGGTCAGCCGATGGTGATAGCTGTCTTTGTAGGCCTCCAATACATTTTGGTTATGTACTTATTAAGCTATATCAAATGAAAACTGAGAAGGAAAAGGAGGAAAAGGAGAATGAGGAGATACATCATGAGAATTCAACTGACATGTGAGATGGTGCCACCTGCCTTTTTCTGGTAGAGAAGCTCCAGAATGAATGCTTTCCCTCAATTTACCTCTGGTCAGCTGTGCGGCCCTCTCAACTCCATTAACAGGCTTTTAAACACCTAGTTCATAGAGAGAAATCCACATGCCAATGATTTAGCTCAGTGCTTGAATCCTACTGCAAGTGATTTTGCTTGTTGCAAGAACCTTCACCCATCTATATCTGTTCTTGGCCTTTTCTTGTTCTTACCTTACTGGTATTTTCTCCTTTGGCTTCTCTGCGCCTTTCATGGAGACAAGCTTTCACAGGAGCAGCTAAAAAAAACTCCTTGCTGGTGCTATGTGATTCATTGGAGTAGAAACCCTCACTAAGTTCCAGAAAGGAGCTGAATTTCTTAAAAGAGGTCTTAAATAAATGAACACAATTTTAAATAGTCTTTCTTTGCTGAAGGAGTTGTGTTCATGTATTTTTAATGGCACATTTTCTAGCACTGGAGATAAAGGACAGCATGCCTGACAGCTGCATCCCTGTCCCTTTCCACTGCCGTGGAGAGGGAACATCTTGTAACTATTACGTAGTAAAGAGTCCTGTCCCCATCCTGAGTTGTCTGCATTCTGCTGAGATGAATCCTGCCTTCACATTCCGTTCATTTTTTGCAACTGAGCAGCATGCGTTTGCACTTCCTCTTGCTTAAGTATGAGAAAGAATAGCTTCGCCTCCCCCTCTTTTGTAAAGAAACCACTTGTGGTTTTGTAGATGCTGTAAGCTTCTGGGGAAGAAAATAACATTTTCCAGCAAAACAAAGAAGAACCTGGTCACTGATTGAGGCATTTAAATTCCATGTGTTGTGAGAGGGAACAAAGCAGAAGTAGAAAAGAAAGTGCTCTTGCATTCAGTGTGCATTTTTCTGCGAACACTCCTCATAACCCTGGGCTTGAATGGCAGCTGAGTAGCAGCACTATTTCCACAGGCAAAAGCTCTTGCTGTAGCTGAGGTATCTTTTTAACTTTTGCAAAAGCATTGTCAGGTAGTATGAAGACTTTAACAGAAGGATCAAACAATGTGCAGAATGGTAAATATTGATGTTCTATCTGCAAAACAAACTGAAAAGGCCTAACTACGTCTATGAAGTTCTTGGAAAGTGAACCCAAGAGCTGTGAACCCACTCAAGGAGATGTTCCCCTGGATGTCTGTATGCAGGCAGTTTGTTTCCTTGCTAGCTTGGTATTAATCATAATGAAAGCTGATTATATTGTGGGCTGTAAGGGATACACTGTCACAAAACTGCAGACATATACAAAGTTCAGTATCTTTCGTCTGTTTATTAGATCACTTCCCACAAAACCCACTTGCAGAAAGGCCCTTGTCTGGAAACCTTTCAGGCTAAAGTTAGTCTGTCCATGCAGAGGCCAGATACGAGAAAACACAAACAAAAATAATCATGTAGAATGACATAAAAGAACCTTGCATCTGTACCATGACCCAGAAAATCCATGGAAAAACATTGTTACAACTATCTGAGGGTAAAGGATTAGCATATTTAATAAACACATTGTGGAAGGGGGGTGGTTCTGAAAGGATGCTTAGCAATCATCAGCTGGAGTATCTTTTTCCCTAAAGGAACGTGCCAACTCAATAATTTGCATGCATTGCATACCCATGGGACACGTGGATTTAATTTAACCTTTCAAGGGAAATTTGTCTGCCCTTCCACCTCCCTGCCCACACTGCCCATGATAGTGCTTAGAAATGTATTTCATAGGGCTGACAGACTCCCCGCCATGCAGCCAGATGCCTAACAAGCCTAGAAGTCTGAGCTTGACTGGTGGTTGCTGAAATTTCAGTTCCTGTAAGTTTGCCTTGTAAGTATTTTGAGCTCAGGATTACTGGGGGACCCTCTTCATTTTGCTTCCAAAGTTGGAGAATGTACTTGAAATGTGAAGAGCTGCAGTCTTCTCCATCCTATAAACCTTCAAAAATGAATATTGTGGTGCAGCCCAAAACCATCTTTTTGTCAGCAAAAGAATAACCAAGTAGGGGATTCTAGGTTCAGACTTGGCCAACTTCTCAGAGCTGTTACAAATCAATAGGCAGCTGTGGACAAGTACTTACCAGAATAGTTTACTTCACAAGGTAGCAGAATCTCTCCCATAGGAGATTTTTTTAAGAACAAGGCAGACCAACATTTGTCAGTAATGACGTGGGTAGAGCTGCGCTTGCTGCAAGGCTGGTCATGGACTACCTGACCCCTGCAAGCTCTTCTGAGCACCTTTTACTTTTATTCCAGGTCACTGGATGATGCAGCATTTTGTTCCATTTCAGCCTCCTAGACCACAGTTTACATCCTCTGCCTTTGAAGCTCTTGAGATCCAAGCTGTTTTTAAGCACATTATTGCAAAAGGAAACCTTCAGGAAAGGATTGACAGGTTGAGTGAACAGTTTGCAGAGGAAAAGCTATGTGCACCTCTTCAGCACATTCTTGCATTAGAACTGGGCACACCCCTTGCTCTCTACTCCAGTGAAATAAATCTGCTCTGCTCACCAGTAACCTAGAAATGAGAAAAATGCAAGCAATTTAAATGGGAAGATGAGGATGAGAAGGGAGACAAGCTGCAGGGTCAGCTGCCTTAAAACATGTATAAACACATGCCCTGCCAGCTATTAATAAGAGTAGGTCTGAGGAGGCTAAAGTATTTACATCTTTCACCACAAGATATTCATGAGAAACACACTTTGGTGCCATGTACTTTTTTTAAATAGTATGAAATTGAAAAATGTATGCATCCTTTTGAGGATGCAGCCTGCAGCTTGCTTACACTGAAGTCAGTAGTCTCAGTATTGATCAAACTGGGAAAATGCCAAACAGAACAGCTGCCCACAACCAGCATCGTTTTAGCCCTCTTTTTCTGGAGTCTCTCAGATGTGAGTGGAGAGTAGGACATGGCCTGGACAAAGTCATCTAGCAGCCCATGATCTGCTACCTCTTGTATCTGCCTCCTCTTTCATGTACTAACACAAAGTGGCCAGAAGTAAGAGACTTCATTCCAAGCCAGATGGGCATTTATGTGATGCGAGAATGCATGTATCCTTATGTTTGCATATGCCTGGGAAATACTTACAATTTTGTCATAGAAGAGGCCCAGTGAACTCAGTGGAGAAGTAGGAACCTCATCAGTCAGGAGTTTAAATGTTTAGTTGAAATGGGACCATTTTCTTTATTGTAAGAAAGATCCTCATTCAGTGTTAGAAGTAGTTGATTCTTTACTGTTATAAATAGCAACCCATACTTCCTCCCTCAGCTAATTTTTACCAGTATGCCAATTTTTCGGTCTTAGGGCCCAATTCTGACTACCTGCCTACTGACGTTACATGTCTGCATAACAGCATCAGCTCTAAAGCAATAGCTCTCTATTCATTGTAGAGCAAGCAAGATAAGAATCTGGCCCTCAAAGCACGATTTAAACTTGACCTGGATGATTCATGCCTTTCAGATCTCAAAATGAGATTACTGCAAAGTGCTTTATAGTGGGCTGCCAAAAGAGCTAATCCATTCCCTGAAGCTAATGCACAATACAGGGACTTGATTGTTATCAGAGGTGGGCAGAGTGGGACCTGCCTACTCACTACTTGTCTGTCAGCATTTGCTGCTTTTTGGTACCTAGAAAAGGCCTACAGTTCTCCTTTTAGCTTTTAAAGCTAATAACAGACTGGAAATTGTTGTTGCCAAGGACATCTGTAAATGTGCCTTAGGGACTTATAAATACTTCATAATATTGAATTGTTCCCGCTTTTGCTAGCCACAAGAATCCTATCAGACCTGTGAGTGTAATTTCCAGTGACTCCTGTCAAATTGAACATGAAAACAAAATGGTGGACACTGCCACGCATCTCACTTGAACCACCTCTGCGAACAGCCTGCTATTAATAGGCATATAATGAGCTCCCTTTCAGACTAGGAGCCCTCCATCAGTCTTTCATGATCAGATTTTAACTAATTTGAACTTGGATCTTCCTGTGTGAATTTTCTTCTTTTGCTACAAAATTTAAACAATTTCTATCATATTAAATTTCTTCTCACATTTCATTTTTTTTTCTTGTAAATGGAGATCGAAACACAAGTTCAGCTTCCGGACTTTGTATCACATTTGCATGACTCCAGGCAGGTTTTGCAATATACTCTGCAGAAGCAACAAATGCAGCAGAGGTGTATTTCTGTTCTTGGTATGATTTGCCCAGAAATCCTTTCCTGCAAGTCCGGGAGTGCAGCAGTCAGACCCTCCACACTTCTGCGAAGGCATAAGGCTGGGTGCAGCTGTGGAAGCACTGGGACACACACAGGAAAAAAAGTATTTGCTGCAATACAAAAGACTGCTGCATTACTAGACACAGGAGCATGGAAGGTAAGTAGAGATTTTGTAGATCTATTGTAGCAGAATAAATTTCCCTCACAGCCACATGATGACTTTCTGCAGAGCTTAAATTAGTATGCACTTTGTCAGCCCATATTCTTTAATACTGTCTGTTTTAATAGGGACAGCTGGACCCCAAGACAATCCCATCATCAATCAATGCTATCAACTGTGGCTATGCTATTTATGCAGCTGACTCTTCCCTGCAGTTGCAGAGTTTATGACTTTGGAATTACATACCTAGTTTAAAGCATCCAAATTTGACATGTTTGACAGAAAAAGATGAGTGAGATTTGCTATCATTAGCAGGATCTAAGGACAATAAATGGGTGCCAACTCTAGGATATATCTTCACCTCTATTGCACTCAAGTGAAGCAATCAACTGACACCCCATAAGAAGTGGCTCCAATCCTTATGCAGACCAGCATTTTGCTTATAAAGGCAGGAGATTGCAAGTGTTAAGGGTTACATTATCCCTCAGTGGAAAAATCTTAGCAATGAAGTGTAACTACAATATATTCCTATGATTCAAAGACAGTAAAAAATCTATTTTTATCTCCATTTCATGTATGCCTGAGTTTAAGGAATTAAGACTATGCTGTCATATCAGTGATAATGCTAAACATGCAAATTTATCTTTCTTCCACGTCCATTGTTGTTTTTCCTACTTTAGTGTGTAATTTGTTGCATTTTATTTGCTAAGTAAAAATCCTCAATTATTTTGATTATAATCTCCACTTCTAGTCATTTTTAATCACGGATTACTTTGCTCCTTGTGAAATAAGGCTATTGAGGCAAAAACTGTAGAAGCAAGTACATGAAGCCACATCGTTTACTTCCTTAGAAAGAGTCATGGTTTATGCAGGTGTATGTTCTCTTCAAAAAAAAACATTTAAATGGATGCACTTCATTTATTTATTTACTTAATTTATGGCATTAGGGTTTGGATCATATTACAGACTTAAAAGAAAGTCCCAACAACAATTTATCATTGCCCTGTATTTGACATTGATGAGGTCACCTCTAGAACCCCAAGTCTACCTTTGGGCTCCCAGTACAAGAGTCCCAGGCTCTTCCCTGGATGCACAACAACAGCACAGGAGGCAACGGTGACAAGATGCAAAAAGGAAACTAGCTAGATATATGGAAAGAAAATTCACAAGGAAAGAGAATGAGTGTGGAAACAAATTACAAGAGAGGCTGTAGAATATTCAGTCTTGGAAATATTCAAAACAGCTGGACAAACCATGAACCATCTGACCTTACTCTGAAGTTAGCCTTCCTCTCATCAGTGTATTGCAGTAAATGACTGCACAGGTCACTTCTGACCTAAAATATTGTAGGACTCAGCGTACCTGCCAGTTTTAAAGCACTTTGAGACATCATTATTATGAATAAAAGACAAGAGGCAACACAGGTCTTCTTTCTGGAAGGCAATTGTTGTCAATGAAGTTAACAACCTTCCTGTAAGGAGCATGAATGGAGAGCACAAATGTACACATGCATGCACGTACAAATCATTATCTTACCGACAATGGATAGAGGAAAAAAAAAAAAAAAAGATTTCTAAAAGCTAACGCAAAAACCCCGCGATTTCAGCAAATTCTAGCAAGAATTTTAAAAAAGGAATTTGACCATAACTATCATCATTTTGCTTTGTCAAATCTTCTGATGATCCTCAAGGCTAAGGAGGACTTGCATCCCAAAAGTAAGAGTTGAGGGAAAGAGCTATACAACTCTAAAGGTACATGAGGAACTGCTGGAGCCCTGAAGTTATCCAAAAGGTTATTTTCATAGAATCATAGAATCATTTAGGTTGGAAAAGACCTTTAAGATCATCCAGTCCAACCTATAACCTAACACTACCAAGTCCACCATTAAACCATGTCACTAAGTTCTACATCTAAACATCTTTTGAATACCTCCAGGGATGGTGACTCAACCCCTTCCCTGGGCAGCCTGTTCCAATGCTTAACAACCCTTTCAGTAAAGAAGTTTTTCCTAATATCCAACCTAAACCTCCCCTGGTGCAACTTTAGCCCATTCCCCCTCATCCTATCACCTGGCACGTGGGAGAAGAGACCAATCCCCACCTCGCTACAGCCTCCTTTAAGGCACCTGTAGAGAGCGATAAGGTCGCCCCTGAGCCTCCTCTTCTCCAGGCTAAACAACCCCAGCTCCCTCAGCCGCTCCTCGTAGGACTTGTTCTCCAGACCCCTCACCAGCTTCGTTGCCCTTCTTTGGACACGCTCCAGCACCTCGATGACCTTCCTGTAGTGAGGGGCCCAAAACTGAACACAGGACTCGAGGTGCAGCCTAAAGGTGCGGCCTTTTAAGGTGCTTCAGATCTTGTAGGCCTTATCACTTTATTCATTAACCTCCTCCTCCCTTCTACCCCTTGCTGTACATTTGCCTGTGGAAACTGTACCTTAGATGTTTTGCAGAATTGTGCCAGTGTCAATGTCTGCAAAGCAGCAAATACACAGATCCCCAAAGATCTTCCTAGGAATCAAGAGACAAAGAAAAACACAACCTAGAGGAAATGTCAAAATACAGGGTCGTGAAAAAATCCATTGCATCTCAGACCAACATGTTTGTTTTCTATAGATGTTCTCATTGACCCTCCTCCAAAAGAGTTTCGGGAATTCACTGCATAATAACTGTCTCCAAGGCCTATGTGGCATTTAGAGGTTTAAAAATATTTCGTCTCTTATACAAGCGGTTTGCAGTTTCTCTATCTTCATGCTCTAAATATTTCCCAATGGAAGCACAAACTCTCACAGAAGAGGAGGACTTGAGGCACTCTTGCATAAACCCATCAACATGGATGGATTTTTTTTCTCTGTTACCTTTCACACAAGACTCTGTGCAAGGAATTCAAAAATACCTTAACGCAGGAAAAACATTGACTTGAAACAGACTGAAAAAGACAGAACCTAACTTTAGCTAGACTAATAGAAACAGCATTTCTCAGTTCTTCCCTAAGTTTAACTAACAAGAATGTTAAAAGCAAGCTACCAGTCCTTGAAAACCTTCATGGTGTTCTCACGGCCTCTTCTGATGAAACCAGCAGCAAGGAACTGAGTTGTGCTCTGCACTTCAACAAAAACACAAAAGATACAAGATTTTTCAGACAGTGGTGTGTGTCCCAGGCACCAAGAAAATAGCATTGCTCTGTTTTATGATGTCTCAGAACTACTTAGACTTTCTCCTGTTTTTTCCAACAGCTCGCTGAAGGATTTCTCCAGGTTCCTAGACATATTTTTGCATACCTGACACACTTCCCTTCTCATATACCCTTCCACTCAGAAGCTACTAATTGTACCAGGCTCTTTGCTTCCCCTTCTGAAATTTCCCCACTTTGCGCAGACAGGATTTTCCCATAAAAGTCTCTTTCCTGTTTCAGACTAACAAGTTATCAAAGGTTAGAGAATTACCATGTGT
Source organism: Anseranas semipalmata (assembly GCA_013399115.1). Taxonomy (NCBI): domain Eukaryota; kingdom Metazoa; phylum Chordata; class Aves; order Anseriformes; family Anseranatidae; genus Anseranas; species Anseranas semipalmata. Next base: position 315,073 of record VXAA01005570.1, on the reverse strand, counting down.
CAGCTGGGCCATGGTAGCTTTTGACATGCATGTTTTTAGCTTGTGCTAAACCAGCACAACTCAGGGGAGCTCAATGCTGAGTTGAGCTCAGTCATATTACCCTTCACTCACCATAAGTTAAGCACATGCATGCAATTACTGATAAACTCTTAATCTTATAATTTGCCAGTCCTCAGAGAAAATATTGATGATCTGCACATTGCTTTATAACTAAAGATTTGGACCAGCTTTTGTGCTTGCCTTCCAGTGGGGAGGAAGCCAGCATGCTGAAATTATTACAACTCTTCATGTGAACAACTGTTTGTCAGCCTGAGCAAGGGGTTCATCACAGAGACTCCTGTTAGTCATCATAATCGGTCTCTTCAATAGCAACCTGGTAACACACAGTGGTTTTGCAGATATGATTTCCTATTGAAGTTCAACATGTTGCCATCTGTTTGCCAGATTTTTACAGCTATGCAAACATATTTTGCATCTAAAAAGCATTCATTTACTTTCTCACTGTTCTTGCACTTTACCATAGATCACTTACTGTCATCTGACATTTTTCCTTGTCAGAGAAGATTTAGCAATGGCTTTAGTTTGTGGGCTTAAAAAAAAAAATCTAGCCAGGGGACCAAGGGGACCACATCTTCAACAAAGCTAGAAAGAAGTATTTGAAGGTGTGCTGAAAGTTAATGTTTCTGATCTGTTCAACCCACTGGATCTCCACTGGATGTCCAATCCCATATCTCCATTGACAAGAACTAGAAGGTGCACAAGGTAAGTAAAGATATAGACAGAATGCAATTCAGAGCCCAGATTTTCTTCTGCCTATGATGAAGCTATAATTATGGCTGTATGATTAAAAGAAAATCTGCTGTAGCTAAGCATTGATATTAGCTTGAAAGCGTAATGACTTGTCTAGTTTGTGACATTTAATAGCAGTCTCCAAAAGACCACTGATGATACAGATCCCTCCTTTTGGAAGGCAGCAATAAAACTCCTGTTTTAGTAGATTAACTTCTCCTCATCAGGTCATGATCCAACTGTTTCCCAGCCACCTGTGTAAGTAAAATGAGGTTCTCCTGTTGTAGTAAGTTAGCTCCTAATATTTTCAGGCTGATAAAAACAGATCACCTTGACTAATGGACAAAATTTACTAGATATTTATTTATCAAACCAACCTTGCACACCTAATATTGTGTAAATATTCTGGCTGTGTTGACTACCACAATGAACAACTATAACTCCTCCAGTGAGAAGATCTGATCAGGCTTAAAAATAAGCATGCCTTTCTATGCTACTTTCAAGTCAGATAAAAATTATCTCTATATTTTTATTAGGACACCATGTTGCCTTCATCTGTAAATGTAGTAAATTCTAATAGATCTAAATTTCATAAATATAATGTGGGTAACTTTAAATTGAAAACATTTGTTCTATGATAAAAATGTTTGGGATTCATACCTGTACAAGTAGCTACCAACACATGGATAACTATTCTCACCTTTTCAAACATCATTAGCAATTCCCGTTGAATTGGTAGTGCATGAGCAGAAAGCCATAAAAAAATAATCCCAATCCCACAGTGGCTATCAACAGATTCATTCAGTCCCCAAATGGCTTGAACATATGCAGAATACCCCCCTATATTTGCAGTATTTGCTTCCTAAGCAACTAGTTTATGTTCTGGAAATGTACTCATTTTCCATCACATGAAAAACCTTTAAGTGGGAAAAATCAGAAGCATGTAGCTGAAGTGCTCTAGTTTTGTCCTTTGTACCCATACCCTTCAATATAACAATAAAATGAACTTAGTTTTATGCAGAAGGATGATACAAAACCTATATGGCCATAAAAGCAATTAAAGTTAAATGGCAATCAAGCCTTCAATTTACAAAGCAAAGTATGTCAAAGGCTTAGAGCTGCTTTTCAAGACAGAAAACATGCTCTATTTGTACAATTGTGAGTTTCATAAGCATTTTCTATGAGGAATTTACACAAAAGTCTTAGCAATTAACTAAATATTTAAACGGATATGGTGATTTCAGAAATCAGGCAAATTCTAAACATTTATTAATTACACTGATACTTCTCAAGTGCTGATAGCACATTTTACCTCCTTAAAGCAGTTTCTGAAGTTAGCTAATCAATAGTCATGCAAACCTCTAATTTGCTACATAAATAGGAGTGCATTCTCTCACTTTGCAGAGTGCAAGGAAAAAGCGAGGTTCCCAGAAACAAGGTAGATTGAAATGCTGTGACTCCTGCTTACATAGTTTGAAATTCTGCCAGCTGGATACATAAGATAACCTTGCATGAATTCATTTTTACAGGTAGTAACTGGCTGATTTCTTTCCCTGCAACAGGTTCATCCAAACACGGTATTTTTGCCAATTTTTCTAATGCAGAAATTGAAAAAAAAAAAAAAATCCAAGAACTTACACTTTGGGGGAAATAGAGGAAGTATTGCAAGAGATATGATTAAAGGCAGAGTGGAAATTTTAGAAACAGATGAAATTATGACTGTATTTCTTTGGGGGATTTCCTTCAGTAACAGATAAGTAAGAAGTTTAATTCTGGGCCCAACTCACCACTGCCTAAAAATCTAAACATTTGGATAAAGTAAACACAAAATGCCACCATTTAAATTTGATGTTATTTTAAAGCCTCACAGATGGAAGCAACTCTGCAAAATATAAAGCAATTTGGAAAAAAAAGCTGCTGTCTCTCATCCCCAAGTGAGAATCCATGCAGACTCACCCAAATGATGATGCTCTATTTTACCAGACCATCTGATGCAGAGAGATGCCCTCTCCAAGTCTGAAAACCCACCTCCCCACAGTACTTTTTAGCAGTTTTTAAAGGTACTGAAACCACAAATCAAGAATCCTATGTCAGAAAGGGCAAAAGGTTCCCCTGTACTTGGTAGTTAATGCAGGAAGAGCCAAAGCAGGAAATTTGCTTCAAGCTCCTGCCACAAATTCACCAGGTCTTTTCAGCCACAGTGGGAGGAAAACATTGGTAGCTACCTGTCAGTAAGTGGATGCACAGAGCACAGCTCATCACAGTAGCTGTTGAAATACGGCACCTCCAGTATGTGTGTTTGAGCCTCTGCCAAGTTCCTTGCACGGTAAAGCACTAAGGTGTGTGTCAGCACACCTGTACTTTGTCCTTGCCTGGCAATTTTCTAGCTCACTTCCCACCCAGTTTGGAAGCCTTCCCAGAGCAGAGGACACAAGTAAGCATCATTTGGTTCATAATGCTTGGCTTTGTTGTAAACAGTTGGTTTTAAAATCTATCATACACCTGGCACGGTTTTGCAGGCTTATGCCAGTATTCACTTTCACCTTCCTCTCAGCATCCCACATAGTCAAGGTGGGAAAGGAAAGAGAGGGAGTCTTCTTGTAATCCACCCATGTTTGAGTGTTTTCTGTTCTTCTCAGGACTGTCCCCCTCACAGACATCACTGTTTGTCTTTTCCCAGTCTCTCTGTGGTGTTTCCCATTCCAGAACACCTGCAATGCAGGAGGAAATAACACATATAACCCACTCACCATGGGCAGGTCCCCACCACTGGCCCTTCTGTGGTCCTTACTTTCCTTCCCATTTGAACCTTCATCTTTTCCACCCACCCCAAATCTTTCTCATTCTTCAACCACAAAGTACACTTGCAGGAAGAGTACAATACAGCCTAGCAAGCAGAATTTGGTTGCATGTTTCAGTGGAGAGGACATTTACAGCACCTACCAGCACAAAGCCAGGGGGATGCCATGGTGAATTACACTTATGAACACCCTTCTTGGCCTTTTTAAAAATCATTTCTCAGTCCTGTGGTTCAAAGTTACTTCCTCCTTCTCCTTCCCTAGCTCCACCCCCCCCCCCCCCCCCCCGCCCCCCCCACCACCCNCCCCAGGAGATGCAAACACAATTACATACAGCCTTTCTCACAGCAGCCCTGAAAACCCGTGCCAGCTGCTGCCCAATGTAATGTGCCACCTGTGGTCAAGCTGCCTGTCTGGGCACCAAACTGCAGCCTCCATCCGATCACTGCAGGCACCTGCCAAGGGCAGGGTGGGTTATCTTGGCTTGGAACCAAGGCACAAGGAGAAAAAAGGTCAAAAATGACCAACCCAAATCCCCCCAGGACTGAGATTAGGCTCTGAGGTTCACCAGGAGAAGAGGAAAAGGGAAAAGTTCACCTTTGAAACCATGGAAACCGAGAGCAGTAACTGATTATTTTTTGTCTCCTGTCAACTGCACAAGAACCACATCTGTGTTGGCCGGACCTGCAAGGACACTTTATTTGCCTATTACTTGGTACCTGAGAGAGGCAGGAAAAAACAGTTGTGAAGAAAATGTCTTGCAACTCTCCAAGCTGTCTCCCTTGCAGGACCAATCAGTTCAGTGAGGAGGAGGTGTTTCCAGGGTGAATACAGAAGGACTGAGGCAAAAATTGGAAGTGGGCAGAGCTGAGCCTTTGCATGGCCAGCAGAAGGGCAGATGGAAGGAGAGACAGCTGATGATGTTCCTGGGAAGCTCCTCTTTCTCGTACCCACCTTGAGCATTTTGCCTCGGCCATGCTCAAATGCTCTTCCCAGGTATTGGGCATCTGGGGAAGCTCCTCTGACCAGGAGCAACCACAACAAAAATGTTCCCCCATGCAGGATATCCAAACTGCACCTTTGTGATCCTTCTTCTGATGCCCTCAGTCAAGGAGAGGTTGTACTCTGCTACTCTGCTCTGGCAGATCCTCAAGGGCAACCAAAAGCCACATCCATCTCCTCATGACTTTTGGTGACTTCCTGTTCCAGGTAGAGCTGGTTTTCCTCCAGCCCTTATTTGTTACACTTTATCAACAACTTGCCCAGCCTTCAGTGGCGTATACCATCACTTCTGGAACAATAGAGGTTGTTTTTTTCAACTGCAGCAACATTTCTGTAAACTATAAATATCTATATGAGTATAAATGGCTGTAAAAGGCCAGTGCCACAAACACCGTTGAGCCACATCACAAGCTGAAAACAAGGGATTTCTTCTAACCAGCAGCCCAAAGTCAGGGCTTTCTATTTCCTAAGTGCTTGTATTTATGGTAGGCATATAACCAACCCACAGTCCCCAAATATTTTTATTTTGTTGGTATGCTAAACCACACCTGATTCCCAGCACACCTCAAATTTCAGTGCAATACAGAAAGATGAGTCAATAGATGTTCATTAACACAAATAAATTAATTAGCACAAGTAAACACCTTTTTTTCATTTGGATTAAATTGGAGAACAAGGAGACATCAATCAAAACAGCTTATGAAAGGCACAGTACATTCAATTATTCTTTACTAAAATCGGGTGTAATACAAGTCAAGCAACTTTGAAAACTCTTATTTTTGTGAAAAAAAAAAATTATCATGAGGAAACCACTGTAACACTTGCTATACAAAGCAGTGACTGGTTTCTCCAGTAGGAACATTCGCCTTGGCATTTACTAACAAAATATCTTGGCCATCTTCAGCTTTGAGGGTTTTCCCCATCAAACCACGAACACACTCCAGACTAACACAATTTTAAACTGTCACAGATACAGATGGCAGGAGGGAGCGAAACAAGTCCCAAGCAGTGAAAAGACACTTCCCAAGCTGAAGGTGACTCTCATAATAAAGCCATATGTCATGTAGCAAAAGCACATGGAGCAAAGCTGTTGGGAGTTTTGTAGAGCATGATTTAGCTTTTTTTCCCCCTACATATAACGCCAGGCACCCCTGCCGCCTGCTGTAAGCAGAGATCATCTGGGAGAGGGTGTCCTGCCAGGAGCCTGAAGCATCATGACCATCCCCAAACTTCCCACACCCAGCTTTAGGTGATAGTTTCTCCTTTCCCAGCACAGATGTTGTACAGACCACTTGTTTTTCCCAGCAGTATTGTTCAGGAGCTTCCTACATTTCTGCTCACATCTATCTTCCAAATGCATGTTACACCATGACCCCACAGCTGTGCTGAATTCTGTAATACCATTCTCCAAAGGTTCGGGGATTTAGCAGAAAACTTCATTTGGATAGCGAGCAATACACAGTATCTTGCAGGCAAAAAGCTGCTAAGGACAGCAACACCTACAATGCTGACAGGGGGTGGTGGTGCAGAGGGGGAGAAATTTGCCTTGCGCTGAATGGCCATAGGGACCACCAAGGAAAAAAAAAAAATCTTGAGAATTAGTAAATTCTGTAGTAGGTACACTCAAAAAGCAAACCCTTTGCTGCTGGTCCAACTTCACTGTGATTATTTGACCAAGTTTAATTTCTCAGTAGTAGCAGATAAGGAGTGAGCAAGATCCTACTATGGTAAGCCCTGGGGTGGCTTCTGTCCACCTCTGTAGCAAAACAGCCTTTTTAATCCTGAAGCTCAGAAGCTGCTACTGGTCACTCCAAGGCTATTGTACAATACCTGTCCTCATTATTGCAAAGTCCTAAGCTGCAATAAGATAACCTGACCAAAAATGTTATGTGATCCCTCGTGTTCCCCTCTTCTTTTTTGTTGTCTTCTCAGTGAAGCTGCAGATGTGATTGTTGATGCTACTGAAAGTACAAAATGCATGCTAGTAGGCACAGAATGAGCTCCTAAAACCATCTGTTCATTTGCAGCAGAGCTGGCCTTTGACAATGCCACGTCCCCGGGAAGGTGGAGAAATGAGATTCCCCATGTTAAATCAGCTGCCTCTCTTTCCCTGCCCCACATGCACATTTTATTCCGTATACCTATATCCCTGACCTCAACATCCCCTACTGCTCACCCAAGCAGGGGGAATGTGCCCCTTCCTCTGTGCCCCTAATCACTCCCCTGCCTCCCACACCACTAGCTCATCTCTAAAAGCCAAGGAGACCTTCCTGGGGGTGGGTACAGGGGCAGTGGAAACAACTTATGAAAATACCATGGCCTCCATTAGGAGAAGTCTTATCCAGGAAGCCTTGTTTCAGCTGTCCTTTCTGCTTTTGACATCAGTGAGAAACATTTTGAGACAGAAGGAAGTGCATATTAATATTTATCTGAGAGAAAACCAGTAGACCAGATCCTTATTAATCAAAGTCAATGAAGCTATGCAGTTGAGAATGTGGTCCAGTGTTTACAAACATACATGTTGCAGCCAGATTGGTTTTATGCAGTTTCTCCTCCAGAAATGATATTCTCATTCTTCTTCATTTACTCTGCTAACAATTTTAACTAGGTATTTAGCAACACAATTTATAGAAAGAAAAATAAATGGCATTGCATTCTCAGCTCTATGTGAAAAGGGGCTGTCGTACTTTAGAGAAACAAATAGAATTCATCTGCCTACAGATAGGAAAGTCCTAAACTAATTAAATGGGCTGCTTATCTCATATTTGAAATTCAGGCTTCATCTTTCAAAATGAGAGATTTGGGGGAAGGGGGGGGGGGCGGAATATGACAATCTGTCAGGTTTGTATATGTAAATGGTTGAATTAATCTTTGAATGTCTCCTGCAGAAACTGAGGAGGTTCAAGTGTTGTGCACAAAATACAGAGAGTAACCAGAAACAGTTATGATTTGTCCTTCCTTGTTCAAGTTCTCTTTGAGAGATAAGGCTTTTCTAAGGTCACCCAGCTCTTATTTATCTCATCAGTCCTAATACTGGAAACTGCACTGTAAGGAATTTAAATATCAGGCTTTTTTAGATGGCAAAAGGTCTGATCATCTTACTCCTACTATGAGAACCAGGAGAACCATGGTAAAAGATAGTAAATCAAAGACATTATGTCACCAACACTGTGCATTTAGCCAGTGTTAGACAGAAGCAAGATCACAGTTCAAAAGCACACAGAAAACATGAGAAATGAAGAGAGGGTTTAAATAAGAATCAGAAAGGAGAAATTTCTACAAGAGCTGGGAAGAAACTAAACTGTAAGCTACCCACAAATGGCCTTTTTTGTTCTTTTATTTCCTGGGAGGTGTGTCTGGTATCTGGCACTGTCTGTTGACAGAGTAAGTTACTATACTAGACAGACTCCAGCTTCTAACATGGTGTTGAAATTCCTGTGCTATTTGAGAGCGAGAGACTCTTTCAAGCTGTCTGAACAATTCTTAATGTCTTTTTCCTCTCCTCAGGGCCCCCATCATTGATTTAGCAACTGAATTGCACTGCTGATACAGAGATCAGCTCAAAACTCATAATTGTCATGAGCATGCCTTGTTTGTCCAGATTTGAGCACCAGGTTTTCACATCCCTGTGGAAGCCAACAAGGCGTGCTGGTAGTAAATGCAGAAGTCAAGTCCAGGAGTAGTCTTGGAAATGTGAATCAGTGCAAGAAGCTGAGCAGCTACTCTTCAGCTACACAGCACAGATTACTATTTTTTGGTATCTAATCCTTCCTAACACCTTGATGGCCTGCTATTAAACACTAATACTGGTTAAATATATTAATTTATACTCTGTTTTCACCAACTTCACAACACTCTCTAAATAAAAGAAATATGGGCAGGAGTTATTTGAATTCATTGACTCAGCTGGTTTGGGAGTTAAATTGATCACAAACTGTATGAAGTAACTTACAGACAAAAACAAAAAATGAAATTTTTTACTGAAGTGACAACAAATTTTAGACAAGCAGAAAATAACTGCTTAGACTAGATCTAGCCAAGAGGCTAAGGTAAACAAAAATCTTTAAAGATGTTAAATCTTCAGCAATCAGAACGATACAGGACTTCAGTATCTGATGAAGTTTTACTTGGCATCCTCAGCAGGGAACTGCTCTTCTAAATTCTGTCCATGAGTTACTACCCATAGCAAACTGACATATCCAAGCTCACTTAATAGTTCAGTAACATTATAGATATTAAATTTTGAAGCTGTGTTTAAGAAGATAAATAGGTTTAGAGCAATACAGTACCACCATTGCTATGAAATACCCATGGACAGAGACTTCCATCCCCTTCACATACTATGGAGATACCAGTGGGCATCCAGTGATGCAAAATAAAAGCTATCAAAGAGAAAAGTGTGCACGTGCAAATGGCCACAAGTAGAGGACAAGAGCAAAAGGCAACACACTCCAGTAGAAGAAATCCTCCAAAGAGATATCCTGGGGGAAAATCCATCAAGTTGCAAAAATCCTCAATGATGTTTAAGTGCTTATTAGTGAGGTTTCCATTCCTGCAGCAGCATGCACCCACTTCTAGGTAGCTTGTGCAAAATTATTATGGAGTTATGCCCACTGGGAGAAGGTACTTCAATTACAGGTTACATTTATAATGTAATTAAATACCTAATTTATTACAAGAAATGCAAATCACATCAGTTTCTAAGTGGCAGCAGTGGCACTTAGAGAATGCTACAAAACAGCTTTGTTTTAATCATTAAACTGTGTATGCCTTTGGTAATAGCAGTTCCAAAATGGCATGTTGCTCACTGCTCTCTTGAGAACCACAGTGAATATAAATAATGAGAAATGGGATGATAGCATTTGTATGAGAGAATTGGGATAGTCACATTGAACAATATTTGTTGGGATTTTTTTGTGTTTTTGTTGTTTGTTGTTTACTATCAAGAACTCATTTGGTGCCCTTTTATCTTTTTATACAAAATCTTTTAATTTTTCTTTTTTTGTTGTTTTTTTCTCTTTTCTTTTTCTTTTTTCTTTTTTTTTTTTTTATCATTGCAGTGGCTTTTGCAGGGTCTCACTCACCATAGTTGTCTTGGTCAATGAAGGTTTGCCATAGTTGCTCTTTGTGAATGTTGTATCTTTTGTGAATGTTCCTCAGTGACTGTCTGGTGTGGGGATGAGCATCTGGTCGATAGCAATCACCCCTACTGCAAGACAAATTCAGATGGTTTGCTGTAACAGTAAGTCCCAATAGATTATATAGAGACAAGCACCCCTACAAATGGTTGCAATATATAATCATTTGTACTGGTGTTAAATTGATATTCCATGTGGTCCGTCAGTGAGGTTGCTGCTTCACCATAGGAATTTATTAATGCATTAGATAGACATGCTGGAAACAAAGGCCAAGCTACACCAAAATACCCAACTCTAAAATATGATTTAACTAAATCCGTGTATCTTCTAGGACCACCATTTGCACATCTTTCTCATTTAGTGGGCCCTTTGATATGAGCAGATGGGTCAGTATGTTAGTGCAAAATTTCTGAAACAAACAAGAACAACAAGCAAGCACTGAAACTGAATTTCCCTGCCAGCCCAGGAATGAGGTTGTGGTGATATGAAGATTTGCACTGATCTTGCTTCGTTCCAGAGCTCATCCCTGGTTGAGCAGCTCTTACCTCAGATTTACACCTTTTTCGGTGTGTCTGGGAGAGAATCCTTCCAGGACTGAAGGTATGTGGCTCAGTGGCTGCCCATATGGAGCCTGGTGAAGTCAGCTGGACCCTCTGATTTTGTAGAGGTGAATCTCTCCTTGGCTTGCTGCAATGTTAAAGCCAAATTCTGCAGCCTGCAAAACGTAATATGGGAACCATCCCAACTGCTTTCTACTTTAATTTCCAACATGCTTACCCTCTTGTCTTTCCTCACTTGATTACTAATAGATGATTTAATAAGAACATAAATTACCTTCACCAAAACAAAAGTAGACGAAAAAGTGTCCTGGTTAAAATGTTTTCTTCTTTGAATCCAAGCAGTCATGTCTAAGGCAACTACTGAAATTCTCTTCTCCAGATAAAATGTAAGTGGTCTATTTAGGCCGTGATAAGAAATAATTTACAGCTGCCTTTTTCAAGTGCTCTATCAACTGTATATTTAATGCCAATTGAAATGTCAAGTTTAAATCCAACTCTGTATATGCAGAGACTTAATCTCCTTTTTCACTGGCTCCTTTTTCACTGATCATCATTTGGTTATTTAGAACACTAACAATATTGTCTCATATGCAATAAAAATCACGTTACTTATGTGTATATATTTACCTGCTTATATGCAGAAGCAGACTATTTTGCTTATATATTTTGGCATGTGTCCAGTACAATATTCATTAGAGAGATAATATTTCTTCCAAGTTTTTTTTTTCTTTTTTCTTTTACAGATGGTATTTCATTCTATTACTGCTAAGCAGCCCACCCTTTACATTATGATGTTCATATCTAAACTGAGGATCACAAAACTAGTGTGGAAAAACATGGATCCTTCGTACCTAACGTCCATCTGTACATTCAGTTCAGACCAAGTTTTTAATATTCCATCATTTCAAATGCATTTTTCTTAGCCCAGGAATAGCAGTAGGAGTGATGTAATACAGAATGGTGATGAGGTGATGGTACCCATTTACTTGGATGAAAAGCGAATGAAGAATGCTATCAGACCCCTGGCTGGTGCTATGCTATTACCGCAGAGTAGTGCCCATGAATACTTCTAAACTCATTTTACTTTGGTTAGGATGTTGCTATTGTAAATAAACACCTTTGTTGCTTTGAGAATAAACTAAATCATACATGAAGTTTTCTTCTTCATCCATAAAACACTTAAAGAGGATTACAACATCTGTTGGAGAGAAACCTAGTCAGATCACTTGTTGGCCTCCAGATGGAACTTAAATGTTTAGCTTGGGATATTGCAAACTGAAAAAAAAGTCTCAGTGGGATACTACCACCAGAGCACAGAAAATATTCTTCTGTCTAATAGCCTGGCATCTGCCTTGGAAAATAACTCCTCTCCTGTCCTGAAAAAGGCCAAACAAGTTGACCCAAGTTATTTTATATGTTCTCATACTTTACACAGGGAGGGCTTTTAATTTGTACAAATATAATTGACACCTTGGAGGTTTGTATTGACTCTACAGAAGAAAAACACAAGGACTTTATGAACATTATGGGACCACACAACGGACGGCTCCTGGGGAGAGCAGTTACTTTCCCATCAAAAACCTCAGATTTCTGTCAAAGACATGAACAAAACATCTGTTCTGTTTTGAAGACAAAAATTTGTTTTCAGGCAAATTTTCCAGTCCAGCCAAATCATCCTACAAGCCTGAACTACTACATAATTAAGCAAAATCTACTAAACTTTTTAGATGATCATGATGGGGACTTGACCTGTTCTAATGAACTTGAGGATATCATCTGCTCTCACAAGATAAGGCCAACTTGTTTTCATGGCATAACAAGGTCTGAAAATGGACCAACAGCAATGCAAGATACTGCAGATTACATGACACTGGGAACTTGCCAAGTAACTACTTTTTTTCCATAAGCAAGAGGAAAATTCAGTGTTTCCTCTACTAGTGCTTTCTATGATATTTTTTTATTCCTCAGCAGTGTTTACCAAGCACAGCAAAGAGGATGGTAGTTTCTGCAGCAAGATAGTAGATAGATGGGCAATAAAAGTTCTGAAAGGCACTCTTCAAAAAAATTTTACAAGACCCAACATAAATTTGCTTGGTTCTTTTCCTTCATGTTCCTCACTCCAATTAAAAACGTGCCACACTAAGGGGAAGAGTATCATTCAGTTAGCCAAGGCTCTAGTGCAAGGGATGGATTCTCTTCCATCTCTCCAGCAAACTGCAGCCACAAGGCTCTGCCTTGACTCTTTTTTCATTCTGGAGCGTGGACTCCCCTTCCACCCATGGGGTCTCATACAGTTGCATCACTTTCATTTTTAGTAGCTCTGCTACTGCTTTGGATCCCAGAAGTACATATTACACCTTTGCCATAACATCCCTAATGAAAAGAAGAAATATCTCTCTGAAAAGTCAGACGCAGAGCCAGGAAATTAAGGAAATGAGACAGACAGCAACTTATTTCCAAGCACACAGTCAGATGCTGAAGGCACTGCCAGGAGGACAAATTATTCTCCCTAAAGGATTGCTACCAGTGAATCCCACTTAGCAGCTGTGGGGCACCTAGGAAGGGTCACTTCCCTTGTCTTAAATCTCTAAATAAATTATCAGTCTCATTCTCTAAATAGGACTTGAACATTTTCTCATTTCTACCTGAAAAGCACTTGTGTTATTTGGAACTCATCTTTGGAAATGGGCCTGACTAAAGTGTTCCTGGAATCCACTGGAAAATCAACGTTAAATAATATTACTAAAACTTCTGCTGCCAGCAGCCTGTTACTTCTTCTCTGCTCACATAACACTGCCAGAAGCAGATACTGTCAGTTGTTATGATGCTGGTAATATACCAATTGCTTTCATTCCACATTTAATGGATCCAAAAGAGTAGGTATGGTCTTCATTAGTACTGTTACATTTAAAGAATGTTTCCTTTCTCTGGTTCAGTAGGATCTTTGGACTTGACATCAGTGAAGAAACCATGTCCCAAAAACAAAATGACTGAGATGGATTATTTGCCCACTACCCTCTGATTTTAAATGACAAGTGCAGATATGTCTCAAGAGACTGACTGTTTTCTTACCATGGTTTGCATTTGAAAGGTATTTCAGGTTTGCATTTGAGAGTTTCTTTGTGCTTTCTCTTGCTATGGCAGTTGCCAGGTTTGGAAGTCAAGTCTTGTAATCCACATAATTCCTGGAAATGAGCTTCAGAGCTGTGAATGCTGACTCACTGGCAGTTAAGTACATTTTCATAAGTACCTCCGTAACTTCTAGAGCCAGGAATTTCAGAAATAGCCCTCTGTACTGCAGATTGTTGACAGGTAAAATTATGTGTCATTTTAAGGTAGAATAGAGGACTTTTCATTACCCATCTAAACTGCATTCATTGTACTGATGAATTCAATGGCTAGAAATACAAACAGTGTATACCATACTTAAAAAGACTGACTACAGACTTAATAGAAAGTATATCTATATCTACCTTATGCAGCTCATCCAATATTTCCATTTCCAATACACATTAGGAGCATTGCATGCAGCCCACAAATGGCCCATCTGGCCTCTCCTGCTGTTGTACTAAACCATCCAAAACTACATGAAGAACAGACAAGACTGTTCAGGCGCACACACGGTGGCTGGAACTTCCCTAAAGGTATCTCTGATGGACAGTGACCCTGAGCTTGAGAGCAATTTGGGGGGCAAGATGTGTAAATCTCATGCTTCTGGCTGAGATCTGAATGCTAAACAAAAGAGTGTAGGGTTCAAGATTCGCTTCTTTTGGCTTACAGGTGTAAATTACACCTCATAGTAAAAACTCTTCAATGAAGGTGAAGAGCTTGTCTCATTTGAGGTTTGCATCACTCAGAGTGTAAAAAGATGCTCTAGGAACCACAGCAATAGACCTCTTCTAGGAATGCATTGAGCCAGAGCCCTTCTTTTTGCCCTGTAGCAGTGTTCAGCCCCACAGCTGTGAGAGGGTGGATGTCATTTGACGTAGCTACAGTGTCTTCGCAGGGGATTTTCTGTTGCTGAGAGATGCTGCTGTAGCAGATGTTGCTAGGAGCTGCTATGGACCCCGAGTCAGAATTGGACATCAGTGAGATACAGCATGTACTTTCCATTACTCAAAGGCTTAGTGCAGCTATATATTATAATGGGTTTTCATGCTTGCACTTTCCTCTTTCATCTTTAAACGATTCTGCAGTGGGGAGGAAGTCTACTTGAGACTTCATTAGGTGGTGACCCAGTTCATGACTCGGAGTGGTAACTCTTCCAGCTGGAATGCTGTCTCTTGCCAAGCGTACAGCCACTGCTGGGCTTTCACCCCACAGACTGACAAATAGCAAAAAGAAGGGGCTTCTGCAGGATTCTGGCTGTTCTGACAAAATACAGATAATACACTTACGTGCCCAACTGACAGTTCTTCTGTTTCCTCCCTCCCCTCCCTCACTTCATAAAAAACTATCCCTTTTAATGCTTTTGTCCACTTAGGAAGAATATTTCCCTCACTCAAGAAACTGTTTTGGCCAAACTGATGTTTTTTTTCAAGATTTACTTGGTCTGAAGTTAGAAAAAGCGAATGACTCACATAGGTGAAAGTCTGCACAGCTGAACATGCAGACAGGTACAGGTGACCTTTAGCTTTGCTCTTTCTGGCTGGATCACATTGTTGTGCCTGAGCTGAGCTGATTCAGATGTTGCACTCCCACTCTTTCCCCTTCCCCTCTCTGCACTCCTTGCAAATCCTGGTAGTGGCAGTGAAAAGACAGATGATGCCAAAGCTACTAGAGGCCTGGAAATAATTACTTTGTTAGTCTGCAACGTGCAGCTCCATATTCCCTAGGGTGGAAATATCCTGATATCTGATAACCCACATTATAGAATATCTTATATTATAGGAGTTATCCTACTATATGTGATATTATAGGAACTATCCTGTTATTATAATTATTATATTAAATTATGTATAATATCCTATTATATAAGATTATACTATACAAGATTATAAAAAACATATTATATAGGATATCCTGTCCTATAATAGTGGATCCTATCTGACTTCAAGAAAACCATCGCCTTGCTTCCACATTTCTTCCCCCTAGGTCCCCTGTACTGTGGGACCTCTGCACCCCGCCATGCCCTGGGGACATGTGTGGTCCTTCCTGGCAGCATCCATGCATGCATTTTCCCTTAGAATTCACAGTTCCTTGGACCTCGGAGAGGCTTTCCCCTAGACAGCCCATTCTCAGAAATGCTGAGTCAAGAGGAATGAAACAATTCAAGCATTTGGATTAAATTTAGCAATTAGTTCCAGATCAAGGGAAAAAAATCAGAAAAACTCAATTACCTTTTATCTTCAAAATTCCAAAATGTACCTTTATTAAGAAGCAATAACAAAAATTTCCCAATAATAAAACAAAAATTAAAAAAAAAAAAATGGGGGGGACACACTAAACTTTTATTTTACCTAAGATATTTTTTCCCATCTTTAAGAAGAAAAAAAAATCCAACTTTTATTTTGAAATTATTTATTCTCCATATTCTTTTTCAGTTTGGCCACAGAAATCAAAATATATTGTTTTCCTCCTATTGTGTTCTAGACTTTCCCCCTTACAGCAAAATCTAAATCACATTCATGTATTGATAGGCAAAAAAAAAAAAAAAAAAAAAAAAAAAAAAAAAAAAAAAAAAAACTAAATCTAAAACTAGCTCAACGTGGGCTGAGAGGAACAGAATTTTCCATTTGTTCAGTTGAAGTAGGTGCGTTAATAAGGCTACTCTAAAACCTAAAGATAAATGAATGTTTTAAAATTAAATGCTTTCTCAGTTTCTATTTAATTACTTTAGAAAAAGCAAGGTAGTACTAAAATATCAGTGTATAGCAGAGTTGGTTCTATATTCCTTTTACAAAGTAGTTGAATTCTCCTAGTCAAAAGGCATTTAATTAAACAGTATTGCTAGTTGCCAGGCATGTAAACACGGAAGGTATGGTAAACACCTCAGCAAATAGCACAGAAAAGTACTTACAAGCCAAATACAAGAAAGCAGGAGAGGGACTCTGTCGGACAGGACAAGGAGAAATGGCTTTAAACTAAAAAAAGGTAGATTTAGATTAGATATTAGGAAAAAATTTTTTGCTATGAGGGTGGTGAGGCACTAGAACAGGTTGCCCAGAGAAGCTGTGGGTGCCCCATCCCTGGAAGTGTTGAAGGCCAGGCTGGATGGGGCTTTGGGCAACCTGGTCTAGTGGGAGGTGTCCCTGCCCATAGCAGGAGGATGGAACTAGGTGATCTTTAAGGTCCCTTCCAACCCAAAGCATTCTATGATTCTATGATTGATTCCATGAAATATGAAAACTCATTGATTCCTTAGGCTGCTTTTCAGAAGAACAAAAATGTAATGCATGGAGGGACTGCAGAGAAGCATGAGTCCTGCAAGCCCAGAGTAGGGGCAGGTACCCCTCACTGTCTTTCCAGGGCACCTTTCTGGAAGGGTCAGAGGGAGATGCTCCAAAAGAGACTCCGCTTCTCATTTTCACCCTCAATCCGCACTGTATGCAAGGACCTCACAGCCTGTAACCTGCCCAGTGCCCTCACAAGGTAGGAAAGAGCTCTTACATCCTCTCTTTATGGAGGAATAAAGAAGAGAAGATGGATAAGGCGCAGACTGCTGGGCGAGGGTAGCTGCACCCTATGTATAGCAAAGGAGGAAATATTTCAGGAAAACCCTCTTTTATGTCCTTCCCCTCATGTAAGACTGGACTCTGGTCGGGATGAGTCTCTTCTGGGAATGTTTCTCCTAGCACAACACTTCAGTATGGACTTTCAAAAACACCAAAGGGAATTAATGCCCAAATGACCACGACTTTTAGTTGCACTTGCGTTTCTAAAGGTTCCGGGGACTTTGGAAACCTGAAGCACTAAGAGAAGGCAAGGACTCACTCACATCAATGTACAGCCTGTTTCTAAAACTTCTGTTTAAGCACTTGTGCATCTAGATTCTTGCCTGTAACATAAGAATTGCTACATTCATTTGCAATGCCATCTGAGAACTCTTTCAGGAAGGCAAATAACTTTTCTGATATGATTAAAAGAGTTCACGAATCTGTGCATTACAATGAAAAAGGTTTTTTTTGCTAGGGGTACTGGATTTTAAAGTGCACTAACATCTCAAATGTTTCTTTGCACCACCTTCATGGGGAATAATTGCTATAGCAATGAAGCAAGTCAGGCTGCATGAGTTTTTTAAGTTCTCCATTTCACTTGCTGACACACACCGTGGTCTTTGCTGGCTCCCTATAAAATGGGGCTGCCAAAAGAGTGGGGTGAGAGAAAGTTTTGCTGACCAAAATGTTCTCCTGTCCAAAGGGTAAGGACCCTTTCTTGCCCTCTAGGATCCCTGCCAGCATTCATGTGGATTTTGCTGCAAGCATCATTTTGCCAAAGTAACATGTAGCAACTGCTGTGTTTTTTTTTTTTTTTGGCAGGGACTGGGAATATTTTAAAGTTACACAGAGCACATACAGCTCATGCAGAGCTGTTTAGTGGAGACCCTTCTCAAAACGCTGCAAAAGATGAAATCCAGTGTTCAGGGGGAGTTTTACACAGGACAGCCCAAGACAAGGGAAGGACAGAAAAGGAGGAAGGAAAATTACAGAGATCATTTCTCCCAAATGATCACTTGTTCTGAAAGCTCAGGCAGGGATGTTTATCTCTGTAGGCTAGTTCAAATGAATAAATGACATCCTTCTGGGATTTCAGCTGTATGACCCAAATGTAACTGTTATACACAATCATTCTCCACACTGGTTTGACAATTTCATTTCCAACAGTAAAAATCAAGCAGAGATATTTGCCTGCTCTCCTCCAAAGCAAGTTTCATAGCTGAAGTTTTCCCTGCATACGTTATCCCTACATTTACTTCCTGATGATCCATTATTTTTAACTACTGTCTTCCCTAGATTTCTTGCTGCGATAAAGCAGCCTCCTCCAGTAGCATTTCAAATGGGATCTCAACAAACTGCAAATTAGACTACGCACAGCAGGAGCTGAGCATCTAAAAGCTACTTCAGCACTCAGTATTGATTCCAGAGCCCAAACCTTCCCTCCGTGGTCAGCACACTTCTGTATGCAGAGGCATAAGCACCAATACCAGGCAGTCACAGCTTTCTGCATTGTGTTTTGACATTAAGAGAGTAATTTGTGAACCCACATCTTATTTTTGCCATTATTCTAGTTTGTTGCCATTCAAAGCTTCCCAAATAGAGTCCATTTCTTTTGAAAGCAATTCATGACTAAAAAAAAAAAAAAAAAAGAATCAATTAAAATTCAAAGTCAAGGAAATTTAAATACATTTGGGATGACACTTTCAATATTCAAATACCCTATTGAGGAATGCAAAATTGTGATACCCAAAGCATCTGTAACTCAAGCAAAGCAGCTGTTGGTAAGTCCCCTTGCACAGAGTTAATATTTAGATTTATTACAGGAAACTTTGCAGTCTGTGTTTTCCTGTTATTGACATTAATAGTATGTCTAAGCTAGCACCCTTGAAGATCTCATCCACTGCATCTCTTAAGAAAAACATCACAGCATAAAGGCATAAATGGTTTCACAGTGTCCAAACACATTTACAGCCCACAGAGCCCAGTAGAAAAAGCTACTCTGGCTCTGGACTCTGGTTGGAAACTGTGAGTTTCCAGCCCCAAAGCAACAGAGCCATCCTGCCAGGCTAGCACAGCTCAGCCGCTTTGAGAACCGGGGCAAGGACGTGCCTGTGGTACCTCACTGATGTGCCAGCTGTCAGACTTTGGACAGGCCCCTGCAGAGCACTGCACGAGGATGCGCTATGAAAGTATGCTTAATCTCATCTAACTTCAAGGTATTAGGGAAAAAAAGTAGAAATGATAGCACTTTCCTTCCCATATCTCGATGGACAACTTGTTGGAAGAAAGGAAATTAATTTGATTTCTCCACTGTGAAACTCTTGATCCCTAAGACTAACAGAGTTAATGTTTTGTTCCCAAATAAAGATGAATTTTAAACAAATTCAGTGCCTAACCAAACAGAAATATCATGTGCTTTCACCCAGTGGCTCCCCGGTGTTGTGGGAAATGTGAATTAAAGTACATCACCTCAGCTGCCTGGGGCTCCAAGAACAGCAAGGAGTGGCTGAGCTGTGTCTGTCTCAAAGGGGAAGAGAATAAACTCCAAGTGCCTATATTCACCCGTAGCTACACCAATTATGTCCACTGCATTTTCAGGACAGTCCTGGCTGCTGTGGCAGTAGTGCCTTGCTCTTTCAGCATTCCCCTTTCAACCAGACCTGGAGTTTCTGGGCAGCAAACAAAATTCCCTTCCTCATCAGCATGGTTGGTGGTGCTGAGCGTGTTTCTGGCCATGCAACCAGTCAGGACAGACTGCACTTGGCAGTCATCTGTTCCCTCTCAAGTAGGTCATAGCCTAATTTCTGCCACCCTTGTATGCTACATTTCACCGCTCAGAGGTTCAGAGTAAACCACAACATTTTGCAGATCTACTTGGATGTCCCTGAACCCTAAAAGCTTAGAAAGACCCTAGGAATAATGTGGTTCCTACTATCTTCCTAACTATGTTGCTTAAAATCAAGAGTCTAAATAAATAAATAAATAAACAAGCAAGCAAGCAAGCAAAGCAAAACACACACACACACAAAGTCCTGAAAATCAAAATGAAAACAATTCTGTATTGAGCATTTCACATTCAGGTGTGTTTGCTTCAAAGAGTGTCTGTATTTCTCAGTTCATCTAATTCACTTTCAGAGATGTTTCCATTTCACTTCCAATCTTCTACTGTTATTTTCTTCCTAATATTTTATGGCTTCAAGTGAACAGAAATATCATTTATTTTCTCAGGTTCTGTTTGTGAACACTACACCCCAGCTTGAACTACACATTCGCAGTTTGCACACTGATAATACTGAAGTTGTCCTTCACAAGGTCAACACAGAAATATAATTTTCTCAAAATAAACTTCCTCAAATATCTTTCTAAGAAAAGCTGAGGATAACATTTTGCATGTTGAGAAACCATCATATTTTTAGCTTGTGTCATGTTTGCATGAAAATTGGGGTTCTTGCTCAGCTGTCATTTAAAATAGCATCAACTGTTGTTAAGCCAAACTCAGTGGAATTACATGGTATATGATTTTCCACAAGTGTAATAATAATTAAACCAAACACATCTGGATTTCACAAAGTGATAGTATTTTCACTAATGACAGAATTTATTAAAATAATTGTTTGGTTCGATTTGCATTTACTCCTTAATAATTTGGGAATGTAAGAATAAAATTTCCAGGATGACACCACTAGAGGGACTGGTGAAGTGAATGAGAAACTGCGTGGCAGGTTATTCCCACAAAGGACGGCTGCCCAGGGAGCCAAAACACATTCACCTGGATTTTCTTTAAGGAAAAAACAACAACAACACTTTGCCGTTAACTGTAACACATCAAGGAAATAAATCAAGTCATCATTAAGGACTTGCGACACTGGAGAGAGCATCCTTGAGCTGCATGCTGGGAACAAGTGGATTTCATCTTCAACCACTATCTGTCATCCCAAGCAAAAAAGTCTTGTCTCATTTTTCCAGGTGTAATGGAATATCTTATCCAGCAGGCCAGGTTGGTACCAGTGTTAATAAGTTCCCTGTGTCATTCTGCCCAATATTTAGAAGCCATGAATAGCCCATGATGGACAGGTGCACAGAAATTTTCCACCCACTACACAGTAGCGTAAGATGCTACTGGACAGAAAAGCTGTGTTACTCACTACCAGCCCCCTGAACTGGCACAATGCTGGGCTGGCCATGACTCCTTACTACCAAAGTAAACTCCCAAGTCATTATGGAAGCAATAACTTTGAATCTGCATATTCTATCTCATTGCATTTGGCAGGCAAAACTTGGTGCTCTAAAAAAGAGTCAACTCATTATACTAGGAGAACAATTGCTGAGCAACAACATGCATTTTCTCAGTTAAATTATTATTGTATAGCCTTATTTTACAGCTAAGCTAGACAAAGCACCAGAGAATGTGCAATAGGAAAGAATCTGACAGTATTAAAAACAAATTTTCTTCAGGTGTATTTTATCTGCAGAAATTTTCATAAGCTTGTTGAGAATCCTAATATTTGAGGTGGAAAAGGCCTAGAAGTCTGGCAGCTCTGCATAATGCGTTTACATAAAAAACAGTAAGACTATAAGGTCCTTTGAGATTCTGACTGAACGCTTTATGAATCCCTAAAACATGTACATTTTAATTTGGTATGTTCTTTTAGCATTTCTTTTAAACATTTTCACAGAGCAAATTGCACACTAATTATTTTAATTGCAGATGAAATTATTGAAAGCTGAAATTTCAACAACCCTTAGAATTATTCACATTTTTAACAGAACTGGTTTTTGCTTTTCACAGAATCTCAAAACACAGACACAAAATATTGTTGTACAACTTAATTCACCAAGCTCCAATGAAAAAATGAGACCCAATTTGTGAAAATAAATTAGTAAATATAGACTTTTGACAACCCTCTGGCAATATTCAAAAAAAAAAAAAAAAACTTGCTAAAGAACCAGGCTCTTCACGTGGTGGTTGGATGAGAGATAGCATATGTGAGATTAAATGAGGGACAGCCAGATGGGATGCAAGGAGAAAGGCTTTCCCCACAAGGACAGGCCAGCAGTGGGACAGGCTAGGCAGAGCTGTGACTTGTTTCAGTTAGGTTAGTGAGAAAACGTGGGCATGGTTAGTAAGAAATTTGTAGTACAAAAGCTTTGGGTTGGACTAGAGGCTCTGTTTTGGGGGTTTGTACAGCACTTAGCATGTGTTTGGCACTAACATAATACTGTTATTAGCCTGTATAGATATTTCTTCAGTGTGAGAGGAGCTGTTAGAATAATGCATTTTCAAAAATGTCTCAGTTCATTCAACTTAAAGAAAGGCAGCCCTTTTCCCTGAGAGGTTTTGATGAAGTTCCTCATGGACAGAAGCCCAAGGAAATAGATTTGTCCCCTGTATGGCATGGAGGACTTCAGAGGGCTGCATCTCAGCCATTGCCCTCTATAGCAGCTTGAGGCAGCCAGCTGCACAGACTCAAAAGCACACTGGATGGTGAAACCAACATAGAGTTTGCAGAAGCAGATATTGAGAATTCTCGAGCTCTGCAAAATATTAGTAGTTGAGATTTTATCCAGTGAAATGTGGAACCAATTAGGACACTGAACGTGACAACTGTAAGCTGTTCAAGTTTTTGCAACCACACAGAAAGGCAGTAATGACAATGTATGGCACATGCTTGCTTTCCCCTGCGGTCAAATGCCTATTTCATTTGAGACATGTTGTTTTAATCCACTGAAAGCTGCATGGGCTTTGCTGTTGACTATGCCATTCTGTGACAGTGGCCAAAGTAGAGGCATTTGTCTTTTGATCTCCGTGCTGCACTGTCAATGCATGGTGCTTGGACTGACATACTGTGCACCACACGCAGCTGGACCGGGACCTTGGCCTGAATACCAGGGTAAAGAAAACTAAAGCACTTGGCAGTGCAGTCAGGACACTCAGGGGCACATTTCGTGGCCTCCAGCATCCAAGCTAACTGTCTCCAGCACACAACCTCTAATGGGTAGAGAGGACTGTGAGCCACGTTTTCAATTTTTCATGAAATCACAGAGGATGTTAGGTCTCAAGATTTGGACAGTGAGAGGTGATCCTTTAACCATTGTTTTCTGATAGGATTGTGATAAAAAGGAGCACACCAAGACAGTACATCCACTTCATAGGTTTGTCTGCGCAAGCCTTCAGAGAGCCTCATTGCTAAGTTTGAGAGGCTTTGGTTAAGCCAGCAGTGACCGCCCCACCACCCAACATCACAGCCAGGCTTTACCTGCTGCTCCCCACCGCATTCCCAAGCACAGTTACCAGGTCTGGCAGCAGAGGCTGAAGGCAGGTGTCACTGCACAAATCCAGCCTACGGATTGTGAACAGGCGGAGCAGTAATCCCTCTTCCAGGAAAAGGCTTTTGGACTCCAAAGGTTTTTGAACCAGCCCTAACTTCATCACCAGAATTGACACTCAATGGCAAGGCATCGCCTGCATCTGGATTCTGTGTGGGTGGAAGAATGTAACAGCAATATCCAAATGCCAGAAAGGGGTGAGTTCAGACACAATTTGTGCCTATTGTTTTCTATTAGCTAGTTCTAGGCAGACCTGAACATATAAGAACAATTTGGGTTAGACCAGAGAATCATCCTTTAATGACTAATAAGCAGCATCTGTCAAGAAATACAAAAACAATACGTCTGTAATATGGCTCAGATCACCATGTTGTTATTCTGGAGCTCTGTGCTGATTGTAAAAGTGCATCATCCTGCTCAAACCACGTCAGCTATAGGCATTGAAACTATAGACACTCATATATGTCTCTGCAGATCTTGGTTTCATCCTTGAGATAGATAAATCATATGACTGTACATTGTGCTTACGAGGGTAAATACTCATGGCGCTCCACCAACAAACAAAATAACTAGGTTGAGATTTCCACCAAGTCAAAATAATATATCTTTGTTCCAAATATGAAGACTGGTGAACAAAAGCCATTGTGTCGTTGGAGGGAAATATTCAGCCAGGGCCCTGTGGGTTGGAGCAGCAATTTAAAAAAAAATTGGTTCTACTCTCTCATCCTCGCTAAAAATACATAAAATTGTTCCTGCTGTTAAATTACCATTTGCTGGTACCTGGCAGACTCCTAATTGATTAGAGAAAACTAATTCAATGCAATGAATTATTTGCAAGTGAAGTATATGAAATATCTACTTTATTAATATTTTTGATTTAAAATTATTATTTTATTCAGATGTCTCAGATAAGAGCTCGTTATAGTCCAGAAAAGTAACCTGAAGGGTGAATAAAACCTATCCCTGGAGCAAAAGCAGCTCAGCAAGTAGTTGCCAGGCATGAACTTGGCCCAGGGTAACTCTGCTTACTTTACTGGCACTGCACCACCTTAAACTTATCCAGACAATTCAGAGTTATTCCCAGCTGGCACAAAGAAAGAAAATCCAGTCATGGTTTGGAAGCAGCTTTCTTTTTTCCTGCTAAACTAGCTTGACCTTTCCTAAGAAAGTTCAGAATTTGCCAGTTAGCAAGATTTCAATCAGACCTCCACCACCTACCTCCGCGTGCATTGACGTTTAGCTTCCTCCCCTCCTGAGCCGTGACCTTCCCCAGCACTGTCTGCTTCTGCGGGCAGAAGCCGAATCATGCCCTCCCTCACGCCTCCCACAGTTCCTTCCAGCTGAGGACACCACCTCAGTGCCAGCAGCCCTACCTGTCTGTCCACTTCATAGGGGAAGGAAATGGGCACCTTTTCCCCCCAGTGAAACATCTTTTAAAAGAAAAGTGGGAAATAATATTGTTGTAGGAATCCTTTTATTCAGTATCTGCAGTTTCTTCTGCTTGTAGCCCATGTTGAAGGTCACATGTGTAAGACCACCTGATTTATGAGACAACACGAGGAAACTTAGCTCACGGCTCTTTGTTAGAAACCTCTTCAAAACACAGCAGTTTCACTAAATTCTGACTCGCAAGCTACTTAGGCTTCTCCAGGAACACTTACCTCTAACCAGGTGCTGTCACCTTTGGCCTAGGTGGTGTAAAGGTTTTCCAGTGCATGCTTAGGATGCAAGGCACTTCAAAGCAAACCTGCACCCCTCCAAATACCTTCTCAGTTCCCAAAGAAATGGGCTTGCAGATTCTGCTAAGCCACTCTGATATGGGGTTTACTATGAGACAAGATTATGCACAAGACATTCAGTCTAGCAAAATACAAGACTAGGCAAAATACAAGACAAGACTTGATTATGAAATGGTAAAGACCTACAGAGTTTAAAAAAAAAAAAAAAAAAAGGCCATATTATCACAGTCCTGCTCGATGACCGACACCACCCAGTTCTCCTCCTGAAGGTTGAGTCCTGCACACCCTCGACATTGCTGTATAGGACTGTTCAACTGTTCCTTCACATCAGTCACCACCCACTGTTTGCACCCCTGCTTGGTCATGATGCAAACAGATGCTCCAACCTGATCCTGAAACCTGCTATAATATTTTTTCCCTGCTTGATTAAGAGAGATCATTGAAGAGATATCCACAGCTATGAACATGGGAATGATATGCATTTCACTCCCCTTTTCTTTCCTAATCAGGAATTCTGGTTTCACTTAAAATTTTGAGGTAACTATGGTATGAAGATTCTTCTCTCCTCATCATCCATTTTCTCTCTTACTTTCTTAACTTGACTTTAGTTTTTATAATATATATTTTTTTAAAACCAGGCATTTCATTCTAGCCTTTTCCCACTTGTTGTAATACATTAAAAATAATGTATCTTGAGAAACAAAAACTAAGAGACAATTTATGAATGCAAAAGACTCTGGCTTGTCCCCAGCATTTCAAAGCTCAAGTAAAATATACTGACAAAAGAAGTGATAAAATTGGGGATGGGGTGACTGGATTGAGTCATACTATCCCCACACCATGTGGATTGTAAGGCTCACATACTTTATATTATTTTGTATTTATAGCCCTTAGTAATGACTCATGAAAAAATAGAGCCCTATGCTGACTGAAGGCCTCACTACCAACAGTCTGAGCACCATCCTGTCTAACCCAAGGCAAGTGTGACATCCAGTCTCACACAGCAAGAGATGAAAATAGCAACTTCCAGCTCCAAAAAATCAGTGGGATCTTGTAGCTTGAGCTGCTCTGTGTGGCAGGAGTGAGATGGACAATGAATATGCTACAGTCTCTGCAGGCCTCTTTCTTGTCTCTTTATGAGCATCTTATGGACACTCTGCCTGAGCAGGACTAATCCCTCTCTGACTGACAGTCTTCCTTCTCAATCCCTCTGCGCTGGATGGTGCCATCCTTTCTGTTTGTTTGTTTAAAAAAAAAAAAAAAAGAGCACATCTAATAGCCCCAAAGGTAAATCTCTCAATATCAATTACTGCAAGATCCTTTTCTCTGGCCATAGCAAATACGATCTTACCAGTCTAGATCTACCTGGGATGATGAAATGCAGATCGTCTTCCTGCCAGTTATTGTGACCACATGGCACCTTTCCATCCTTTCACCAGCCCCTGCTGCCTCACACATGGGCACTTTTATGTTTACTGAAAAGGAGCTTCTGTCCGGCCACAGCACATCTTTTACCTCAGGCAGTAGCAGGGGTTGAC
>VXAA01005570.1:272246-288499 GCA_013399115.1 Anseranas semipalmata | reverse complement strand
GGGGGGGGGTCACAGTATTTTGTTTTGTGATTGAATCTGTTTTTATTTCCTGATTAAGCAATCTCCTCCACAAGCACAGGAGAGATTTTGGAATAGAGTCTAATGAAAGCAAATTCTCAGTTCAACTGCTGGAAATACGGCAGCACTGAGAAGTTTCAGCTGAGATGGGATTGCAGCTTCATGTTGGCCCTCTACCACTCCTTTTGGTCAGCAACCCATACACAAAACAGACATAAAACATAGAAATTCAGAACTTCAGCCTCAGTACTATTTAGTACTAAGCATGAGTTATAGCACACAAAGTTTCACAAGATAATGGTTTTGGTAATAAAGCCAATGTGAATAGCTCTCGCTGGAGTTTTCCCCATGGGAGTACACATTCAAACTGCTTTGTCCCTCCTTGTTTGTGATCAGCGCAACCAGACTTCCAATTGCACCATAAGCTGGATCATTTTGGCTACTTATCCTGGCCAAGCCAACACAATGAGAAACCACACTCAACCACAATTTCTCCGTGTTACTTTCACCTCAACCAGATGCACCAGAATAGTCTGTACTAGAAAAGGTGATCAACATATGCTTATCTACATTAAGACAGAAATGCAATTTAGTGGGAAATGCCTAAACTGGATGTGACATTAGTCCTTAGTGATGATTTTCACTAGACTGTGTGGTTATCCTGGCAGCCTAGAAATCATGGCATCGGCAGGATGATGTCTCTCTAACAATGACCAAGGGCTAGTGCTGGGTTTTGAGGACAAAGCACACTGAGGAAAATATTCTTCTTATATCCTGGAGAAAAATCTAAGATAGATAAACTAGCTTCATCGGAAAATATTTAGTCATCCCTAATATTGCACTTCTTTTGTCTAAGAGAAAGCAGGACTTATGGTTTTATGGGGTTTTAAAAGATAATTGTTTACTTTGTGAAGATTTTTTTTTTAGTTTAAAGAAATACCTTAAGCAAAACCATGTTTTCAGAAAGCCTAAATATTCAGCACCAAGACAGGATTTCCACTGCTTACAGGGGCTCCAGTTCATCATCTCTCTGTAAACATTATTCTAATTTTCATATCAGTGCCCTAGTATTCCCAATATACATCTATCCAATCAACTTTAAATTTCTTCAATTTTTTTTTCCCCCAAATATTAATATATGTGAATTTTTGCGAAAGACTCAAACTTTTCCACTGGCAAGAAGAAAGTAGGACAATTTTGAGCACCCTCTAGCTCACAGTCTGTGTTTGTCATAGGTACATAGCATAAAAACCACCAGTTATACAGACACTAGGTCTCACACTGTCACAGCTTAGTGAGCAGAGAAGCCAGCTGCAGAACACCTGTCATCCAGCTGCAGTGCTGCACCGAAGGGATGGGTATAGACCCAGTGTCTGTGCAGAAATATCAAGTTTGATGTGGTCCCAGGGTAAGGTCTCAGTCACTTATTTATAAAGAACTGAGTAGAAACAGATCAATGAATTAGTAAGCACTAGGTACACACAAATGAGCACTTTATAGCTCTCAAAATCTTGTATAGCTTTGCTGATTGTATGATTATGACATGGGTAAGATTCAATTATAGTATCTCCACTTGCCTGTCGGTGATGAAATCCAGATGAAATTCCAATTTAACTAATATTGTGCAGGCATAGAAAAAAAAATCACACAATTCTGTCAAGCTGGAATAGATGAACATGCAAGTGTTCTGTGTGGCTCAGTGTCACAGTCTGTGGTACACTTACGTGTGGCAAAGCCTAGCAGCCTGTGAGGTGTGAGAAATTTGCAGTCTTATCTCAATGGAAAAGCGATACTTACGTTCTGTTCTTACTAATTTCTGGAAGTTTCCCTCCATGTTTTTGGTTCACGACCCTGAATTCAATTGTACCACTAAATGCTGTTAAAGCACAGAGTTTTGTGGGAACACTGAGCACTGCCTTCTGCTATTGATGCATCAGTCTGTTTCAGAGTGCAGTTCATTCTCCTCCTCTGCCTTTTCGTGAGGGGCAGAAGAAGCCAATGTCACAAAAACAGAAGAATGAGGCTTGCAGGTGTTTAAGAAAGACACGGAGGAAGATCATACAGCATCATATCACAGGTGTCAAACTGTGGTCCTTGAGGTAAGGTCTTCCAGTCAAACGTAAAGCTTTTTCACTACAGCTGAGATGAATGTGCACTAGTGGGAACAGCTAGCTGCACGGGACAGCTGCACAGGGCTGTTAAATGGAAGACAGTAATGAAGGCTTTATATTCAAAACGGAATAAGAACTAACCAAATAAATTAAATCTTTGCCTTTGACCCATTTAGTAATATCTCTGTATGACAAGCTGGAAAGAGAAAAAAGCATACCTCAGGACGTGGAACAGAAGCCATAAAAGTTTAAAATCCCATCAGTAATCAGATACTTCTCACAGACATGACATTTCAAAAAGTAGAGAAATACATCCATATTCCAGGGCTGCCTGTGGTCTTTGTCCATTCACAGATCCAGATCCCAGCAGACAACGTCGTTTAGAAGAATAGGAAATTCTTTTCTTCCCCAGAAAATGCTGAGATAGGACCATCTCCGAGACAGGAAATCTCTGACAAATTTGCGGTCCTTGGCAGACATAAGGCAGTTATTACCTGTGGGTTAAAGACTTGCTTTGAGAGAGCACCTTCCACCTCTCATTTTAATTATTCGCATTATGCCATTTTAATTATTTGCATCAAGAAGAGTTCCATTCGCAGCCAGCACACACAGGTAGTTGTTGCACCCCAAGAGCTGCAGCGTACATGTGCAACAGAGGACAGAGGGAAAAATTAGCATTGTTCTCGGTTTACAAGTGAAAATCTGGGACAGGAAAAAGGATGAAATACCTACATCCATGGCAGAAGAGTTCTACTATAAATATATTTCTTCAGTTTTCCACCACAACCATGCAGTTAAACTGCACACCTTAGGTTGTGCAATTCCTGTATTTGGACAAGGCTCAAATATTACCCAGGAAGTGGAGTATGCAGCACTCTTCCAACCGTCCCACCATGCAGACTACAGTCAAACTCAGCAGGATCCTTGGGAGTGTTGAGGTTCCATTACCCATTTCACCTCTGACAATCTGATTTTAGCAGTTGTCTATTGCTGATTTCCCACATATCATCTTTCCAGATGATTGCAGGTACCTGCAAGAAATACAGTGTGCACAAAAAAAACTTGCAATCAGCAGCTGTTCATCCTGAATGCAAATAGGAGAGGTTTTCTAAGTAGACAGCCGTATTCTATAATACCAAAGAGTTTCATTTGGCTCTAGTAAGCCAGAGCCATGTTTTAAAAGTCAGGGAAGAGGGCTGACCAGTCAGAGTTTCTCTGAAAAATATGCAGTTCAGGAAGGCAATTACTGGAGTAGATCAAGTTTTTCATCAGACTTTAAACCTGGCAATATTCTGGGATGTTTCTTAAGAATATTTCCCTTCAGTCAACCAAAAACCTGTTCTTGCAATCAGCAGAGAAATCTATATTCCTGCAAGTTGGCACCAACTAAGAAACACAGAGTTGCTGAAGCACAGAGTTATTTTCACCGGTGCTGGAGAGCTGAACATCCCCAGCTCTCCCAAAGCTCTCCCTGGCACTTCAAGGATGCCAGGGACTGACTATGCTGACTCCATACAACTGGATGGACAGAAGAGGTTACTCGCCATCTTTTTAAAATTATTATTTCAGACATACCTAATAAATTAATGTAAAGGGCAAGTAAAGAGTGAAGCAAGAGAAAACACAGAATTTTCTTAAAAGAAAGATCACTGATCACCTGTCTGGGACAAAATACTTGAAGTGAATAGTCAAATAATAGGAAGGCAGACACTTATTTTTGCCACAGAGGGTTGGACAAGTATATGGATAAAAGCGCTTCACAGAATGAGCCCAAGTGAATGGAGTGCATTAAATGTGACATGCAAGCCTGTAAGCCATTCTTTCATTATTAGATACAAGGAACTGACACTACGTGTTTTTACCTAATGTCTACAGATTGGTGATATTTACAGCTTCCACTGAAGTAGCTGATACTGACCTCCATCTAACTGGTAGATGAGATGGTTCTTGGGTTCAATCTGCTGCACAATTCCTGTGCAAAGCAGAACACTATTTAGCAAAGGTAAGTTGGAATAAAAGACAGGGAATAATGACTAAAACCCAGGAAATGTTGAGATGCATTTATACCAGAGAAAAAAAAAAAAAAACAACTACCCAAAGTTTAACTTCAGCTGACCACTTCTGCTGACCCATTTTTCTTTTCATATAAAGATTTATTTTATTTCTTGGTGGAAATCCACAGTTAAAAGTGCAAGTTAAAGATTTAAACCAAGCCTCTTGGGATATTAAACTACTTCTCCCACTAGTCACTGTAGGATTGCATAAGACAGAGCTGTAGACTCCCAAGGAGGAGGTAGAGTTGATGTAGACACTGTACAGGAGGCTAGTGGGACCCTAACTCATCTGGCACTTCCTTTAACTGCTCATTCTGAAGGGCTTAAATAAGGTAATTTGGATTAGCTATTTTTGAAATCCACTTTCATCAGTCACAAATAACTATGCATGGACTCAGGACTAAGACTGGGCAGTTTCCGAAAGACTCACAAAAAAAGTTGAGAATGTCATCGAGGAACATGCCTACAGAAGACCTATCAGAAAACGCCTACAGACATTGCCACTTTCATAGACCAGCTGATGTGTCAGCCCTCCACACGTATCAGCTGTTGAAAGCTTCTCAGCATCTTCACAGGCATCAGAGCACTGTATGCTGTGGAAAGTCAGGAACTGCAGGGGAGCAGGGTCAAATTTCCAGCATTTTTTGCATCCCACACTAACTAGACACTGTTTACAAGTGCAGTGCTGCAAATCCTGATAAAGGACAGAGAAACACAGCTGTCTTCTCTGGTTGCACTTTCGAGGATGCAGCAGTTAAACAGCCTCCCAGGAAGGTGCTTGGACAGTGAAAGCAAATGGACAGATAAAGCAAATGGAAGCTTTGTTACAGAACAACTGCTGTCAAGTGCAAAAAGAAGTGCTATACCCCTTGTGAGAGCTTAAACCAGCTTATTTGTAGGGGGAATGGATAGTGGTAATCTGTTCTTTTGTATTTCCCCCAATCTTCAGACAGAAAACAAACAAACAAACAAAAACACAGAGTTCAAAACATAGCTGTAATACCCAGACAAATCACTCTCGTGGATTGGCAGCTATCTTAGCATAAGTTTACGTGACTAAGCAAGTGGTCTGTATTTCAGAAGTCAGGATTTCAGGAGAAGTTACTGAGTGCTTTTCACAGTGTTAAGTGTGTCTGCTTCTTAAAACTAGTTATTATAGCAAACTGTCATCACTAACCAAGGAAATGCACTTACACCTGAACCAAGTGCTGCAGCCTTGTACACGTAGTAAGACAGCAAGTCCTAACCTTGATTAAAACGCAGAAGAGAACCAAGTTGCTGTATGCTGCATCCATGCTTTTGTTGATTGCAGAAGATGCTGCTGAGTGCACAGCACTCTTATGAAGTCAGGACATTTATTTTTGATTCATAAATATTAATTCAAGGCACTCAACCTCAAACATTTGAAAGTCTTGAGTCTTTTATTATTATTCATCACACAATGATATTTTAATTGGAAATAAATAATTACTAGAATATTAATTTCTATTCTACTCTCTTGGAATCTTTATGAGTTTATCTGCATACAAAGAAGTACTGCAAGTGATGGCTGTATCTTAAAACAGGCAAATGTCTCACTATATTGTATATAAATATGTAAAATACATATTTTACATGTAGATGTCTACTATATTACATAGAGATGTTTCATTGTGACTAGGGCTGTAAGACTACCTGAATTTTCCCCAGCTGTATCTTCTTTTTATAAAATCAAAGTAGGGCAGAGGCTCTAATTAGTTTCAAATGAGAATGAAAATTCTGTCAGGCTTGACAAGAGCATTTTGCAGAAACCTGATAAAATCTGAAGGTGACTGATAATACACTAACAACATATTGTTTCAGTGGCATCACCTGATTTTAAAGGATCAAATTATCCCTGTAAGAAAGCCAGGTTTTGACAAAACCAAAGCATAAAATCAACAGAAACTTGAACATCTTCTAGCAGGGAGTCCCTACTGAACCATCTTTCCAAGACCTGCAGTGCTGGAGGAATTAGCAATGTCTGGGAGTGTTTCACAACATACCCAAATTTTACCAAAACAATGGGTATAAACAGTTGTCTAGTAACACTGATCCAAAACATATCATGGGTGCTGTTTCAG
This sequence comes from Anseranas semipalmata, assembly GCA_013399115.1. Taxonomy (NCBI): domain Eukaryota; kingdom Metazoa; phylum Chordata; class Aves; order Anseriformes; family Anseranatidae; genus Anseranas; species Anseranas semipalmata. The sequence goes on along the minus strand of VXAA01005570.1, from coordinate 282,214 downwards.
GCTTTGTTTCTGGGTGGAAAGAAAAGTAAAATATATTAAAACAAAAAAGTCTGCAGAATAGAGTAACCTCTCTCAATCCCCTCCTTCCCTGAAGCTTTTGTTGTTTTTTATTTTTTATTTTAAAAGCACGTGATTTGTAACATGTAAGCAGCAACAGCTTCAAGAAGAGGGATGAGTTATTCTCATCAGTGCTGAATTTTCCATCCTCTAAGGAATACCTCCTTCCTTCTGAAATTTGGTATTGAACATTTCCACATTCAGTGGGCCGAGGTGCACGGCAGCTCAGTAGTTATGGCTGACACACCCTCCTGATATTCTCTAGTAGGTTCCTTGTGTTACTGTACCAAGTACTGGATCGTTCACACAAAAGGAGCAGCCTCTGGAGGGACAACTGGGAGAAAAACACCGACCTCCCCTGTCCCAGATGATTAAGACCACCTCCTGAGAGACAGAGGAAAATCATTCCAAATCTTTGCAGCAGGACTAATGAAGACCACTTCCTTGCATCTGTAGTACAATTCCCCCAGCTCTGCATCCCCCTGCAGTAACCTCAGCTCCCTCCATGTCCTCAGGTGCCTCTGTGCAGGCACATGTGTGTCAGCAGAGACAGACCTGTGCTGGCTGGCCACCTGGCTGCTGTCACCATCACCAGTGAGGATGAAGCCAACAGCCTGAGGGCTGCACAAGGACCAGGTGTCAGGCAGGGCTGGCATGGAATCCAGAAATCTTTGACATTCCCACCTTTTTATGAGATGTGATTGGAACTAATCAATGAATGAAAAATATTATTAGCTGAAAAGCAGAGAGGAGGTGGAGAGATTTCTGAGACAGTGTGTGGCTAATTCTTTTCAAAGGAAAGGAGTCAGTGGGGAAAAAAATCTTTATTCTTATTCTTTAATTCTTAACCGAAAGCCCGGCTTTTGGAAACTGGAAGAACCAGGAAGTCTATAAAAGATTCCTGAGCAAAACTTCATGCATTGATCTGCTAGCATGACTACTCTGTTCCTTGACCTCATTCTACCGCTGCAACTGTCATTTCTGGTAATGGGCTTACAGGTCTTAGTGCTGCTGGATTCTACACGAGCTACGTTGCAGATGTTGGACTCTTGCTTGGATTTGAAAAACGTACATTTCAGCAGGTCGTTCCTGTATGGTGAAGAAGTATCAAAAAAACTATGCAGGCAGTGAATTAATCACATACTGAGATATTTCTTGAGGAGGGACAACCATTGCTTTCATAACAAGTCATAAGACACAATGCAAGTAAAAACGTGGACAAAATTATATCCCCAGCTTCACTTCTAATTCCAAACTCTCCTCTGTTTTTACAATGAAAAAAAGTAAGAACCTTACCAAGCCTGGAAGCTGAGCTGTATTGTAAACTTCACACATGGAAAGAAAAAGCTGTTGGCTGCGTTCAGAACTTCTTTCACAACTGACATATGGGACTATAACATTTTCAGTCAAATAGTGATGCTAAAAAGTATACTTCGGGCAAAGTGTTAAGACTTCATTTTTAGTACTGAAGTTATAGATGAAGGATTCTGTTCTGGAGCAGCAACCAGAGAAAGTACAGCTTGGGGCATCTTTTTTTTTGCTCCCACTCTGACATAAATGGGAGGCTTTGAGAAGCGCCAGACTTCTGGTTTGTTGGCAGGGAGCTGCCAAAATGCTCAGTGCGGTTCACAGGGCCCAGGAGGGGATCCTGCAGGGAAACAGGCAGCAGTGGTGCAGAACCAGGCTGGTAAAATCCTGAGTTTCAAGGCTTTCCTGCCACCCCATACCTGACCTACTGAGTTACCCAACTGTTCTCCTAGTCATGCACAAAAACGATGTCTTTAGTGTGTTTTAAAACAACATTATGCCACCTGGAAGAGTCACACATTTCCATCTACAGAGCCTTAGGCCCTCTGTAACAGGTCACATTTTTAGCCCTGAAAGTCCCTGATCTCGTAAATACTCATTTGGCCAATGGCTCATCAGTCACAGATCCCCTAACCAAAATGCAAAGCAGACCTCTAGACTAAACTACATGGTAACGTAGAAATAGCTGAGGAGCTCTGGAGTGAGCCCTGTTGGTCACCACAAAGAGAGGTTTCAAACCCTATTGATCAGCCAACTAGAAGTGTGGTGCAACACAAGTGGGGTGGAACAGGGCTACTTTGTGGGTGGTAAGGAAACCCAGAGATGGGTATGAAAGAATTTACTGGTTGAGTTTTAAGATTAAAAGAAAAAAATCTACCCAAATAAATTAAGGCAGATTTACCTATTACTATTTGGTGACTCAGAACCCAGTCCCAAGTCTTAAAATTGGATCTTCACAGATAAAATTAGTCTGGANAAAAAAAAAAAAAAAGTAGTGAAGTCCTAACAAATTCTCAGGAGTGTAACAGTTTGGAAAGCTGTCCTCATTTCTGTGTTAGGAGTTCTTTGTCATTTGTCTAAACTAGTTAATAAGATTTCTTTTAAATACCTATTTTTTAAATTAATGAGCACAAATAACTTTATGAAACATTATAAATTCATTAAAATTTTAAATACAACTTCTCTTCAGATTACCAAGTTATTAAAGCTCCCATTTGTGAATATTATTAAAAAATGTATATGAAATCTCATTTTCTATTTGGTTTTTAGAAGAACAGATTTAAGCTTTCCAATTAGATAAACCTCATGCGAATTCTTGTGAGGGAAAAAGAGAAGAGTCTCATAATACTTATTTTCAGATGAGGGAAAAGATAAGCTATTTTATATGCAAATATAACTGATTTCATTTAATTATTCCTGAGGGAAGAGGAAGATCAGTACACGAACCTCTTGCCAACAGGTAGTGACTTCAACCTCCTAATTTTTTCCTCTCAGAACATTAGTTAATAACTGCACCTCCCTAATGGAAGGGGTACAGTCCTGCAGGATGCCGTATTGAGTGCCTACATCTCCCAGAGAAATCAGCAGTGGCTGGGGGTGGTGGGACTCAGCCCTGGGGGCTGCTCACGGCTCCACTGCAGAGAGGAGAGTTCCAAGCCTCACAAGTCCAACAAAACAAAAACACATTTCCCCAAAACAGTGCTGCAAGAAGTATTTCTTAGCCTGTCCTTAGGGTATATGTTTTAAACAGGCATGCAGTGACCCAGATGATCATACTAATACGTCTACATGAGACATCCTTTGCTTATGTTTAAGTTCCGTGCTGTTCCCATAGCAAGTGGTAGAAACACATAACTCATAGGCACAGTCAGGCACTCAGGCAAGACAAATAATCCATCATCAGGCAGCTTAAATTTTATCTCCACCTCTTACCCTGCAGGAAAAATCTACAGGGTGTCTTGTAGGGGAAGGCATTTTAAAATTACATTGTCGTATCAACACTAAAGCCATACCATCGATTTACAGAGACTGGTCTCAAACTAGCACAGCTGGGTTTAGTCTGCACCAAAAAGATGTTTCTCTGTGCTCTCTCATCTTGTTGAACACCTCCACGAATCTCTCAGAGCAACACATTCTTGTCTCTGCTTACTTAATTTGTCCACTTTACATTTTATATAGAGATCCACATCTCCTCTAATTTAGCTAATCACGTCATGCGGTCCCAATACTTTACTAACCTCCGAAAAAGCAGATTTAGTCTACACTCCTACATAAATCTTAATTGTCAGTTTAGAAAAGAGAGACATCCAAGTACCATAGCAGAGCCAAAGCCAGGGACACCCACTCAGCATTTTGCCCCATTCACCACACAGGTATGCAGCTCACTTTGAGTTACACACCTTTGTATCAGCAAATGTTTCTTTTCTCCTGAATTTGTGCTATGACTTGTTGATCTCAGCACAGAGAATTTAAGGAGCTTGTTGCATGCACCAGTCCTGTGGCTTTAACAATCTGTTCCTCTTCAGGTGTAAATTATGTTCTTCTGAAGAGGTGATTTCATCTGCATTCAGCTGCTCACACGCCCACCTCAGGCACATCCAGGCTCTCCTGCATCCCCAAGCACCCTTCAACCACCACTTATGCTATGTTGTCTTGCAAGGCAAGGGGGGTTCAAGTATGTCTCAGCCTAACAGAGTAATTCTAGCCTCAAGAAAGCCCTGATGAGCACTTGGGGATGTAGTGAATTTAACATCAGATGAACCAAAGAGGTACTCCAGCTCTCAAGTCCATCCCTTAGTTGAGGGCAATCATGCAAACACATACTTTTTGATGCCTTCTAGACTGGAGATGTAGTACTTGTGTCAAGGTGTACAAAATGTTGTTTGGTACCTTTTGATAAGATCTGTTTTAAAATAAACTTTTCCCTGAAGAGGCCACAACAGAACAGCTAATTAGGAGACCACAATCTTTCTTTTATACTGTCACCCACAGTAGCCACCAACCCTGAAAGAAAACTGCTTTCTAGATATGTGAAAAAAATGTATATACATATAGTGCAAGCAAGTACTTTTCCAACAAGTGATAATATCAGTATCTCCCCTTGGAAGATTTTTGGTTTGGTTGTTTGTTTTTTTTTAATCTACGAAAATGGAAGAGAATTGAAAATGGAGAGAAAGTGAACACAACTCACAACACCCCCACCTTAAGTTGTTGACATCAGCCAAGAGGATGATGAAAGGTGACAAGAGAAGCAAGAAATTTGCATCCCAGGAAAGCTCTAAAAGGCATTATTTCCATGGCTCTTTCTACTCTCTGTAAACCGATCCTTACTGAAGAAGGCTGCTCACTTCCCAGGCCCCATTAGCATCACATCCCTGTTTTGAGCTCTTGCATTATCCATGTCTGGTCAGGTGTGGGGCAGTCCTTTGGCTGATTGTGTTTTAGTTAGTTTTGCTTTTTTCCCCTGTTAGTGACCAGGCCAGTGCTGTAGATACAGGTTGCAGAATTATTTTGGCATTACCTTTAAAGCCAGACCTATGCAATTATAATAGTACTGTAAAGGAGCTAACCCTAGGCAATTTATGCCTAATTCCTTACCACAAACTCTTTCTGAAGGAAAAAGGTAAGTGTACTTCTGCTGTCCCAGTCTGAGATGCTCATGTTATTCCACAGCAAATTCAGTTTCATACTGAAATACCTTGTGCTGCATTTTCCTTTAAGGGCCGGGGTAGGGAGGATAAAAAATAGCTTATTTCTGCATGAGAAAGTCTTGAGCCTGGTCTAGCAAGACTGTCCAAGGCGTTCAGCAGAGACACTGCAGAGCTCCTCGCCTCCCTTCTACTCCAGCATCCTTTCTACAGATGCATGGAGTGTGCAGGAGGCTCCAGCGCTGACAGCAGAAACACAACCTAAAACTAAAGCAATTTGTTCCAGAGCACGATTTGAATTTGGCCAAAGGAAACTTAGAGTTTGTTTCCCCAGAAGACTTATGACTTTCATTCCATTATAGCACATTGTCTACTCACAAATGGAGCAGTTTTGTAAATTGTTTAGATGAATACAGATAGTATTTTTTTACAGGTCAAGTTAAACTGTTAAAAACACTATCTGTTGCAGATGCTCTGCATTAAATATTTATCTAAAAGTATAGCTGGAACATTAGCTGCACTTATAGCCAGATATAGGAATAGGGCTATATTCGTTATTGTTCGAAGTGATATAAAGATATGATTCATAAGTTAGAATTTTATAATCATTGCAAAGTCTGCTACATCAGATCCACAACAGTTATTTGAAGCTCCTTCTTTATGATTTGAAGAGCATCGCATTGCTGTTCTCATCCAAAACCAAAGAAGAACAGTACTCTATACATGGATCTGTGGATTGAAGCCTTTGCCAACAAAATCCATTACCATGTACTAAAATGTATTACTGAAGAAGAGACAGAAGTTGCTATTCAGCTGGAAGTGGGAGAAACAAAACACCTGCACCTCTGTCTCAGGCTTTACCACTGGTTTCAAGAGTGATTTTTGAATGGATTGACAGCTGTTCAATCTATAAGCAGAGAGTCTGGAAATTGGTGAAGCCTTTAAATAGAGTTCAAAGTTCCTATGAATCCTGGGTATTAAATGAGCATGCAAGAAGTACTGATGTAATGAAGTGGTGGAAATTGTATTAGTTAATTTTCAGCTAAACAGATTGAGAAAGAAAATTGCAACAATTAAGTAGTTAAAACTGAAAGAAAAAGTTGAACCTTATAGCTAAGAAAATACTTATGCATAACGTCAGCTTTCTGCTTGAAGCCTCTTTCCTGACTCTTTGGTTTCCCTTTAAAATAATAGCTGTCAGGACATCATTGCTTGAAGAAGGTACTTGCTAATCAGACAGTAATTATAACCCACTTATATTCTAGAGCTGTCCAGTTTAATGTGCCAGGTTAAATTTCATTTGAATTCCTGTATGCTAACTCATAACAAGTTTGTCAAAATGGCTTCTTATATGTTTTCAGTTTGACACAGCATTGCTGGTCCATTGGCTGAACCTAGTAAAAACAAAACTGGAGGGAGAAAAAATAAATACATCTAAAAACCTACATGACCCAATTACTGACTCAGAGCTGAAAAATCTTGAAGCTGACAAGTCAGCCTGATTTGAAAACTGATAATCACACAGACCAGATCAGATAGTTTTGTGATGCTTATAGGATTGAATTGTCACTAGGGTTAAATGTGAATTGTTTGTGAAGAGTTTGAGATGTCAATAAAACATTTATCAACTCAATAGATACAGATTTTTCTAAATTTCTTTCAAAAGTACCTCATAATAAAATATTACAAGTCTTGCAAGTAAGTATACGTACTTTGGTATTGCTAGATCAATATCAAATGAAGTTCCTGCTAGTCTGAGCCCACTACATTTAAAAAGATATTTTGTTCTAACAGTACCAAAGTAGTCAGTGGATTTTGTTATGGATTTCATTATGAGCAATTGAAATGTCATTTTGTATTTTGCTTTCATATCGATTCAGTTTTTAGCAACTGCAAGCTTGTTTTCACTACTTGGTTGTTCCTCATTTACTGTACTCACTCAGTTATTTGGTTTCCCACAGCTTCTGGGTCATCACATCTGGGACAGGATTGCAACCAGCGGGACTTTTGCCCAGCAGATAGCAAAGCTGTACAAAATGTACAACAGTCTCCACCGGCCATCTAGGAGCAGCAGGAGTTGGGGGTGGAAACAAGGTTACAACACAGGTCTAACATTCACCCAGAAGACAGGGACAAAATAAAAGAGAACTAAAGACAGATACACCTACAACACAACTCAGATCAGACTGAGGTTTGAGCTTAAATGAGGCTTCTGGGCCTGTGGCAGGCTGGTCAGGGCTGTTAAGGCCTGCTCTGAGGGCCCTGGCAGGTGGAAACCAAAGGGTGAGGAGGGAGGTTGGCTGTGGCGTTCAGGGATTTATTGAAGATTAGAGGTGGTAGGATGGTAAACCTTAGGACAAAAGCTAAGTCATACAATGTGGAGATAACAAATAAGAAACTAAGAGTGGAACCCAGACAGGGGAAATACCAAAATACATGAAAGAAAGAAGAGATATTACACTGTAAATTGAAAGAAGAAGGAAAAACAAGCCAAACGCAGCATAGTTAAAAAGCAAATGGGGTTTGACAGACAAAATCCCTCCAATGGGTTTGGGGAGGGAAGTAGGACGAATGATGCAGTGCAGAGGTAAAGCTGAAATACCCCACAGAAGCTCAGAGAGTCAGGGCTGTGAAACCATGCTGTCTGCCCAAGTCTAAAGATTTCTGACCTCTTTTCGTTGTTGTTGTTGTTGTTGGGAGTCTAGTTGTATGTCATATTCCATCTCTAGGGATGATCCCCAGATAAAATACCTAGTCACTTGTCTCAGGTGACAGTGAATAGTGTAATAACAGCATAGACTGCACTTTCTTATGTCCCAGTTGAAGGTCAGCATCACATTTCTATATTTTCATTTTTTTTTTTTTTTTAATTTAGAAAAAAACAATGCCCTCTATCAAAAGAGAACAATGCAAAGAACTCAATGGTTATGAAATTCTGAAATTTAAGTTGCAACTGAGGGAAAGCCAAGAAAATGAATTTGTCCCCTGCAGTAGCTTTCATACATATTCTGAAAAAGTTAGTCATTTGCTTTAAGTTTGCCTTTATAAAATGGGACATAAGGGGATGATTTTATTCCAGGACATGTACAAGTAAATAATAGTTTTCCAAACTGCTTCTTTCACTTCACAATGCAGAGTCAGTCATTAATAATGAGGAAAAATTGAGGCTTACTGAATGAGCACTACCTGTCTTCTGTCTGGATTCAAGCAGGAAACTAGGGGAAAAGCATCTTTATGTATTATATGTGACTAAAGAGCATAAAAGAAAGCTTATCCACTCAAACCTGAATTGAGATTGCACAGGCAATTTTATTCCCAGCATTTTCTACTACTGTTTGACTCCACTATCTACATAATGTTCCTTTGACCATTTCTTTTGGTGTATGATGTACCTACAGTTAATGTGCTCTAGTAGATACTTACAGTGGGATATAATAACTCCAGTTGGGAATGGTGAGCCCTTCCAGTATGCTTATTGAAGTTAACAAGATGACTTATGTGAATAAAAGTTTTATGAACAAGGGACTATGTTATTTAGACCTTACATTATGTAACAGTTATCCTCTTCAAAAGAATTCTAGAAATGTATCTAACTGTGGGACACTTTTAGAGTATATTGCTGCTGCTAAGAACAGTAAGAGATTTTAGAATATGTAAAAAGAGTCTGAATTCAACAGACTTGCTCATTTTAGAAGTTTTAGTAAGAAATATAAGTCTGCAGGACTGAGGGATAAATTTTACTTTTGTCCTTACAAAGACCTCCCATTGACTTCTGACAAGTCTGAGTAGTCTGTCAAATTAATATACACTTCCTATGTAGACTTCATTAATCTACACAGAGTATGTCGTGCATCAATATTAAAAGTACCTTAACAAGGACAGAGAGCAGAGACTGAGAGGGAATGCTGTACAGCAGGTCAACATCAATAAATGATTATGGCATGGAGCAGACCACTTGTACAGTGAGACTGTTCCTAAACCCATCAATTTAGGTGCTAAGAATGAAATGCAATTTTTTATATTACTTATCCTTATCTCTACTTGGTTTAATTTTACTTTCCTCCCTCTGTCTATTTTCCTCTGCTCTCTAGTTGTCATTTCTTGCTGGAAACTCATATCTGCAGGTGATTCAGCTCTTGTCATTCCCCTCTCTCTTTGTTCCTCCCTTTTCTTCTTCCTTTGCAGTACTTTTCAGCTTTCCTTTTTTCCCCCCTTTCTGTTCTGGCTTCCTCCCACCCATATGTATTTTTCCCTTCTCAAACTCAATTTCTACTAAAATAACAACTTTACTCTCATACAATATAGGTAATTTAATTTTTTAAACACCTGATTGATTTAGAACTTCTGGTCTAGTTTTGTAGCTTGTGGTAAATCAGCAAAATCTTTTGATCATGTTGGAATTATCTAAGTTTAGATTTTTTGCAGGATCTGGTCCAGAAGAAAAAATGAACTAGACTTTAGTACAAAATCAACATTGTTTAGGCCAAAATTGCTCTTGGCTCAACATCTGCAGAAGGAAAAAGATTTTCCTCTTAGCATAGTGAGTACCTGTACAGATGACAGTGTTCCAGTTCCAGATATCCTGGAATAGAAATGTAACATGATAAACCTTGCATCAAAACCGGTTTGTGTGTAGAAAGTTATTGCAAATCTGCAAAGATTTAGAAAGGGGAGAAGAAAGTTGCAGAACATTACAGACATCCCTGTACACCTGCATGTTAATTCATCACTCATAATTAAGAGCAAATTCTTTATTTCTAAGAGGTGTCATCAGAAGGAAAAGACTAAATAACCACATGGCTATTTGTGCATTTTCTTTTCAGTAATTGCCCTGAAACTTTCACAAGGTCAAACCTGGGCCTCCTGAACCAGAAAGATAAAGGTACTACCCAATTACCTAACATGGCAGGGAAGACTGTGATTAATGCTTTGCTGGACTGGAAATAGTTGAGATAA
>VXAA01005570.1:205186-271917 GCA_013399115.1 Anseranas semipalmata | reverse complement strand
AAAAAAAAAAAAAAAAAAAGAATTGATTAGCTGGTTTTGAGTTCACAGAGTGTAAATATATATTTATACTGTATCTGTACTTGAAAAATATATTCCAAACAGTTTCAATTCTCATCAAACTACTGCAGTGAACTATAATACTACTGTATGAGTATGTGGGAGGAAAGGTATTCTTGCAGTTGTGGTTTCGTAGAGAATATTGGATGTGTTCTGTGACTTAGTACAAAACTCTTCCACAGCAACATATCATTACTTAAATGTAAACAGTAAACTTTCATTTTCAGTTATGTTACCAAATTCAGACTAAACTTCTATTTCTACAGATGCTGCTTGATGAGATCCCCTTTAAATAAAGCTTTTTGTATTTTCTATTTCTATGCAAAATAAATTTTACTGAGATGGCTGATGTACTAGCAGCACTTCTAAAAGCAGAATGATTAAGAAAATTGCAAGATATAAATTACTTTTTCAAGTAACTTAGTAACCAGTTTTCATGGCATATGCTGTGGTCAGCAGTAGGTTTTAGATTTATCATTGAAATTACCCCAACTGTTCTCTTGAGACTTTTGTCTCTTACTGGAATGAAAATGTGGGCAATATTTCAGCACTGGAAACCAGAAAATACTTCACAGATGGGCTACAACTTGCATTCAGAAAGAAATACTGTTGGATTTGATCTCTGGCCATTGTAAACATGCACATGTTAACACTAGTCATTAAGGTTTGGGGCTTAACTCTAGTAAGAAAAAAAATGTCAATTAGCAACAGAAGTCAATCAGCAATAAAGTCATGCATAAAACAACAGTTTGTCTCTAAGGAGCCAAAAAAAAATGGATGACACAAATGCTTGGAGAGTATATATTTACAATGAAAGCAAATACGGAGTATGGAAGACTGCAAATATTAAACCACATTCATAGCCAGGGACATCTTTTCATGTATCAGTATTGAACAGAAACAGTCTCCGGAGACAAGTGATTGCTAGAACTGCCTGCTGCAAAAAATCATTCTCAGACAAACCTCAGTCAGGGTACAGGCAAATGAAAACCAGTAGACTAGATGAACCACTGGTCTGATCCAGCATGTTAGTAGGAAATCATAGGGAATAATCCCTCATCGTAGGGAATAAGTGATAACATTTTTTATGATTATTTCTTTTGCTCTGTTTTCTCACTATAGACTTTAATCCACGAGGAACTGGAGAAGGCAGCCTGCTGACTTCACCGAGTGATACCTTTGTGAAATCCACAGTTTATCCAGAAGTCAGAGAATATCTTTTAGAAAGAGACAATTATTAAGCTATAGGGTGAAGGAGAGAAAAATCCTTAGGTGAGATTCTTCAAAGCTTAACCACTCTCCTGATTAAAAACGCATATATTATTTCTCATTTAAATGTATTTAGTTTCAGCAAGATCTGGCTGTTAGATACTAAAACACCTTTTCTTCTAAAATAGAAAGACATTGTACCAGAAATCATTTTCTCTCTGGATAATTCTAGGCTGTGATCATATTAACCTTCCCTTTGCTACAATCAGTTGCTTGAACTCTTGCAGCTCTCACTGCAAGGGAGATGAGACTTGCTCCTCCAACACTCGTACAGAGCTACCCTGGAATACTTACAAACAGTTCTAAAAATGACAAAGTGTTTATAAAGAGTGTTTTGGATTTTTTTTTTTCTTTTAGTGGTTTTCCCTTCCTCCTGCCACCAGACACATGTCCAATCTCTGTATGTTGGTTGCCCAGGCAACCCCTGCTGCCTGAGGCCCAGGTGCAGTGGTAGGTTTTCAGTTCTCCACCACAGAAGGAGCTGATATGAAAGATGGAGGAACTGGTAATGAGCTGAAGCAGGTTAGGAAAGCACAATTAGGTGACTGACTCTAATAATGGGAGTTTTATTTAAAGGTTAACGGTGCTAATAAATTCATTTATGCAGATCATTAAAAAAAAAAAAAAAGAATCCTATCACTTGCAGGAAATAGAAGGGGAGATTTTACATCAGTGCATTTCTGAAGCTGAAGTGCAATAGGTAAATTTAATACAAAGACATGAGTGACATTTGCTAAGCATGTTACTTAAACTGAAACTGATATAGCTCATGCTTCATTATGTATGCATGTCTTTGCATTCTGAAAGCGTGAGCAGAAACCACACACGCACACACACACACACACACACACACACAGAGCAAAATAAGAGCATTTAAGATGTCCTGTAAGTGCATTATATCGAGACTTGGCTTTTATATGGAAAATCATTAGCTACCTTTACCAAAACCATATCAGGTAAATAGTATGGATTGATTTGCTGTACAGAAATTATGTTTCTCCTAAATGATCAGTAGAAGTGTTGCTCTACAGCCGCAGACATTTGCTTCCTTGTAAAAAAGAAGCCAGTCAGGACAGGAAACTTGCTGCAAGAGAGGGAAAGTTTTAACGTTTCAAACACCCTAAAAGGATGTTCTTAACCTAAAACTTGCTTCTAATGAAGATTTCAGTGTTTCTTAAGCAGACAGCTTTCTTTTGGTCCAACAAAAAGTTGAATTGCATGCAAATAGCCCGTAGCTGCGACTCAGCCCTGGATCCAGTGGGGATTCAATCAGTTTGAACCAGTGTGTCTCTGTCTTCAGGGCAGTGGCAATCTCTGTGAGCTTCTAGGTGTTGCAGACTGTTGGTGCACAGGTTGGGTGTAGTCTTTGAATTATAAGTTTCAAAGCCATTTAAGCTTTTGAAAGCTTTTGACATTTTGCACCTACCACTGATTGATATGGGCACGGTCCTTCAAAGAACTCTTGGCTTATTGATCATCTTTGTTTGGTAGTACAACATGTGACTTCTAATATGGCAAACTCCAAAAAAATAAATCTCAAAGACGTTAAGTTAAAGTCACCTAAAAAACATTAAAAATACAATGCAAGAGAAAACAATCACAGTCTTGAAAGAAAGCTAAACTGAAGGTCCTTATTTATATAATGTTAAAAAAAAAAAATGCTACCATCACTCAAAATAAAGCTGATAAAAAGGGAATCCAACTGTGTATGTGCTGCACATGGGACCCCACTACTACTTGAACCCACACATTCCTCCTACAGAAAGCTTGTTTTTCTCCATACAAAATACAAAATAATGAAGGCTATTTCCAGTTGTCTTGAAAGACTCAGCTTTTGACTGGCTCCCCCAGGAGCATCCCTGCGTGTCCTCCCCAGCCTCAGTGCTCAGCAGACCTCCCAGAGTGGCTTTGCCTCCAAAGAACAGACCTGAGGGACACCAAGGATATTCTCAAAGGCTAACCTCTGCCTGGAAGCACAGTTTAGGCTGTGCTTGCAGCTAAAACCTAAGCATCTTTTCACCAGGGACCTGAACTGCTAGTGCTCCGGATTGCTCCCACTGCATAGGGAATTGTTTGTTCCTCCCAGAACCAAGGATACAGCTGCTTCTGTCCAAAGGTATCGAGTCCTGGCTCTTTTTCTGCAAGTCCACCCCTTTGCCTTGCACCTTGCACGCACAGCTATGCAGCTGCTCCCGGACTATCTCCACTGCGTTTTTATTTGGTAGGACATCTGGAAGAAATGTGATGGAGCATCTTTTGTGAACCTTTTCCCGGGGACAATTCTCCTATAATAATGCTGTTTAGGGGAACAAAGAGGACTTCTTAAAGATTGATCTTTCACTGCTGGTTTCTTTTGGTTAAAATGTCTTTGTAGCAAAATTGCTTTTATTGGAGTTCTCAGAAGTCAGTTTCACAATTTCACACTGTCCTGAGTTCCATGAGGAATTGAAAGACAGAGCTTCTGGAAATTTCAGTTAATTCTAATTTTAAAAAATAGCTAAAATTAAATTAGAAATGGTCATTAATATGTGACTGGTGGAGTTTATTATATGGATCCCTGTTTTGCTCAAACGTGCTGAACAAAATTAAAGTTAACTGAATCATTTATGCCTTCCTGGTATAGCTGCTTAGGCTAATAAATAACTCTACAAAAGTCACAAGTTTAAATCAAGTTAGTGAATTAATTAAAAAAAAAATCTTAATTTTCATCTATAAACTTTCTGTCCAAAATTTGGAGGCTGCAGGGAGGTTATGCTTATTCCACATTTCTGTTTCTCTTTCACTGTCTTGGCTGTAGCAGGGAGTTTTAAAAAGCTAATCAGAGAGGGGAGAGGGAAAAACAAACAAACAAACAAAAACAAAACAAAAAACGGGTAAAGTAAAATGAGACCTGGAGACTTAAATCTTCAGTATGTTGATTTTAACTTTAATTTTCAGTGAAAATTGATTTTAAGAGGAAAGATTTACACAAATTTCTAGAACATTTTTAAAGTTTTGAACAATTTTAATTCATTGTTTTTCTTCTGATTAGCAAGTGTTAATAACATGGATTGGATTTGATATTTACCCTTAATTAACCCTTAACTGCTAGTTGTCCCTTTCTAACTTTTCATCAGTTGTTCACTGATAACAGTTTTCTAAGACTTGAAAATATTGATTAGATTATTAATCAATTATTGATTAAAATAGATTCTAAAATATTTCCTTTAAAAATTCTTTAACTAGACTGTGAAGTTACTCAGACCATTTTCCCAAACTAGTATATCAGACTGGTTTCTAAGCTTTGCAGATCTGGAGTTCCTCTAAACTTTCCAATACAGATTAATGGGGTCTCTCTGTATTTGATTTATTTGGTAGTTAAACATTTTCCAACAACATTTGAACTATTTTTCCTTTCAATGAAAACATCCATTCAGAATTTGCAGTGGCAGAGAAAGAGAATCTTTAAGTTTTCTATATGGCTGAGCATTTAAAAAAAAAAAAAAGATTTGCGGCATACTTGCCTACTACATGAGTTTTGAAGAATGGCGACAGAGTACATTGTCAAATCTGCTATTTTTAGTAGAAGATAATCCTGCCTACTATTCAACACAATATTTACAAATGTTGTAATTTGAACCACTGTGAGAACAGCCTACTAGAAAGTCTGGGGGTAAAGAGAGTCGGTCACATGAAAGGAGCCAGGCAGATTGGCTTGTTCAGTCTCAAAACATAAAAGGTGAAAAAGGGATGCAATCATTGTATAAATATAGACAGGATAAGAGCAGTTTCCACTGAAGGATAATACTGGCACAGGAATAAACAGATAAATGGATACTATAAATAGATCAGGAATGTATTTTGGCTGGAAATAAGATGAAATTTGCTAAGTGCTAGAGCATGGAGGGTCTGGTCTAATTGGTGCAAAAGGAGCAAGACCCAAGCTAATTTTATGACATAAGAGGTGCGATATAATCCCTGATACGTTGGAAATATGTAGCTGTAGCACAATATATGCACAATTGCCTAAGAGTTACATGGTATGGCTGGGAAAATGGGGTGAGTGATCAGATTCCCCTTTCCTGGTTTGTGTTCCAATTTCAGTCAGAAAAAAATCAACTTCAGAAGTACCTTAGAAATCCATGTAACTTACGATCTGTTTATAAGAATTGTCCAGACCTGGAAAAACAAAACAAAACAAAACAAAACAAAACAAAACAACTGTTTCATATAAAAAGCGTGAGGATCAACAATGCCTTCCTTATCGTATTTCTCCTGTGACTCTGTTGAACCTTATTTTTGCTGATTTCAGAACAGAGAGTGCTCTCTGTAAAGAGATCAACATCTGGGTTTTCCATGCAGTCCCTCCACTCTTTTCCCAAGGTTTGTCTAGCTGGAGAACAAGGAAAACCTCCCCCAGCCTCCCAAGCAGCTGGAGGTCTGCTGGGCATCCCCAAGGTACAGCCTCTGTGCCCAGACATGAGATTCATCTATTCACAGTGTCAGATGCCCAGAAAGAAATATTTGGGCAAGACCAGTCAGAAAAGTGAGCCTTAAACCTCTGTAACTGCTCAGATGGGAGAAGAGAGAACAAGTGTGTGGTAGTTAAGGCACTGGAAAACAAAAGAACATGCAAACAAGATTTTTATTTACTTTTATTTGGTGCTGCTTGAAAGTTGCTGAGTCTTAAAATATTAGAAACAGAACCAGTGGGTGGGCACATAGCAGATGATGGGGTCAAGCTTCAAGACAGACTTATCACATGGCTATCAGGAGCACATGGTAAATATTTATGTGCTGTCAGTCTAGAAACTGGAATTTCCAGGTGAAAAAATGCAGTGAACATACTCTTATCAGACAGCTTCAGTAATAACCTTTCCCAGCCACCATTGTGCTCACGATTTTATTTTTTTTCTTCATGAATTTTTATATGACTTTCAATGTTTTATCCTGCGGTTTGTAAAGGAAAATTGACAGGTCTACAATTATAAACCGTGGAAAGCGGCTCTGAATTTCCATCTTAAAAGAGAAAAAGGACATCTAGAAGGACCTCAAAACATGTTCCCGTGGGGATGTTATTGAAAGACCCAAATTATTATCCTCTAATTCTCTCTTCTCAAGATAGAACATCTCCTATACAGAGTTAAAATTTATCAGATACTTCTATGATAACTCTTGATTAGGATTAACAAAAATAGTGAAAGTCTATGTTAATCCAGATTCTTTCCTCTCCCATTTTTAATAATATACTTTGCCTTTATTTTCATTAAATATTCTTTTTTTCCCTTCTGGCAGACGAAACAGTAATACATTCCACAAAGTGTGTAGGTGTGTTGCCAGGGACAACAGTTTCAGCCATAAATTACTTTTGAACCACAAACCCTTTTATTGCTCTTTATTGAAGGCCATCTGTATGTTATGTTAATTTAAGGCTTTCAACTAACCCTTCTGAACACAGCAATTTGGTGTGTTAGCAGATGTCCATATTACAGACGTTCTTCTTGAAGTGATGACATTAACTTACAGGCTGCAAACAGGTAAGCCCCAGCGCAGCAGCAAACAAGTTAAGCTTTAACCCCAATTCATAAAGCAGAGGGAAACATTCTTGAAAGAATCATTTGTAAAATGTAACTAAAAGGGAATTAAATCAACTTGATTAAAATAACAACAAAAAAAGTAATGATTTTACCTTATTGATTAAATGTATACCAGAGAAATACAACATAGTATTTTAGCCGAGATCGCCTAATTTCAAAATTACGATTTCATAGCAGTTGCCTAGACTCAATCCTTCATCAAAATCAATTTGAGCATTACTTTTTCCTGCTGATGCTGGTGGAGCTTTAATGATTCATATTTGCTGAAATGTGGACTAATATTTTACAAAAAATTTGCCCAACAGTATGAAAATTTCAGTCGATTAAAAAGAAAACTTTTCAAGCCAGAATGTTCTTTTTGCTTAGATATGTGCTTCACCCCCAAACATTAATTGAGGGTAAAAATGAGTCAGGTTTGCAGCTGAAGGGAAAGAATGAAATTGCTGGTTTTATGAAATTGCACTGACTTTTGCCAGCCAAAGACCTGTCTGGTGCTTTTTGTTTTCCTTTTCTTTATAGTCCATAGATGTACTCTGCGTCTGGCTGGATCTGATTATAAACTTCTAGGTACATAAACCACTTGGCTTTTCCTCCTTATATGTTGCCAAAGACACTGTTGAATCTGAATCAATTATAAACATTAAAATATTAGCAGGTAAGTTGCAGTTTTGAACGCTACCTTCTTTAAAAGATCATTAAATCATTTCAGTCCATAAGAACTTTCTGAGATGCTATTTTTTGAGAAGAAAAAAAAAAAGTTAAATATCTGACAGCAACCCTATAAATATAGCAATATTCAATTAGAAGAATAGTCCTTCAAAACAAAAATTTCAAAGATGGCAGCAGAGAGGAGATGGCAAAGAGCACAATCGGTGTGACTACCACCAAGTTTTATGTTTTATAAGAACTGCACATGGCCAATTCGGAGCTTGGGTGTCCTAGTTCTCTTAAACACCTGTGAAAATTCAGAGCAGAGATCCAGTCTGGTCTATGGTTCGGTGCCATACCAATAGGTAAGTGCACTCCTGACCTTCTGTCTGGATTAGAGCACTGGCTTAGATATGTGCCATATATGGTTGATGGCAGCCCATTTCTCAAAGAATCCAAATTCCCTGGAGGTGAGAACTACAAGTAAAAACAGCCCAGAAATCAGACCCTCTCTGAAAGTGACCTGTTCTATTTATACCTTGTGTTTTCCATGATCCTTAGAAGCTATTAGGTTGGTCTTCAGGCATCTCCCTTTCAGGCGACAGTTGAGCAGAAGCTCTGCTAGAACATATCACTGAATTTCTGATGTGGCACTTATAGCTTGTTTTCAATGAAAATTTTATAATTTTCTTTTTTTTTTTTTTTTGCTATTGTTGTCAAAACCGAGCAATGGAGCCTGGTAAAATCTAGCCTAAAAATATTTAAAATATTTCTAGAACAGCTATTGCATTTCTGAGTCCTAGCTCAGGAGAAATAAATAGCAGCACAAAGGCTCCTTGCTTACCTTGCAGGACTTTTCCAGACCAGAGATTGGAGGCTGTATACATGCTGCTGCTGCTCTCTCTTTCTTGTAGGATTTTGACCTTGAGGTCCTAGAGCTCAAACACCCCAAAAGCATTACAGGCAGTGCTTTGAAAGCTGAATGTTTTCCACAAATCTTCATGAAGTTACCTGTTAGTACAGGGCCAAGTGCTCGGCGATATGATGCAGTGACACTCCCAAAGCCTTCATTTTTCAGCCTGGGAACTAAGGCCCTGGTGGGTTAAGTGTTTGGCCAGACACAAAGTCCGCTTTAACAACGATTTGAACCCACCTGCCTCAAGACCTTATTTGTGGCTCTAGTTCCTGGCTGCTAAATTGGTTCCTCTGTCTCTCTACTTTCTTAAAAGAGAACTCAGGGAATCCCGTTGCTCAGCTACCTATATTCCACTGGGTTACAGGGTGCAACAGGTAATAAAGTTAATAAAAGTTAAGGCAATACCTCAGGCTCAGTAGATAAGGGAAAATTACGACATAACATGAAAGTTTTTACTACCAGCAATAAGAGAAGGTGTTGGACAGTTAGGTTGCCTGCAGCGTGTGTGCATCCAAAAGTCTGTGGACATCAGTTTGTGCACAAAATATGATTGAGAATGTAAGGGAGAGAAATGACAGTGTCTGAAAGTATTAGAATGATAAAATACATGTATTGCAATAGAGATGAATAACACAGAACACGCCTCTGTTGCATAGCATGATTAGTGGGGAAACACTTGTAGAAATATCATTTGGAAAGTGCTCAGAAGGAATAAAAGATATGGTAAAAGCTATGCTAAGTTACTTTGTGTTTCTCAAGTATCTTGGATAATCTCTTAGATGAAATATAATTACAGCAAAAGAACCTGATATAACTTTTCATGTGGGTATTGTACAGATGGATTGTAGCTTTCATATGTACATACAGAAATCTTATGTTCAAAATTATTTTTCAAATGAGCTGCTTGAAAGGGAATTTCAAAATATGAAAAAAGAAAAATATTAGAATTTAACTTGGTAGAAATGAAATCTGAGGTATTTGAGGATTTCTCTAAATCAGACCATAGAAAAGAATCACCTGCTTAACTCCATTTCATAAAGTAGAACTCCCTAAATAAATGACTCTGAAAATTTAGCTGGGTCGACTGATACTATCTAAAAGGAGATGAAATATTGATGGTACAATGATGAATAACAGAAGACAAAAAAGTAGAGATGACTTTTAAGAAAAAAATTATGAGGACAAGGGTATTATTTAGTCTGTCAAATAGTCTCCCAAAGGAAGCAAAAGAATATTCATCACGTGGCAGAGTAAAAATTAGACTACACAATACAATAAACGGTCTGAAAGTGAAAGACAACACTTCTTCATTGGCAGGGGTATAGCAGTGAAGCTCTCCTGAGGCTCTGATGTTGTAGCTTTTATGCTTCACTTGCCAATTTTCTTTAGCAAACCAACCACATTCAACAGCCAACATGCATCATGCATGTCCACACCATTTGTACTAATGTCTTTTTTTAATCTGTGAGAACCTATATTTATGACCTTTATGACCTTCCAGTGAATGGTTTCCTGCCATCTTCCTGCCTCCCTTCCCCATTCCCAAGTTTGTATTTGAAATATCAGCAGCAGGCACAGACACAGAGTCATCTAACCGTGATGTAATTTCTTGCAAGCCGGCATCCTCCGATATGCTCTTTCTTGGTCTATACTGTGAGCAGTCAGTAAGACCATGTTCAGTCATACCAGGAAATAGTGACAGGACAGTCATCAGAGCTCCCACCTATCTAATTATTGGAGAAATATAAAACAGCACCTTCTTCTCTAGAAGAATCAATTTAAAAAGGATCAAAACCTTGTGTCTAAAGTGAAGAACAAGATCCCGAGGAGACAGACCAAGATAGACTTGTGACCCTTCTAGCAAAGTCCCTCCCAAGGAACTATTCATATGATCATAAAGTTCCTTTAGAATTAAAATTTGTGAGAAGTCTTTCTCTTTGAAATATGCGTGTGTAATGAGCTGCAGCTTTCCCTGAAGTAACCCGTACAAAGGCAGCTGACTGAGAACACAGACACTTTTGTGCACTGTTTCTCGGGTGATGTCTGTTTGCTGTACTTTTAATGCCTTTGGTTCAATCTGCCTATAGCAAGAGACACCATATACTGTAGTTCGATCCCCACATCTTGGTGGTAAATGGAAAAACACGGTATCTTCCTGGTAGTTGTGAGAGCCAGCCGGTAAGGCAAGAAATGGCAAGTATTTCCATTCCTCCGGTAAACTGTGGCTGTCATGTCCTTCTCCAGGCATTAGAGGACGGTAGGAGAATTCAACCTGGCAGCCCTTCTTGTGGTGGAAGCCCACCACCACGATGTGCAGCACCGGGCCCCACAGGGGGCGGCTGGTGGCACACCTCGCTTCTCCATGGAGCCCTGGCGATGGCCGCTCTGGAGGATGCCGCCCAGGCCGAGCGGAGCGGAGGGGCAGGCGCCGATCTCTTCTCTCTGGTGACCAGCGATAGGACCCGAGGGAATGGAGTCAAGCTGCAACAGGGGAGGTTCAGGTTGGATATCAGGAAAAGGTTCTTCACCAAGAGGGTGGTCGCGCACTGGAACAGGCTCCCCAGGGAGGTAGTCACGGCACCAAGCCTGTCGGAGTTTAAGAAGTGTTTGGATAGTGGTCTCAGACACATGGTCTGAATTCTGATTTTTGGGTAGACCTGTGTGGAGCCGGGAGTTGGACTCGATGATCCTTGTGGGTCCCTTCCAACTTGGGATATTCTATGATTCTATGTTTCTATGATTCTGTATTATCTTTTGTCTAAGTCCTGTATCTCCATAGTGTTCATCACAGTAAAATTTAAGCCTTCCTAAGGTAAATTAGATCTATATCACACGAGCTTTTTAATATTTCTGTGTAAAAAAAAAAAAAAAAAAACAAAAAAAACAAAACTGTGATATTTTTCATAAATATCTTATTCTCTTTTTCACCATACCCAGTTTTTGAAGAACAGCGAGAAGTTTAGGAATGTTTTTTGTTGGATCACTAACTAAACAACAACAGCAAAAAGTTTTTTAAAAAATAATTGGCCTGAAATAAAACAATCTTTTTTTCAACAAAACAACATAAATTCTTTGCCACTCAACTAAAACAGAATGTTTTCATTTCATTTGCCTGGGGTTTATTCTTCTTCTAATTTACTTTAGGGAAATGTAAAAACAAATGTCATTTGGAAATGTATGGACTTATTCTAAGGGTTCAGTTTCATTTTTTCCTGCAATTTACCTCTGCTTAGTCACAGTAATGTCAATTTTAACAAAGCCCATTTTCCTCTTTATTATTCCACTTTTACAACATAGTGTAAATAACCAGATTTTCCCCGAGAAGAGGAAGCAATCCACAGACTCCCACGTAAGACTTTCCCCATTTTTTCACCCTGGCCCAATGTCAGGCTTCACCCCATGAGTCAGAAGTTCTTCAGAAACTGAATTGTCTGGCAGTTGCCTGAATAAAGAGAGAGTAAAAAACAGTCAGGCCTTCAGAAGCAGAACCAACAATAACAGGAATAAAATTCCCTTCCTGAACCCTCTGCCAGGAGAGTCATCATATTCCCTGGAACTGCTATCTATCATTTCAGGGACTTGTAACTACAGTCGAATCTAAACCTTTTACATGGCACAAGCTTTGTACATCTAAAAGGTTAGCAGCTGACCCTCATTTTGGCCTGCTCAAGGACCTACTTGGCAGACTCCCATGAGGTATGTTCCTGGAGAGAAGAGGGGTCCAGGAGGTTTAGTTTGTGCTGCCGCTCAAAGGGACTTCAATGGGTTAGGGAAATGAGTCAACAGGAATCTCATAAAATTTAAAAAAGAGAATTGCAAAACACTCTACCTGGGGAGAAATAACCCCACGAACCCATACAACCGGAAAGCAGCTCAGGAGAAATGGACCTGGCTGGGCTGGTGGACACCAAGTTGACCATGAACCAGCAATGCACTCTCACCCTTCCAAACTCAGCCATTCTGTAATTCTATTTTCCTTGACACATTTTTAAGTCCTCATGAAACATCTTTGTGTCACATTTAGTCAATCTTACTGAGAATTTATCAAGTGCCAATTTATCAGTGTCAGCTGGCTGAGGCAAGAACAGCCTGTAACCATCAGAAGAAACGCTTGCTCAACCTCTTTCACCTGTTTTTGACTGGGATGGTCTCATGTGAATATGTGATGCTTCCACACTGGTTACTCTGTAATGCAGATCCTAAGCACCATGAGCATACAAATCAGAACATTTGTAAGTACAATAAGCCTGGCAGAGAAGTTATAATGCTGTGGACTGATCAAAAGATGTCTTTCATTGTGCAGCTGAGAATACTGCAATTCAAGAGAAATTAAAGTCTTCAAAGTTGTGGCTATGCAGCTTAACAGATGGGCTTCTTCAAAGATTCATTATTAGTCTAACAGAAACTATAAATACCAGAGTGTGAATTGAACAACCAAAACACACACCTGCCTGTTTAAATCCATCAGAAATATGGTCAGCTCTCTGCAGCAAAGGCAATGGAAAAAAAAAATCTCCCTGCTGGCTAAAGAAAGCAATATTAAATACCTTGAAATACCCTGTATCGATAGCTGAGACACAACAGTAGTTTTCACTATAGAAATGATTAGGGCAAATGGGATATAATTCAATTTCATATCATTTTTTAGAAAAAACATCAGTGTAAACCCAGTTTTATACAGAGGTTGTCCTTCTGGCAAACAAGCAATCTTTAAGACCTGGAATTATCTTACCGGAGAAAATTTCAGACTCTTTTCAGTACTGCTTTTCACCCTCCCTTCCCTGCACAGCTCACATCTCCACTTCTGGTGCACAGATTACTTGTACATTGAGACCCACTAGACAATAGCTGACTGTTTAAAGACTGAAAATGCAAAGTAGCAAAGGGAAATGTTCAGAAAAGGGTATGTAACAACTTGTCAACTGCAGATATACCAAAGGTAGCCAGAAGCCAGCTGAAAGGAAACCCAAACGCCATAGGCTTCTTCAAAACCACCTTCTATCTTGGGCTCAGAAAAAAAAAACTGGTTGACAGCCACACTGCTGTAGCTGCTCATCTGTCAGTACCCTCACCACCTAAATTAGCACTAGCTGCAGAATTTCCATGTGTTGAAATTTCACCATCAATTGTGGTAGCAACATAACCCTCAAAATGGGAAAACCTATACTTCAGAGGACAAAGAGTGAAAGCTGAGGAACTGCTACACAGAGTATTTATATTGGACCTTTCTGTGCATGGGTGCAGAGATTTTTGATAAAGAACAAGCTCGGTGCTGATGGATGGGACCATAATTTCTGCCAGAGCAGGATGCTCCAAAACTAAGGGACAGTGACATTGACTCCCCACTGGGGTCTGTTGTTCATCCTGCCAGAGAGCATCGTTTTGGTAGACATCACTGCTGAATGAGAAAGACAGTTTTGAGAAATTACTCTACTTCACGTCCCTTGCACAGTCTTGAGGTACTTCCACAGATGTGTCCCTTTTTGCTTGGTTGCCTGTGTATGGTTACACATCCATAATCCCGAACTTGGGCAGCAAGTACAAAGACAGCCTCTTTCACTTTTGCTCAGCCGTCACCCCAGATGTCTGTTTTCAACTGCTGCACTATATCATTGCCTTTGATAAAAGTTATTAAGTGCAGTGATTTTCTGTGTTTCATCTACTGATAGTGTGTTGGGGTTTATACTTAAATATTTTAGCAGAGATCTGGTTTGTTTCACTTTTTTTTTCCCTCACCACTTTTCTCTGCTGCTGCTCTTCCTTTCCTAAGGCCACTGATTATAAGCTTAAGTCCCTTTTTAAACCTGTAGGAAGTTTGCCTGGAAAATGATGTCTTTCCCTGCCCACCATGGGTCATCTCTCTTACTCTTTAAAAAAAATAGTTCTGCAACATTAAGTGTTTTTTTACCCCCTCAGAAATAAATGTTATGCTGAGAGATCCAGCATCAGTACCTTGCTTATTATATAGCACAACTGTTCTGAGAGTCTCCCAGTGAGCTCTGAACACCTTGTGTTCACAGCACACAGGGTGAGACTTCTCCTGCTTTGCACTACCTATGTTTTAAGTAGTAGGAGACACAGATGGTGGGTTATGAAGATGTAGTCACAGCTGCTCCATATGATTCAGGTTTCTCCCATGACTGGGGTCTGTATGAGACTGGAATTGCACAGATTTTCAGAGTTTGGGCACAGCATTTCTGATCTCAGCTGCCTCGCGTCCAGCTGGCTCAGTGGGCTTGCTCCGCGCTGGCTGCAAAAGACCATGCAGGCATCCCCAGCCACACAGGGTGAGCAGCCTCTTGGCTTTGACTGTCCATCTGTATGACAGAAATTAATCATGCTTTTATGTTTTGGAGGTGTTGTAAGGATGGCCACATTGAATATTTTTATACACTGAATTACTATGGTGATATAAATCGGACTGATAAAAATTGCATTTATTAATATTGGTAAAGTTGCATTAAAATGCTGTCAGGCCTCACTGAGCTGCAGATATTGAAAATTCAGAGCTTTACATTTGTTCTTATAGTCTGATTTTATAATTGTCCCTGTACCCCGAGGTGTGGGACCCCAGCCACCATAGGAGTGTTGTGACTTCGACCTCCCATTGCATGACTGTTTGCATCCATGTTCAGACACAGTACAACTCAGGTTATACTTTGTGGGGGCTTTTGCACAAATCCTGGTGGAAAGCAAAGGCTGCCAATTGACGGGGAAGAGAAGGATGGTAAATTATCGGGTAAGATAATTTTCCAGCAAGACACAACTCATTTCATTAACCTGGACTGATTGTAACTATAGGTCACAAATGCAGGGAGGTACTATGCTGGGCCAGATGTGCCCCTCTCCCCACCACGTGAGAAAAAGCGGAGGAGAGGAGAAAAAATGTGTCCTTTGGTTTAGGTACAGCTGGGCACTTTTCACATGTATCCTCATCTATCTGGCTTCTGCCAGCTGGGGCTGAGAGGTGTGGTGCCTCACGTCATACTGGATCTCCCATCCCAGTCCACATCCCCATGATGTGCTTTCTCTGGCCATCGCTATCTTTCCACTCCTGTAAGGGGAGGAAGTTTCCATTAAATAAACTTTTGTCAGGCTTTTTTTAGCTGGGGTTTTAATTAATTTTGTTGGAGCAGCTTTGTCACAGATCCCTATGCTCATGCAGGGATTCCTTATTAAGGTTATCACAGGTGTGTGGAAAAAAAAGAAAAGAAGCTTTGTGCCAACAGTATAGGCAGGGAGAGTAAATGAAATTGGCTATTTGAACTCAAAACTGCTTATTCCCTTCAGAGGAGAAGAAAAAAAAAAAGGCACATAAAAAAAGCCCAGAAATTCCTGAAAGACACTGTATACGTATAACCTCCACAGTTTCCTACAGCACATGGCCATGTTTAGAAGATGAGCACGTGTTGCTTTCACTGGAGAGGAAAGGCTATATGACACATGAATAAATTAGCAATCAAAGTTCAAAATTGCCTTTATAGAAAAAGATATATTCCTATGTTCCACATAAACAGAGACCTATGTCTTCGGTCTAAACTGTTCAGCTCTGATAAGTCAACAGCCATCACAGCACCCCACTTCAAGTAGTGTTATTCTAGCAGTGGACTATTGTATGATATATTCTACACACATTCTTTGGCTACTGGATTCTCCACACAGTGCATACGGCTGCTGGCAAACACTGCACACATAGTTTTAAGCTGAAATAAATCCTCTTTTCTTCTTATCCTCTTTTTTTTTTTTTATTTATTGTATTTAATAAAATAATTCTGATTTTAAGGAACTTCGTATATTCTGGTAATTGTATTCTCAGAACAAGAAAGGAAAAAAATTTGCTTTCTTCAGGAAGATGTATATAACTCTAGGGTTCCCTGTTAATTTTCGTTGAAAAGTGAAGAGAGAGGGTTTGTTGACAAGAAAGAGAGCTCTCAGTGACTTTTGGAAATATGAAAGCACATCCCAAGCACAACCAGTAATCTTCAGAGGTCAAACGCAATCACTAATACTTGTCTGAACCCAGTGCACACAATTTGCTGAACAGGTTAGGGGAGCACTTTCATTTCAATATCCCTGGAGAACCTTTGAAATCTCCTCTAAAGTTCACCATTCCTCAGGCTCCATGTGCTTCACAGTATTCAACAATTGTGTATTCTATAAATCAGTAAGCCTTGATGTGATTTGAAAAGCCCTGGCTGGAGTTTTTAAGAGAGCCGGCTGTGTTTTTTTGGCTCTCATCCCTGTTTCCAGATGGTAACACACATTTAAAGATATTGCATACATTCCCACCCAAAACATAAACAAATAAACAAAACCTGTGCTAAAACTATTCCAATATTTGCAAAATCAAGCACCAGAAGTAAAGAATATGAGACTGAAGTGTCATAGTGTAGCCAAATCACAGAATACCCATAAATTAGACTGCTTGAAATTAGGAGTTTTAAACATTCTAAATTAGAAATAATTCTTCATTCCAGGTCAAGGCTGGCTTTTCTTTGCTATTTTTTTGCTACAGAGATCTTTAAATTGTCTGCTTAAAAGGCAGACTTTTCATCAAAAACTGAAGTTAAAATAAGTTTATCTGCTTCCTAACTTCATCCTCCAGCTGTGCAAGTGGGCTCACTGGGTGTGGTGTGGTCCTGCTGACTGAGATTCAACAGTCGTTCTGCTGCTTTTTTTTTGCTTGATCTTAGTTTTCCATGACTAAAATACAGAACAAGAGAACAGCCCTACAAAGGACAGATCCTACTCATCTACTCTTTGCCTCTCTTCTTTGAATTTTTCATGTACAAGTGGTTTCACAAGGACCTACAACAACTCTGATCTCTATCCCTAATGGAAGTACTTTTTCTGCTGAGGCAACGCTAGTGTTTTCGTAGCAACAGCACAACAGCAGCTCTCAATCACCCTCAGCCAAAAATATGTCTTCTTCACCCTGTCTTTTCCAGTGGATGATTACTGCAGAAGTCTCATTGCCAGCTGTGTGATATTGGGTTCTCCACGATGGAATACAAGTCCCTTCCCCTTTCCCTAGCCTAACAAGCCATCCGGTTCTTCGACTGATACCCAAATCCATCTCTGTACCACCTCCATGATTTTTCTTCACCAGTTCAAAGCCAGCCCAGGTCAGCAACGAGCACCAGCTGCTCAAGGGGCTCCTTTCTCATGAACCTGACACTACCTGTTACCATCTCTCCCTAGGACAGTTCTTTGCCCATCTGATATTACTTTTATATCAAAGACTTATCCCTACTCTGTCCTCTCACAGCCCTACTCAGAGCAGCCCCAAGGCAGGTCTGAACAGATGGAGTACACACACTTGTAGAACCAGTTTCTTTCACACCACCTCAAACTTTGGAAATCTGGGCTAATATGCAGCATATACATACAAACTTCTGCTCCCTGGAATTTTTATACCAAAATACCCTTCTATGTTATAGGGCTTAGCCTTTGTTTATGATGCTGAACACAAATTTCCATAATAGCATTGATATATCACTGTCTACAAGTCATTATCATGACTGAGTTATTTATGTCCCTAAATATTTACATATTACATTTCAGCCAGGAACTATTTATCAAACAAAGGCAATCACTGAGAAACAAAGTCAGCTTTTTGCTTGTGAAGAATGATCCGAATATAAGCACTCTGCTCCTTCTGACTACACATTAATCTTCTATGAAATAAAAAGTCTGTCCCTTTTCCCAAGCTAGGAGCAGCAAAATGATTTCAGACTGCGTTTTTGAAGTACTCTGTAGAAAATTGCTCTTTTGAGAAATCCTGGTCAACATATTTAGTGCTGTAGGCATATTTCATAGCTTGATAGAACCATATTAAATGTACATAAGTGCATTATGAGAAACATAGTATGAAAACTGCAGCAGTCATTTATTTGATAACAATCTTGCCTTCAAATGCCAGTATTAGCTATTATTTTACATGTAAAAATCATCCTATTTCATTGGCCAAGTTTATCTTTTTTTTTTTTTTAACAAAGGGATGAAAAGTTCATTGAGAATTTTGCAAAAGATCAGAGAATAAGCCTGAAATCATTGGAGTGGGGCCCAGCATTTGTTCTGGCTGAGGACAGTCTGCAATCTTCAGGACCCTAATCCCAACTGGACCCTCCAGGCTGGGTTGACTGTTAACAGTTTCAGCATGGTTTACTTGGATCGTCATGTCCAGGCTTTCCATTACTTGACCTGGTGTATACAACTCCCCTCTCTGCAGAAAGACTCCCAGAAAACAGAAATCTCCCAAGTGCTTCTCTCTGTGCTTAGGCAAGACCATGCATACCAAAATCATTCCTCACAGGCTTTTATCTAGCCAGTTCTTGAAAATCTCCCTAATAGAAGTCCCATTAACCATAACACCAGTAATAACACTCTTCTCTCATTATTAACAGCAGTGTTAAACTTTGCATTTATAATAGGTGCTGTAATCATGTTGATAGAAGTTAAGCATTTAATACTTTAAAAAATCACTTAAAACTTAAATGAGGTACATTATTTTAGATTTATTTCAAGAAGCCGTCCTGGCATATGAATTTTACCTTGGTAATTACTGCTATTTCAGCATATGTTCCTGGCAATTAGTTTCATTCTCCAGCTACATCTATCTGCATCAGGCTCTGCTCCTAAAACTAATGCTTATCCCATCAGGAACAAGTTGTAAGGTACCTGTATCTCTAAGTAAAATCATAGTAACTGAGAATATTAACCATGCAAAACAGTCCTGCAGGATACAGTTCATGGCCAGATCAATCTCTGAGTTGTGTTTTATCCACATAAAATACCCTTTTGCTGATTTATGTATGAGTGACATATACATTTCTGGATTTTATTGTCATCATCTGTTTACTGGCAACTGGGAAACATAAAAGAGCTAAATTCAAGGAATAAATTATTTGCTGTCAACAGTCCACCACACACTAATTTTCTGTTAAAACTAGAATACGATTGGTTAGCTTCAAAGGCATTCCTTTTGTCTAATTTTTTTCTTTTGAATGGATGGAATTTCCAGAATAAAAGAGCTAAAGGGGAAAAAAAAAAAAGCCATAGAAATAATTGTTCTGCAGTGTCTTGGGTGAAACAGTATGTTTCAGCCTAAAAGTAGTCGTGGCTGGGGATGCTCCTTTGTGAGGTCCTGCTGTGGGCCACTGTTCCAGCTTGCAGCAGGATCCTCACTATAGACCCCTGCTAAATTGCACAACAGCACCAGCAAAGCCCAGATTTTCCCATACTGACATTTCGTGCAGCAGAAAATTGAAAACAAGAAGGTCATTGCTGCGAACAACTGACATCAGTCCCAGGAGAGCTTTGGAAGAATAAAGCAGCAGATAGAATGAAACCAAGAAGTCAATGGGCTTTGAAATCCCTGCCTTGTAAAAACAGAATGATGTGTGCTTGTGGTGGAAAGTCACGGGGTATGAGCAGCAGTGTCTCATTAGAGGCAGTGTTTCTTCCTGTTTTGTGTAAGACTGTGCTATATAGACACAAGCGCTGAGAAACGGATTTTAGCTTCTACTGCCCCAAGATGGTGCACCGAGTTGGTATTTTTGCAAGAACCCAGCAGACGGCAGTGGAGGAGGTATAGGACATGGCTCAACAAGGAATAATAGCTTTTGTGGTGTCCAGCAGCAACACAAGGGTCTCTGCAAGATTCAGAAAGACAATTCACTGCCAAAGCATCACAGGGCTCAGCTACATAAGCTAAGACATGTTAGTTAAAGACACAGTCATAGTCAAATAAGTTTTTAATTATAACCCAAATCTATTAACGGATCATTTAATTGCTCTTAATCCCCTGCAGTGCACAGGCAGCTGAGATAATCTGAGCCATTTCAGTGCTATTTTAGCTGGGCTGTCTTTGCGCAAAGTAGGTGAAGAAAAATTACCTGACCTAAGTATGCGGCTTAGCCTTAAGATAATGACATCAACAAACTAGCAGTTACAGACAGGTTTCCTCAAACTGCTCTCATGGATTCTGTAAGAGGACCCTTTGGTCCTGGATTAGCAGATTGATTGGGAACATTTGAAAATTTAGATTATGAGCCAGCAGTGTGCCCTGGCAGCCAGAAAGGCCAACCATACCCTGGGGTGCATCAGGCACGGCACTGCTAGTCGGTCGAGGGAAGAGACTGTCCCACTCTACTCTGCGCTAGTGCGGCCTCACCTCAAGCACTGTCTGCAGTTTTGGGCACCACAAAATAAGAAGGACATAAAAGTATTATATAGTGTCCAAAGGAGGGCTATAAAGATGGTGACAGGTCTAGAGGGGAAGATGTATGAGGAGCAGCTGAGGTCCCTTGGTTTGTTCAGGCCAGAGAAGAGGAGACTGAGGGGAGGCCTCATGGCGGCCTGCAGCTTCCTCACGAGGGGAGCGGAGGGGCAGGCGCTGATCTCTGCTCTCTGGTGACAGCGACAGGACCCGAGGGAACAGCATGGAGCTGTGACAGGGGAGGGTCAGGCTGGATGTTAGGAAAAGGTTCTTCACCGAGAGGGTGGTCGGGCACTGGAAAGGCTCCCCAGGGAAGTGGTCACGGCACCAACCCTACCAGAGTTCAAGAAGTGTTTGGACAATGCGCTCAGACATATGGTCTGATTTTCAGGTGGTCCTGTGTGGAGCCAGGAGTTGGATTCTATGATCCTTGTGAGTTCCTTCCAGCCAGGGGATATTCTAAGATTCTATGATTATGTGAATGCTACTTCATTTTTTTTTCCTAACTTTGTACAGAAAAGGATGATTTGGGAAGGTCCCCAGGTAAGGTACAGGCACAGGCAATATGGAGTCATGCTATGCCATGTGCTATGCCCTCCTGATCAGCCACACACCAAAACAAAAAGGTCTTGGTCAGACTCACTGGCACTGAGTGACAAACGAGAAGCTGAGTTTTATAATATTGCAGTGCAGGTCCCAGTTCTCTCATAGTGACTTGTGTTTAATGCAGTGATTTCCCTACTTTGTCCTACTTTTCAGGAACTAAATAACTTATATTCTTTCTCAAGCTCACAAAGTAATTTTGTTTGTTCTAGTAAAACAGCAAGAATGAAGCAGGCTTATCAGTAAACCATTTTTTTTTTCTTTTATCAGTTCTACATTTTTTAACAGAATGCTTGTCACAATGCCAGAAAAGCTCCACTTAAAAAAAAAAAAAAATCTGCCTCATGGATTGGACTGCTGCTGAGATAACACTGCAGAAATGGTACAGGAAAAAAAAAGCAAGATAATGTATCAGAAGTTCAGCTTGCAGAGGGTGCAGCTGGTATTGTTTTGTGATGCTAAAATAACTTACACTTCAGATACTTTACAATCAAAAAACAACTGCCAGAAATCCAAGTATTCTGTAACACTGGCAAAAAAAATCAGAACATACTCATAGTGTATCTCACAAGTTGTGAATGTGGACTCTCTGACTCTTTTGCTACTTAGTTCATCAGCTATTAAAAACCAAACTGTCAGTATAAATCTCTAAAGCGTGTATGTGAGTATATGTGCGTAAATGAAATGCTTTTAACAACCCATCCAAAATCTCATAGCAGAAACACTAATGTGACCACTGAGTTCCCGGACTCGCTGCTCCCTGTGCGCACATACCCCACTGCCCCGCGCAGCGCCAGCAGCAGCCTCGGCCAGAGATGCACAATGCATTTCTATGCGTGACAGAGTGGGGCAGTGGTTTGGATGGCAGAAATAGGGCAGGTGTGCCCTAAATGTGATTAATTAGCCCAGCTGGCAAAGCTGACCTACACTGCTGGCACAACCAGACAGAGCTGCCTTTCCTGACTTCTCACATACCCATCAAACCCGCCCTTCATGAAGGTTTGAAAAATATGGTTTAGTTGTACATTATACGAGCAGTCATAGCCTATTACCTCTGCTATAAAGAATATGGGATTCCACTACAACAAAGGTTATCCAAGAAGCAGAGAAAGTTTTCTCTTTTTGTTAATGTGCTGGCTGAGAAGTGGTAAATCACAGATGACTAAAATGATGGTTCTACTAATTTAATGGAAATGCATTTAAATGTGTTCTTTATGTTTTCAATAAAATAAGCAAAATTATTCAAGAGGACCTTGGAACATTTTACAAACATTAATGGGACAACATCTTCCTTTTAGTGATACTTTTGTCATGCAGCTTTTCCAGGGAACATCAAGATTGTATACAACTGAAAGAGGAAATCAAAATGCTTTTTCTTACTTAATAAATGTATCTGAAATTTACTTCTCACTTTCCACTACATGTTGAGATAACATATATCACCTCTTGCTGGGATAGCTTTCTCTTAGAAAAAAAAAAAAAAAGAGACAGAGAGAGAGAAAAAATCATTACTGAAAATAATCATCTAAAATTGTTAATTCACAGTAATTCATAGAATTACATAGAATTGTGGTAAAAGGGGGAATAAAAATTCACCTCTTCAAGGCTAATATTAATAAAAATAATTTGAAGCAAGCACTCAAGTTTACACACCTATAAAATTAATTTTATTATACAAAATTAAAAGTACTCTAAAGCATTATATTAAAAAGCAGAATGTTTAAACTATATTATATAGTTACTTTATGAATAGATATGATAGTATATAGTATATTTATATCATAAAGCACTGATGTCTAAAAACTTGAAAAATTGAAACAAGTATGTTTCCATTCTCATAAACTCATCCTGAATTTAGGTTTCAGCATAGTTCAGTAGGTTCAAAAGTAATAAATCAACCCTAGAAAAAGGAGGCCGTCTTAAAAGAAAAAAAAAAAAAATGAGAAGAGACAATATGAGCACACTTTTTGCTCTTAAGATTTCTCTCTGACTTCTAAATGTTTCTGATGCATATTGGTCTCATGGATTTGGAGCCTGCCAGTGCCACACAAGCACATCCCCTCTTTAAAAGTATCTCAGCCAACCCAAACTCTCCATGGGAGCTGTGGCTGCTCCAGGAGTGATGCCAGTCCCCATTTCCCAACAGCAACCTGGAGGCTCGCGACAAGTACCAATTACCAGCTGCTGAGACATGTGATTACCCTGTGCAAGCTAATATTATGAGTTTATGTAATTACAAATTATAATTTGTGTCTCCATCTGAGTGGATTACAGAGCCTGCACTGTAGCCCTTGATGTGCTATAGCCTCTTCATGATGATGGAGAGAAACAACTGTCCACAAGGAAAAAATACACCCTGCTGCAGAACACTGAAATTTGAGTATTTCCTACTAAATCTATATTTTCTCTCACTCCTTTCTTCCCAGCTTCTAAGTGACGATTTTTTTATTTTAGCTGGAAGGTCTGGTTACACCCTGCCTTGGCTTTTGCTCATCTGTGCCCCCACCAGCTCAGCATTACCTTCTCCCCACCACCTCCCTGGGAAAAACTGGCACCCTCTCAAATCACCTGGCATACACTGCTCAGCTGGCTGCTCCCTAACCTCATTCAGTCAAACTGATCAGGCTCAGCTAAAACCCATTAACAGCAGCAAGCAAAATGCCCAGACAGTGCTGAGCCAGGCTGGCCAGTGGTCAGCCCCGGCCCCTTTCTTTCCCCATCACTGCTCTCACCCGGCCTTCCTACCAAAGATCAGCACCTCCTCGGTTTAACTGATAGTGTTTTGTTTTGTTTTGTTTTGTTTTTAATACCAATAATTTCAGAGTTTTGGGTGTGCCGTAAAGCTACACAAAGAAAAACAGATGTAAGGGGAGGAGGATGACTTCTGGCCAAGGGCTGGAACAAGCATCCTCATACCATCACCCATGGTGGGTGGCAATTGGAGTCCCTTAAACCCAACCCAATTCTGCTTTAGCAGAATTACCATGCATTTTCTAAACCAGATTATTGTGAGTGGGGCTTGCTGTGGCTCTGCATTAAGGCATCAGGCTTTTTGATATCCTGAATTGCCTGAACCCACCTCAATTTGAAAGGTTTTAGTTGCCTCCACAGAAGCAATATTACCACTCTCTTACAGTCACACAACACAACTGTAACTGGATTTTAATGATTACAGAACTCAGTCTTCAGAGCAAGTAGCTGCCTTTAAGATGAGTTTGCATGCGTGTATTTTTAACAGAACATTCACTTCATTTCTGAATTATTTAAAGGCTGTTGGATGAACCTGCCAATATGACATTTTGCTGTGAAAAAGAAAGTGCAAAACATCAAGAGCTAATAATACTGGCTGAAAGACCTGATAGCCCTGTAGCCCTGGCAGCCCTGTAGCCCAGTAAATACCATGTTGCCATTGCTGCTAACAGGCCACAGACCTCACACTAACTTTGCATGGTTGCAGAGTGAGGCTTGTCAGGCTTTATCTGTGCTTTGGTGTAGCTTGTGTGGCTGTAACAGCTAATTTTTCTAATGACCAGGTGGCTAATTCCTAATTTGTTTGAATAATCTCAATGTCTAGTAATTGAGTATTACCATAATTTTTATGTGGCTGGGAGTACTAAGTAGCTATTCGGTGTAGCATGAAATATTCATGACCCCAAGCTAATGACGTTTTGTAGAGGAAAGCAGCCACGATGTGATCATGGGAATGACCAGGATGGGTGCAGAGCTGTGCCAGAAGGGATAACAACAGAGAGGGCATGGCCTGCTGCTGGACATTGCAGGCTGTGAGCTGCTCACAATGGTTTGTGTCATGACCACATTAAAGACATGAAGGATTGGGAACCATGCAAAACTGGTCTCAGCTATAGCATAACGAACAAACGGCAAGTATCCTACACTGCAAGATACTAATCGTACAGGATATGCACATTCAACATTACAGCCAGCAAAGACAGAAATGGAGGGGAAGCATGGCAGAAGAAGCACACAGACAGCCCCATTGGGAGCCTAGAGTGAGGAGGAAGAAATCATCAACATTGCGCTTCTGCTGGCAAAGCGGGAGAAGAAATGTTCCCCCCGGTATCACAGCACCCCAGGAGGGACCTGGGATGCGGTAACCCAGTGCACCACCACCTCCCCTGGGCTGAAGCCACCAACCTGCGACCCGAGGGGCAAGGGAGGTGGTGAGCATACAGCAGGGAAGGGGCAGAGGGTCAGAAGTTTGTGTAGTGAGGTCAGCTGTATCGTTAATTAGACTTTTTCTGCAACACCCTTCTTTGTTTTCTTACTCAGCAATTAGATCTGGGCTAGTAAGAACTCTTTGATTAGACTGTTAAGATTTCAAATATACTAAAAATAAATTATTTGCTTTATATATAAGGGTTTTTTTCTCTTCACCCACAAAAAGGGATCTTAAATGTAACACTGAAGGTGCAGTAGCTATTTATAAGACAGACAGGACAGGACTGCAGCAGCTATTCCTGTCTATAAGGTAACTGGTATGCTGAGGCAGTAAAGAAGGAAAGAACTATAGTTATTATGCAATCCCAGAGAAAAGGGATTTGGGGAAAGTATTGAATTCTCTCTCTGGAGTTCAAGGACAAAAGAAGATATCCCTAAATCTCTAGAAGTGAAAGCTATTTAAGAAGAGTTATGACTTTGTACTTATCCTTGGTTTTGTTGTGGCTGTCAATAGCTACATTTTATTGAGTGAGAAGTATTTTTTAATTTGCATTCGGTCTGTTTGCAGACTGATCTGATATTGTGTACCCATAATAAAAAACATGCCTGAAGGGATTGTCCCACAGCTGTCCTCCCGCTACTGCCCAACAAACCCTGTTCAGTCTGGGTTATTGTCTCTGTACCTTACAGAACCACTTTGAGCATCTCCACCCTGACAGTAACTCCTCAGTGTCGCTGGACTAGGCTGCATTTATTTAGCTGTTTGCCTCATGAAGAAGAATCAGATTTAAATCTTCACTCTAGGTTTCCTTGTAATTTAAACCAAAATACCAAGGGTGGGGTTGTTTTTCTAATTAAGGCATGAATTTTTACAGGCAAACATGAGATTCTTTGTACTACACTCTAAAGTAGCTATGAAAAAAATGGCAAACACTTATCTCTGATCCATGTTCTGTGCTTGACAGCCAAATGGGGACTGCTTTCATTCCTGCCGTTCCATTGCTGAGCTATTTGTTATTGCTGACTTTTGTATTGCTCTTTACTTCTGCTGAAACCACGATATGGTAGAGCAAAAAAACAAGCTAGGCTGCCAGCACTGAGCAGGCAGAACACATCATTAAAGAAAAAAAAAATCCTGAAAAACATATTTGAAACAAGAAATATTTCCAAAACTTGATCTGCACAGAATAAATACCTAGAGGTATTTCATTGGAGGATCTTATTCTCTGAGTAGTTGTCCTGGAACAACCCCTAGTGCAGACATGGCTTCATCTACACCATATAGGAAAAGCAGGCTTGCAGTCAGATTCACAAGCTGTCTCAATCCCACAAATCTGAGCCTGCTCTCAATTTCTAAAATATGTCTTGATGTCCCTTGGCACTTTCTAGCTAACTTAAAACTCCGTCTTCTTCCAACCGTAATTCCAGCATTGAATGTTTACCAACAAACTAATTGTCCTGCTCTCCCACATGCCTCGCCCGGCTGTATTAAGGACCCAGCTCCACTCTATGAAGTTTCCAAACTTTGACTATTTCTTTCCAGTTCCTTAGTTATATGTCAGGTGATAATTGATTTATTCTCACCTACCTGATCCAGGCAGAACCTAAAAAGGGAAGACTTTCCATGTCTAATCTGCCCCTGGCAGGTCAGTCCTTACACCCGCTTGTCCACCTGCTGAGAGCTACCAGGCACTGCCTGGAACCCTCCCAGCTCTCTCCTATGTGATGTTTCCATTCAAAAAGCCATCAGGATTCATTGTTTGAAATGATTAAGAGATGAAAGAGTGAAAGAGCCTTACAGATTATTTTCCGCTTTTCAGCAAAGACACTTGTTTGGCTGGAGAAGAACAGCAACATTGAGTAGGTACTTAAATGACTACGATAAATGGGGAAAAAAATCACCTTTTGTGTGTACAGGTATAGTGCATGTTAGATGAATGACTAAATTTAACATGTGTGGAAGCTGAAAATGAGCACAAGGGCTGTATGCCCAGGTCGTGTAGACCCAACAATTATTGTTTACCTTGTGGGAGAGTCCACAGGCATCTTCCCTGAGTGCAACCTGAGGTTGATCTTGGCTGTAGACTGACAGTGCCCACCTTCAGAGCAACCAGGTTCAGGTTTACAAAGGCAACGTGGCTCCACGGGAGTGCACTTCAGACCACCCCCAGCTTCAGGTCACTCCTAGAACAACCATTATCTCGATGCAGTAGGGACAACCAGAAACAACTTTTTATTTTTTTAATCTATCCAAATGAGAGGGACCATATGGACTCTGTACGTATTAAGAAAAGGCAGACATATAGAGCACAGCCTGCAGAAACTATGATCTCGTAATGTAAAGGAAATCACCAGGGAGCCTAAAATCAAAGTGACTCATGTAGACATTTGTTAAGACTGAAGAGTCTGGTTCTTACATGATTTAATAATACTTTATTAATTATATATGGGACAGAGTGAAAATGTGGGATAAAGTGAGATGGCCATCAAGGACTCCAGAAAAGGAGCAGCCACTCAGAGCATGGTTTCCTTTGGTTAATTAGGTTACTCAGAATAGTTCTTGTGAATGAGTTGCATGACATCTTCTTTCTTCTGGGCCAATGAATCCATTAGGAGCCCATGATTTGGGCAGGTTTTTGTATTTTTGACTGAGACTTTTTGTGAGGCGTGAAGACAGGTGAGCTGGGAAAAGATAGGCAGGTTTCTGAGAGGGTGTGTGGGTAGGTATCACCAAGAAGTCCTCCAGCTGTTGGATTTCTAGAAGCTGTGTGAAATGAAAGCAATTACGGTTGCAAAAGGATTTACTGTGTCTTTTTACATGGCTATTATTTTGCATAATCTATCCAACAGCACCTGTGTTCCTCCCTAGTGTGCTAGAAAGATATTCTTTGATCTACCAGAAAATTGAACTCAAGCTGGTTAAACTATATGGTTTCTTTTCCTCAGAGAGAGAGAGAGAGAGATTTTTCTCCAAAAAGTAGGGAAGGAAAACAGGCAATTACAATGAACTTTAAATGCGGCTCTGTTATGAAGACTGATCAGACCTGAGTGTCACCATAACATCAAAACTTCCACTTGTGTTTAGAGATTACATAAATACAACCCTTCTTTTTGACTCTTTGGTTATACTTCCAGGCAGTGGAAGGCACCTCCGAAATTTCCTTTCCCTGAATCAATAAAGACCATCTCAGAATCACTAAAAAGAGCAGCTAGAAAACTGCTACAAGAGCTGAAAATGTAAGAATTCACACAGCGAAGGGAAAAACTTTTTCCTCCTCTTGCAGGCAGTGACACGCAAGGAAACATGATACTCTCAGAAACTTGTCCATCCCAGCTTTGGCACTGATGTCTCCCTTCTCCGCTGCTGAAAATATGCTTCTCTGGCACATAAACTGAGAATTTTTTAGCTTCTAAAACAAATTGGTCCTGCAGCCCTTGCTGCTGTTGTAATAATAAAAAAACAATTCCTGAGAAACCAACCAGCTAAATCTTTAAAAGCAGAAGGAAATGTCCCCTTTGCTGTACTAAAATGTCAACCTGATGTGTGACTGAAAAAGTCAAGAATAACAATTCTTATTCCCAAATGACAAAAACATGAAAATTGTGTTTTGTAGCTAGCATCTCCACAGGCCTTTATTTAGCTTTATAATAAATGAAAAATTAGGGCAAAAGCTATAGTTCTCCAATGTTAAATAAAATATTTTATTGATACATTTAATGCATTGAGGTTCTGTTTAATGAAAATAAATGTATCAAAATTTGGCTGTTGCCAATAGCAGCAACAACACATAAACTGAAAGCTCATATTCCCTGACGCTTTACCAAGTCACTTCACTGCCTGCCATTAAAATTACTTCTGATTAACACAGGTGTGACTGAGAAGAAAATTAGTCTAGTCTCTAGTGTGGATCTAAACATATTGCTGATGCTTAACATATAAGATAAGTGTATTTAAGAGAAATGAATTTTCCTCCTCCATACAACCACTCTTAATAAATGCATCCTTCTAAATGTCAGACTCCCTGATGAAGTAAACACTGTATGAGTCATAAGCTTCTTTAAATGCAAAGGCAATATACTGGAGAAACTGGAAATGACTTTTAATTTTCCTTTCATGATACCAAAGACCGCATATCTGTAAGATGACCGAGTCCGACATCTGAGGCAGAAGTACAGATGCAGTTTCTTATTGTCTGTAAATCATCATCCATTCAATATTTCTTATTCTAGTACCTTGCCTTAGTGTTTTTTCTCTCAGAATTCAATAAATCATATCATAAGATTTAATCATAGCCTTCCGTATGAGTTATGAAACAATCATTGTCTGCTACATTATTTCTCCTTGATAACTCTGTTGCATAGTGAATCTCCATATAATGTCCTTTGCTTCAAATAGCTAATTCTTTATTAACAGAGAAACAACAGCAGCAGCCCATAATATTCCTTTTCATTATGCTCTAACACCCCACAAAGTCCTTGGTGTTTCTTATTTTGTGAGACTGAGATACACAAGACAGAGACATCTCATGAGACTGTCAAGAAAAGAAGAACAGCATGGGGAGGGGAGAGAAAAGGAAGTATTTATTACTGGATTTTAAACCTGAAATTTAGGAACAATGAGTAGAAAAATTATTCTCTTCCTGGGAATAATTCCTACAGCTGATTCAAAGCACAGTGGCCTTCATATCTGAGCAGGATGACCAGATTACTGCAGTGCTTCTTGTCTGCTTTTATCTTCTTCCAGCCCAAAGTGCAATCTAAGATTTTGCTCCTTTCCTTCACTGGAGTTGAACCACCTCCAAAACAGCCCAGGCTCTTAAAAATGACATAGGAGAAATGAAGATGTTTGAATGTTCAACCACATTACAAGCAAATCTACTGAAGAAAATGCAACTGAGGGGAAGCAACCTATGCTCTGTCTCAGTAATGGGCAGTAGAAAGACTTGAGCAGCTGCAAAACTTTGGACCTAAGTTTTGCATGTGATGCCTATGTATCATGCAAGATAAATATGCTAAATGCCATTATTCATTGTATCTAGCAGAAATATTACTAAAGAATGAAAGGAAAGGCGAGAACAGACTACTAAAACTTGTTCACAACCACTCTCCTAAAATTCATCCAGATTTTTGAGCCATTTACAACTTTGCTAACCTATCTGTCTTTCTAGCTTTGCTTCTCAGATGTTTTGGTCTCAGTTTTGCTTGTCCAAGTTCCTCTTGTTCCTTTAACTGCTTTGTCTTATACTGGCTTATTTTGCTTTTATCATTACTGTTGCCATTTTTTTCTTCATCCACTTTCCAATATTCTGTTTTTGACTAGTTGCCAGTGGCTAACTACATTCTGTGCAAATGAGGTGCTTTATAACGTAAGAAACTTCTGAAAAATATTTGTGTTTGTTTTGCCAGACATACCTGGGAAGTTCAAGCTTTTCATAGTTATTTTTTTCTCTGGTAAAACATGGCAAGCTTGAAACATCAAAAGACTCTTTAAGGAAACAACAAATTTATCTGGTTCAAGGAAATAGTCTTCCGTTATAGATGGACAGGACAACTGGACGGATTATCTTCCTTCTCCATTGTCTCCCTCAAATGGAGCATGAAATATAACTTTAGGCTTTGATTCCACCCCCCTCACTCCCCCATCTTAAAATGTTTTTCTGCTACAGGAACACCATCACCTTTAACTAAAGTAGCATTGATTTATCTTTCATGGGAGAGGAGGAACCATGGAGGGGATGAAATGGTCACTAGTCTTAGCAGAAGGCTTTGCCACTGATGTCCCTTTGTGGTGACATCACAAGCCAGCTGCGGTTACCCCTTGCATGCCATCATGGAGTTAAAATACTTTGATGTCCTGTAATAAAAGACATAACTTACACGGATGCCCTTTCAAAAATCTATTTGCTAAAGAGGATTGAAAGGATTTCCTGCATCAACTGAAAAACCTTGAAAGAACCAGGTGCCCCCTCCTTTCACATGTACCATGTGACACATGGGGAATCGAATAAAAAGTGTCCATGACATACAGCAACACTAAGCTCCAGTACTAAAATAAGGATGTGCAGAGAGCTTATATTTCAAAATACAATTTTTGTAAGTTTTGCTAAAGAAATGCACGTTTTCAAACTATATGTTCATGGCTGCAAAACCCTTATATCGACATTTGCTAAAGCCGCATTTTATATGAGGGCAGGAGAGGAAGCATGCATATATTTTAATTTTGGAAGCAGATGGGGCTTCTGCTATCCCAAAAAAGGAGCAAATAGCTTCAGCATTTTCAGTAGAGCTGGGTGCTTGCTCCCCTGGTCGGTTCTCTCAAAATTCAGCTCCCAAGCAGCCCTGAGCCCCCTCAGAGACAGCACAGAAAGAAGTCTGAGCAGAGAATTCAAGGAAAGCTGTG
Source organism: Anseranas semipalmata (assembly GCA_013399115.1). Classification (NCBI taxonomy): domain Eukaryota; kingdom Metazoa; phylum Chordata; class Aves; order Anseriformes; family Anseranatidae; genus Anseranas; species Anseranas semipalmata. Next base: position 240,049 of record VXAA01005570.1, on the reverse strand, counting down.
ATTTCCTAGGACAGCCTGCCTCTTTCAACTAGTATCTGATTGACAGTTGCTTGTTAGGGGAAATAACCAACACCAGGCAGTTGAAATAACATTTTCCTACAAAGCAAGCAAACAAATAAACAAACAAATGAAAGTGATAAGATTGAAAGCTCATCTATTTGGGAACAGGAAAGAAAGTCAGTATAAATTAGAGAAAGCTATCAACACACAAGCAAGTTGTAAGTGGGGAGAGGCTGTGAATTTAGAGTTTAACTTTAACAAATCTTACAGCTGTGTTCATGCATCCTCCTGCCACCCAGAGAAAGGAAGCTAATTCACCCCTCTTATCCAGTGTGTAACTCCTAGAGTGTGCACACAGGCGGTTACCTCTGGTTAGCGCTGCTTTGCAAATTCAGCTTCACTCACCTAGTAGTAATGAGTGCATCTGGCCGTACGCTAAATGCGGTGCACATCTATGGCAGAAAAGCTACCATGCATTAAAGTCCTGTGCAGAAACTGTGTATTTTAATTGGGATTAAAATACTATTGCAGTTTAGCGTAATTAACAGTCATGGTAAACTTCAATACTAAATTCAAGTGTTCACAGAAAGACTAAAGGCTTTTTAATGAAATCAGTATTAAGTGCCAGTTCAGACAGGGATGTGCTGCAGACAAACCCTCAGAAATCAGGTGCTCAGAAAGTCATTACATGCAAGCACTCAGAAGAACAAGCAAGTTGTGTGTGGTAGCTTAGCTCCCTCATGTTATCTGCTAAATTGTGGTGTCTCATTAAATCATTTTACCTTGTTTGACAGCTAAGACTAAATCTAGTAAGAACTAGATTTGTGAGACACCCTCATAGTGACTTCTGTTTAAGTGTTTAATTAAGTGTAAACTGGCTATGAAGCTCTGGACTCAGTCTAGTGCAGAGACGGATAAATAAAGGTTAAAGAGAAAAGTAAATATCACATGAAAAAGAAATGCAATAAAGGTTATTTTTATTCATTGTGGTATTTTCCCAGGTTAAGCTTTTATGAATTTTGTAAATGGCATCATCTGTTAACTACTTAAGCCAGATAGATAGGAAGCTCTACAAAATATCCCGATTTTACCAGAAGGATGATGAAAAATGAAGTGATATAAAAATGAAATGGCATTGTTCTCCCACACTTAGGTAAAAGCATCCATCTCTTATTTCATCTGGGAAGATGCACACAGCTGGAGAAATGGAGCCAGGTGTGGGTGTCCAGCTGCACCAAGAGAGCCACGCACACATCTCTAAGGTGGCATTTGTGCCAGGAGAGGACACCGCCGCAGCCTAACCCCCTCAGCTTACAGCAGCCTTGCTGTGCTTGCTCAATGTCTGCCTTCAGGTCGCCTTCCCATTCAGATGTCCTTGCTGATTGGGGCACCAGGGTTCCCCTTCCCATGTGTTTTCTGGGAGAGCAGATCTCTAGGAAGAGACTGGGGACAGACCAAGGCACACATACCAATGTTTCAGCACAAGACTCCTCTGTTTGCTGTCATATGAGCAGTTCCCTGGCATTCTTGGAAGCACAGAGGTACTTTAGAAACACTGTTATCATTGAAAATGCTTTCACTGGTGGTTTCTTAAACCATATAGCTACTACTGAAGAGTCCACCCTCCATAAAGACAGAGTCAGTTCTTCAATTCAAGGATGTCTGGAAAGCCATCTGCTCGGCACAGACTTGCACTATGTATAATCAGACACCAAGATGCAGCAGCTTTTATGAAATAGCTGTTTCCCCACAGGGTGACTTGTTAAGCCCGTGCCAGGGCACACATGCCTTGGTGAAACCACCAGCTGCTCCTCAGAACATGGTACAGATGATATCTATAGTAAGCAATTCAGTGCATGCTGCCACTACTATCGCTGCCTGGAGACTTTCTAACAAAACAGTTTTTGCTTCGAAGATGTCTATTTGTCAAAAAACAAGCTACCTACTGAAACACAACCACCAATTGAAACAAGAATGGCATTATCAAGACCCTTCCTTCGTTCTAGCACGGCTCATAAACAGTCCCATAACAAGAAAACCCTTCTCAGATCTGAACAGACAAACTTCTTCCCTGATCTTCTGAGATTCTGCCCTGATTCATGGCATGGTTCTTGCTGATAGGTGGCAGAAACAAATCTTCTCTTAGCTCCAGAGTTGCTGGATGAAGGTTCCTGCCCCAGTTTGTTCAGTGCTGCCCTGACGTGTGAGGAAACTGCCTGCTCACCTCTGCCAGCTGAGCCAATTGTGTGACTGGGTCACTCAAAACTGGGTCACTCAAAACTAACTGCTATTTAATCAGTTTAAGCCAGTGTTCCTTCTTATTCAAGTTAAGAAGGTAGCAACTCCCCACATATCCTGGGCAATATCCTCAGGGACCAGCAGCATGCAGCTCCAAGCCAGCATGAAGCAGAGTTTCCATCTCCTGTGTTCAAAGATGCGAGCCCAGCCACCCAGCTGCTCTGTCTGAGCTTCTGCCCACACTTTCTTATAGGAACTGTTTTACACTATAGGCACAGTCAGTCAACCCTTGGTCCTCCTCCATTCCAACTGAAAGTTTTTTTTTTTCTGTACGACAATATAGTTTTTCTTTCTTTCTTTTTTTTTTTTTTTTTCTGGCTAAACAAATATTTAGTTATCATAGAATCATAGAATCATAGAATGGCTTGGGTTGGAAGGGACCTTAAACATCACCTGGTTCCAACCCCCCTGCCATAGGCAGGGATGCCCCCACTAGATCAGGTTGGCCAGGGCCCCATCCAACCTGGCCTTGAACACCTCCAGGGATGGGGCATCCACAACCTCTCTGGGCAACCTGTTCCAGTGCCTCACCACCCTCACAGTGAAGAATTTCTTCCTAACATCTAGTCTAAATCTATCCTCTTTTAGTTTAAAACTATTGCCCCTTGTCCTATCATTATCTACATGAGTAAAGAGTCCCTCTCCATCCTTTTTATAAGACTCCTTTAAGTACTGAAAGTAAATAATATTATATAATATTAAGTAAAGCAACTCAACAAGTGGAAGCCAAGGATCAGCAAGCCTAGAATTCAGAAGATGGGTATCAATTTCATTTTTTTCTAGGCCTTAGAAAGCTATTTTTTATCCTTCTCAAGTTGAGGCATGATCTGCAGCATCAGTAAGTTACCTGTAGTTTCTGTAACTCCAACAGGTACTAATTATGGAGGCAAATAACCATTTCATGGTTACTATCCATTAATCCCCTGGGTTGCTCCATCACTATTTCTTCCTGATGCTCATCTCCTCCTTCCCCTCCCCAGTCATGTTCCAGAAACCTGATCTATAAAAGCCTTTCAGTTCTTATCTGTAGTAGACAAAATCCTTTAAAAAGCTAATCTCAGGTTTTGTTTCATTTGACACTAACACATTAAGCCTCTGAGAACTCTTTGTATTACGCTGTCAGCTTACATTTCTCAGTGCTATAGGGCTGAAAAGATGAAAATTAAATGGCAAGTCAGGGCTCCCTCCATCAGCACAGGAAGATAACTGTGGTTCAACCTCATCTCTTCAGTGCATTTTTGAAGGCAGCTGAACAGGTTTTCTCCACACATGTGAAAAACATTAATTTTCTCTATAGCTGTGATAAATCCCAGCCCTGGGGCCCCGCCAGCACAGCACGTAACATGCAGGAGCTCCTAGGGCTCTTCAAATTCAGGCTACAACAACCAGTCCACATCAATACCAGCCACATCCTACCCACACCGAGGGAAACAGAGCAATGCTTAACACCTCTATCAGGCAGTGTTGTTGTCTGCTACCGGCCAGACAAGGCAGCTAGGTATATTTGCTTTTGTCACTCGTGACAACAGCCTGCAGCTGATAAAAGATCGTATTTTCAACCGGTTTTCTTCTGTTCAAGCTGCTTAAACAGCACAGACATGGTGTTCCCAGCTCCTTTGCACAGTGCTTTCTTCCACGTGAGACAGTAGGTGGTTCACGCTGCCTACGTACATTTTTGACCTGACATCACACGCCAGTTAAACAGAGCACAAAGGTGAAAATCCTTCACATGCAGAAGAAGGAATTTTAGGGTGACTTTGTGCTAGGGTAAAATGAATACATGGCGTGCAGAGCACAACACTTTCAAAATCATTGTGTTTCATGCTTTCTTTTGTCAGGGTGGGTGGAGGGGAAGAGCTGATGACCCTTTAATTTCAATACCCATACCATTGTCTCTGTGCCTTAGCAAAACCCTGAGAGAGAGGGGCTCCCTGCTGTGTACGAGTGGCCTACTCAAACCATACACCAGCCTGCGGTACAAACACCCCACTGCTGAAATGCAATAGCTTTCAGAATAGCTTTACTTCTGATGCAGCAGATAATGGGATTCTGTTAATAACTAGACTTTGTTCCTAGAGGGCTATTATATGTTAATGCAGGGCAATCTTTAGTCTGCTTACAAAGACATCTGACCAGGCCACGCAGCAAATACTTGGCCTCTGCTTTGCCCAAATAAACAGCGGAGATCAGTTTTGTTTCAGACATTTCACAGAGTATTGGCTGCTCAAAACTTCGCCTTGAAAAGCTGCTTATAGAAACCTGTATGCAAGCATATCACAAGCAGAGAAAATAGATAAGTGTATTTAAATGGAGCACATTTGTTTAATATATTACCTCTGTAAACATAATATGTATACATCTGTATACATAATGCATACAGCAGACATTTTTAAATGGAGTAGATGCTCCTATGATCCAAATATAAATCAATAATTTTTATGATGTGTTGTCCTGTGATTGCTTGAAAATTGGACAGGTAGCTGCAGAGAAATTGAGAATAACTTATTTACAATGCATGTCTAAGTAAACTACCTATGGCTATATATATATATATGTGTAATGCAAGAGAAAAGCACGCATAAACTGTGTAGCAAACTAACCTGTTTGCAGATTTTAATAGAAAAAAATTCACACAGAGATAATCACCAATAAATGCATAATGTCTGTGTTATATTTCTTTGAGTCTTTTCTCTGTTGGATTTTCAGACTTATAAACACTGACTTCTTGATCAGTGTTTATAATAAACAGGCGGAAAACTGTCTGCAAATATTTATGCTGATGGAAAGAAAAATGAAGGACTTCTTGCAGGCTTTACAGTTCTTTAATGTGCTGTGTGTTCTCTTCAGGAAAATGAACATTCCAAAAGCCATGTTTGCTGCTGCATGTAAAAATACAGATAGCTCCTGAAATGGATCCCAGTATTACCTCCTGACCCAGAATGAATTCCAGTTTAGTCACAGATCACATTGCTATGGGCAGTTTGCTTTAACATGCAAAAAGTAGCAATTCTTTTTCTAAAATATCTTAAGAGGAAATGCTTACTGTATGGGGCAATAAACGATGCACCAGTGGGTTTGAAATTGTGTTTTAATGAAAAGTGGCTGGATTCTAAAGCTGCTGTCACTTGTATAACATTCACACCAAGACACAACACAGTGCTATGACTAATTTTTTTGTTAGACTCAGTCTTTCTGTTTACACAACCTAACCTGAAAAGATGTACTCTGGATGTTAGTAAAAGGATATTCTACAGCAAGACTTAGCATGAATTTTCATTGCATGAGGACTTCAGTTTTGTCCTAAGCCATTTGTAGCTATGAAGTCAGTTTCCTTTCCATTCCTGCAGAGCATCTCTAGGGAAGAAACACCTGGGAGCAGGGAAGCCAGCCTGGGACACTGGCATGGCCCTGCCAGGGCTTCCCTGTGTGAGTTTGCACAAAGCATGGGGGAATCCCTGGGAAGGTGGCGTGCAGCACACCTGCCTTCAGGACACAGGTTCCCCCGGGTCCCTGTGGTGTGCAAATCACTGCTGAATCTGCCAGGAAATGGAGATTGGTTGCTGGCTCTGGCTTCAGTTTCCTTCCCCTTTCCATTGAATAGGGGGTAATAAAGCTTTTGAACATCACAGCTTTAATTTTGAAAATAAAGCCTGCTAAGTGCCTAAATATTGTCCTAGAGAAACCAGGTCAGTAATATAGACTAGTTTTTTTTCTCCAAAGAAGCAACAGAGACAGAGGCTGCTATGCCCTGGATAGCTACACCTGAGCGAGGCATTGTATGCTTCATTTAGAGTTAATGAGGAAGAGCAGGCACTTCTGGCATACATTTCCTTTCATCCCATATCAGACAGCTAAACCAGATTGTACAAACCCCACTTTAAAGTGTTTACTGCTCCCCGTTCATTACAAGAGGAATTTAGGGGGGCTAGCTCATGTGTTAATCGTTATGGACAACAAAAATTGAGCCTGGTGAATTCCCAGCTCCGCTGTCCAGTTTAATGAGCCTAGTTATCCATTTTCATTAGGTTCTGGTGAAGCAATAGAAAATTTCTCTCAGCAACATATTCTAAGCTGCTTTTCAGCATCTCCATAGCGAGTAGGAATGAGAAGGAGCCAGCACCATCTGGGCAGCCAGCTCGTCACTGAGCCCCACCAAGTGCTCCACAGGACGTGCTTTGAGAACCACCGTTACACAACACAGCATTAACAATATTTTCACTGCATTAGCGTCTGGGGATGAATCCAGCAGAAAAGATGCACAAAAGACCTTTTACAAGCACACAGCCGAGAGCCACTCTGGCAGACCTCATGAAAACAGTTTGGAGTAGAGTCTGAGGAGAGAGGAAAGGGCAAAGGAGCCAAAACAGCCTGGAAAAGCACTAATCTCCAACAGTGGGCAGAGATTATCCCCAGTTCAAACTGACCAACTGACAATTATTTGCATAAAGTTATGTTTACTTCTATCATACATTCAGCCATTAATATCTCATGATGTTGTCTGGTACAGCCAGGTCTCAAACTGCACAGAAGCCATTTATTGGTGTCTAGTATGTTCCTTAATCAACCCCACATGTTTAATAATGACAGCAATTGCAAATATTATGACTGTCTGTGACATTTCCAAACTGTTCCCTTCCTAGAAAAGACTAGGAGTAGCTAGAGTGCAATCACCAGGTCCAATGCAGTCAAGCCAGAATGTGTCCTGGAGAAGGTGAAGCAACCTGAACCTTTGCATTAGGTTTGCAACAATATTTGGAAAGTAAGTTTGTCCTGACCTGAACTTCTTCAAAATGTAGAGCTCCTGATCCCACGAGATTTGCCTCTGATGTTTAAACAAATTCAATTTTCAGAAAAGTTTATACGCAACTGGAGTAGACACATCAAAATATTTTTGTCTCCATACATCCTTACTCATGCTTGCCAAAAATTTATTTTATTTGGCTATAGAGCTGTATTTAACCTCACTGAAGTATAACAGTCAAAGAACTAGCACAGGAAGAGCACCTTCCCTTATTTTAGATATATTGGTTCAGCTTGGACTGCAGGAGCGCAGTTTTGTCCATGAGGGCAGAGATTTATGTGGCTGCAGGCACCCAAGAATATTCATTTTGTTGACTCTCTGAGGTACACGTCAGGTTTCAGAGTGAATAGGCACAAGCTGTACCCTAGAGTTTAAGACTCCAGATGCCATATCACAGATTATTTTATCTTTTGTGGCGCAGAATTGCCACTTCACACAACCTGCAATTGTCATAGTTCAAAACCCAGTGTTGAACCACCCATCTCACCACCACTAGAGAGAGGACTATGTATTGTGATAACGCTTCATGTACCTGTTATGGATGATACTCAAATTCAACCTGTTTTGGGACATGATTCAGTGAGCGGCGGCAGAAGGAAACAGGAACACATGAGCCAAAGCCATTCCTATCACCTCACCAGCATACCTCATCAGAAGGTGATGGGGGCTGAAAGAGGGAAGCAAGAAGAGAGGAATACAGTATCTTTCCTTGTTGAAGAAAAATGGAAGTGAAGACTGGGATGTTTTATGGCTTTAAATCTACATGAAGTGATCTGTAATCTCTGTAAACTCCATATCCACTATAGTTAGTGGATAAATATACTAATAGCTATTAGAAATCCATGGCTTTGGGACAGATTAGGATGTGTGCAAGATGGAAGACAGAACGGGGAAATACCTGCCTTGTTTATTGTCCTCCACCCCCATGCATCCACAGTCTGAGCTAGACAGTTCTTTAGTCTGATACTTACCTTGTTGTCCCTCTTAATTCTGATCAAAAGATGTGCGAATCAAGCCTGTTATGTTCTCAGAACTTTATCTTGGAAAGACAGATCTTGGGAATCACCAATAAACAAAGATGAGCTTTTCTTTTATTTTTCAAGTGAATCCCATCTGTACTTCATCTGTGAGTGACATATTTTAAATATTAAAGACTAGACCTTATGGCCTAATTTTCTATGCATAGGCCCCCTTAGGTCTGATTTTAATTAACAAGAGGTGCTTGAATACACTGGTAGAAATAATTACTGTCCCTTCTTCTTTATTCCACTGAAGCAAATAGATTTCCTGTAGACTCACAACCTAGCCTCATGACTCTTTTATAGCTGAACAGAAGAATCCACAACAGACAGAGGTCATGCTGACTACAGCCCTGAGAACAACACTATTTCTTATTGATTTCTTTTGTCCTCTAAAAAAATAAATTTAAGTCCCCAGACCTCTAGCTTAATGTTTGATCTGGCCAGAATTACACTACGGTAGTTGAATAAATGACCCATAAATTTTCAGTAATATACACTTGTTTTATGTTTAAAAGCCCTCATATAAAATTTCATTAGCCCATAACTTTTCTGTAGTATGTTGGTTAATGTAAGGAGAGCTCTAGCCAAGTAAAATATAGTTATGTCATTTTTATTATTCCCCTTCAAATAACCAGGCACAACTTTCAGCCCCGATGTAAGAGGGCATATCTTAATCACAGTCATTAGGGTCTGTCTTTAGCTTTTGATGTTGAAAGCAAGAAAGATGAAACCTGTTAGATAAAAGAGAATGTCAGTGTTTGATGTATAACCCTCCTTTTCACCCACATTTCTGACCATAAAATTTATATCCATGGAAAATCTGAACACTTTTCTATCGCTGTTCTCAAGCTTTTATTCCCCAAGCTTTGTCGTACATTGCACCTAAGAAATTATGAGTTTCAATTATATTTACTCTAAATCAATGTTAATTACTTTACAGCCTTTATGTGTCTAACAGAATTAACGAGAGAAAGAAAGTACAACTCTCAACCCTCTTTTTTTCTGTACACTAACCACCTACAAAATTTCTTTAAATGAAATCAAAGACAGAATCCTCATGGAACTGTTGGTTAATGTGTAGAAGCCTGAAGTGAAGTCAGAAAATCTATTCCACAATTATTTACATATAATGTCATACATATATGGTTCTGAGTTTTCAGACAAACGTGCACAGTGACCCAGCAAAAAAAACTCTAAATCAAGTCATCAGTATCAACGAGGACACAGCTTCAGTAATGGTGCCGTTTCCCACATCCATTTCTATTGAAGAAGAGACTAACATTCATGTTGACAATCAGTTATACAATCACCTAATTGTAAGCTATCAAATTCACATATGTTAGGAAGGTACTTCAGCAGAAGAAGGAACATAAATCAGCTTTGTTACTAATTTGCTTTGTATCACAAATAACTACCAACATGCACAGGATCAGTCATCGTGTCTCAGCTGCAGATCCAACTAAGTGGGCTTACCACTCTGTTTCCGATTATATGAACATATCTGACTGCTCTCTTATTCTCTCACTTTCTCTGGCTCCATGGATAATTGTTTAATACAAAGTAGAATAGCTCCAACACACGAACTTCACACAAAGAAAACTTCATCTCCTTCCTCTGAAGTGGAAGCAGATGTGGTTCAAATCTTTCTTTCAGATTAGTCCGTCCAGGCTGGACCCAGGCTTACCGTAGTTCTAGGAAGTTCTCCAGATGGAGGGTTAATAGCTATCCCAAGAGGTCTTCTTTTTCTCCTTATCGAAGGAAAAATAAGACTTAAGCAGGAGAACTTAAGCAGGACTTTGGCCAAGCTAAAACGTGAATGAATCTATTGGTTTCTGTCTGGACCTCTCAAGTGCTTTTAAGCAGCACTCCATATGGTTTAAGTTAATTCAATTGGTTTTGAATGTTTTTGTACATGTACAATAATAAAATATAATTTAAGATAGACCAACATTGCCATGATTGCCCATATTGCTAAACTGTTAGCTTCTCTAATAGAGCTTTGGCTTATGCCAACTACCAGCCTCCTAGATGATGTCCAGGTTGGGAAATAATTGAGGCCGCTCTGTTTGGGTAGGGGAAAAAGCCCTATGGCAAACAATGCCATGTCATTTGCTATCAAAGCCACAAAAGAGGCCTTAGCACGCTTGTTTGTTAGAACATGCATAACCAGCATGTCTTTCATCGGGCATTTCACTCTGTGCCAGACTCTTTACTAGACAACAGGTTACCTAGAAGTTCAGTCTTACAAAAGACAAGTATCTGTGGCAAAACAGTACTGACTTTCTCTGTGCCTTCCTTCATCACCTGTACAGTGGGATAAACTGTAATTCTTCTTTCTTTTGTTGGTATAATTGAGCAGACTGTAAACTGTGATGCATACCCATCATCCAGCAATAGTCCAGTTATTGCACAAAACAGGTGAAAATTTTATCTCATAGATCTGGGAATACATCTGTTATCTGGAAGCCTTGGAAGGACAAGAGATGTGAACTACAGTTACCATTTGCCCTAGATGCAAGGAATGATCCTCGATTAGTGATTATTTACACACAAGAACAAAGAGGTCAAATAGCAGGATGCTTTTATGTTGGCCTTTTGAGTGACTGCACATAAAAACATGTTTGATGGACAAAACAAGTACTATTGATCATGATAGAAAAAGAAATGAGCCTTTTATATCCAGGGACATTTGCCAACCATGTTACCTTGGTTTAGCAAAAAGAATATTCACATATGGGGAAAACAGGTTCACTGGGAAAATGCCAACGAGATGAAATTAAAGCAGCAAAAGAGTAGGAAAATTTCAACAAATGAGAAAGTGAGAAAAGGCAGCACCTTCTCATCTGTGAGGCTGCCATCTGGGGAGATTTTTTATCCCGTTTGTTTGCCTTTCTTTAAAGCAGCAAAAGATGCTGAGTGAAAAAACAAACAGACAATAATCACCCACCTTGCAAAATGCAAGCAGTGCTTGCAGAAACATTGCCCAGGACCCTCCATGCTGAAGGAAGTTTCTGATAGGTGAGGGACCAGCTTCTGGAGAAGGAAGATATGCTATGGGGCAGCTCTGGGCTAATTCTAGGATGGTGCAGTTTGCATTCACAGCAGTGCCCGAGGGCACAAAGCAGCCTGTGCTTAGTAAATTGTTCTGCATATCACTGTTAGGCATTCCTTCTGATAGCTGAAGTTCAGCTCAATCTCATTGTTAGTCTCTAATGTGAGCGCTGGAGGGAGAAGCGAGGCAGGAAGGGAGGACCTGGCATGTCTGGGACATAGTGGTAGATCCTGTCCTTCTACAGTGACAAAATGGTCACAGCAAGAAGATGAAAGTGTGAATGAAGATTAATCAGCAGTGAGTTTTTTCGGTTTGGTTTGGTTTCAAGTTTTAAACACCCTTTTGTGAGCTTTCCTACAAGTTGATCTAAAATAGAGCAAATTAAATTTAGTTTCTGTGGGGGAAAAAAAAAAAGAACAGTAGATGATTTCCTTTCTAATTCCTCAGAGGTAAATCACATTGAAAAGTGCCTATACATTTTTCATACAAAGTAGAATAACTCCAAGAAGAAAGACTAAGAGAAAGAATACCCGTAGAAAGATGGCTCAATCACCCCACTCCCAGAAAAAGGCAAATTCAGGTTCAAGTTCCTGCTCCAAACTGGACATACCAGGTCCAGTCACCTATGTATCCAAAGAGTGCTCTAGCCAGAAAGCTGGTGCCTTTTTGCTGGGTAAATGCCTGCTCTTGATAACTGCGCAGCTGGAATCTGAGTATCAGAAAATCTGTTTAGTATTACTATTTTTTATTTCTTCTGCTTAATCCTGATTTTTTTCCTTAAATTACTGAAAAATGGTCTATTTTTGATATCGTGATTGAAAACGGAATTTTTGATGTCATGATGTCCAGAATTGAAAACAGAATTGTTCTGGTCCCAGAATTACAATCAAGGAGGCATACCTTCTCAATCTGGGGTTAAATATGCTCATGTCTTACTAGTGGAGACATATAAAAAAAAAAAAAAAATCTTTTTTCCCATAATTCACTGTCCGCTCAGCTTTTTTTTTTTTAAGAGAGGCTGAATAGTTTTATGGTTAAAATTCATATCAGGACTAAAGTAACACAAATTCTTTTTGTGATATGCCAGAGAGGACCTTTATGTGCTTTAGTCTGGAAGAAGTACCATGGTTTCACTTGATGAATGCCTCTCAGAGCAGCTTGTCTGGTTTAAGCCAGAAAATTGCTTCTCTTGAGAATGCTCTGCTCTCTGAAGAATACATCTACGTGTGTGCCAGCTTTTCAACTGTAAAATCTATAAAATAATGCCATGGTGTTTTAATGTGTTGTGAGGATAAGTTTTTCAATGTTTTGAAGTTTCGTGAGTACTGGCATAAAAAGCATTACAGAGATCTGATCATAACAAAAAAAAAAACTAAACTTCTTACTCTGTCATTCAGTGTTTAGTTTAAAATTTCTCCTTAGTACTGAACTTCACATTGTTTGGACTATTTACTTTTCCTCTTGCACAAGACCATGTCTTCTGCAGATATTTTGAATCACTCTCATTTTCCTTTTTGACTTGCTAACTTTTATTTACTTATTTGACTCGGACTCTTTCAAAAATCTGTCATATTTCATGTCATCTGCAAATATCATTAATATTGCAGACTTCCTTATTTGTAAAAAATGCAGGACAGAAGTACATGTCTTTCAAAAGAAACACAGAAGATAATAGCTTTCTTGAAAAAAAATGAATCTATTTGCAGTATATCATTGACCAAAATTATTTGAATTACCACATAGGAATACTGGATGTATATAAATTGTTGATATGAACACCACAATCAGGTTGATTACATAGGCCTGTTTCTTACCTGGCAAGATCTGATTCAGTGGGTTTAAGCCAAGCATAAACCTAATCTAGTAAATCTTTGCTGACATCCACTGAACTTTTAGGGTCATACATTAACCATCTGCTGAAATGATTTCATGACGCAAGAATATCCAGAGCTTCTAAGGAGTAATACATTACATTTATCAGCACATATGGTCAAAGAATTTGAGGCAAAAAAAATGTAAATATTGAAAGCATATTTACTTAGTGAATCTAATGTCATTTATTGTAACTGTGTCTTCTTTCAAAGCTTACGATTCTCATGCCAAACTAAGCAGTGCAAATCACATTTGTTTTGAAGTGGACTTTAAAAGGCCTCTGTTTTGTGTCACAAATTGGTAAGGCAAAACTAAGAGCACAAAACTAGTTACAAATGTCTGTATGAAACTTTATGTATGATCCCAAAATACTGTTTTAGATTTCTGATTCCTGAAGCTTATTATTCATATATAATTTGTGTTGCAATCTGACCTCATAATGCAAGTTGAAGACATGAGGAAAAAAAAAAAATCAGTTTTGCCTCCAAATAAATCAGAGACAAAGATTATGTTACTTCTAACTCTATAGGACTACCCAGATGAATATTTGTATAGTGCTGATTTGTTTCTCCTGTTGTTAACTGGACAAATGTAATACAGCAAGAGGGCTCATCTTGCAATGAAGTAGTCCAAAAATGTAAACTAGAATCTGTTCACAGAACTGTACTGATGTTTGTGGGCCGTGGAGGTATTTGACCATTATAGATATTTGTGACATCCTATTATCTCCCTCTATACACAATAAGCACTGAAGCAATACTAGATACAATACTGTATAATGGCAATTAAATTAGATCAGTCTAAAAGTATAGTCAGGGCACATGCATACCACACTTACAACACATTCAGTGCTATCTAACAGGCAGTATTGAGAAAACAGCAAGATCTTGTTCTGATTATGATACTGCTGCTCATGTCCTCTACTAGATACCATTTCTTTTAGTAAGTACCTGATTATCAATGCTTCAAGTTAAAAAATGTTACTTTTAATTATTCTCACAGTCATTTCAATTATGAACAAACTGGATCGAACTGAGTTTAATTGCCTCAGTGCTTCAAGTTTTAGAAGATTAGCTCTGGAAGCATCTAAACGCACATCCTTCTCTGCTTTCTTCTTTCTCCCTGGGAAGAGACAGATATCTGCCAGCCCAGCCCGGCAATAAATTAAGGTACACCCCTACTGTCACAATAGTTCTGAAGATTGCCTCCATGCCATGCTGCTCCAGAAAGAGAGTAAGCAGGTGCATATATAACCTACAATTAAGTGTATTATAGAGCACCACCTGTGCTTACCCCAGGGATGATGTTCAGCAATCAGAGAGCATGATGATTCCTTAGCTCATGCCGGACTGTCTACAGACTCAGAGGGGCAAGGTTGTCTGAAAAGTGGGTTTATCCACCCTTAGGATTTTTCCTTCATTCCCCATTGGGCAGAAAGTTGAGGATCTACACATTTTCTGCAACTGATCACCTGAAGCCTCTTTAGAGACATTCAGAATATTTTGTTTTTGATCTATCCAAAATATTAGCATAAGGATGTCTGAGGTGAAAGGAATCCTTCTTTTGTAAAAAAAAAAATAAATCAAGGAGCCGATTTCAGAAATCAGGCAAGTGAAATGGGATATTTTGATGCATCATTAAAAATGTATGTATTGTCAAGTTGGAAAAGATTGTTTTTGAAGAATTTCCCACCGTTTTGATGAACTGACACTTTATGATGGCAGAACATGAACATTCAAAGAACATTTTCAAGCATCCCTGTTAACAGGATCTTATCCTACATTTCCCTGCACAAGAGTAAAACTGAGGTAACTCTACTTCTGGTGCTTGTGCTCTGTTTAAAACCAAACTGTGATGTCAGAACTCCTATCACTTCTAAAGCAAATTCTACATTAATTCTTAAATTGGTAACTAACAGAAAAAAAAAAAAATCTCTATCTAATTGATAGCACAGTGTGGCAAGGGTCTCTATTTCATTCTGATTATGTGCCCTCATCTTTATTTTGTTTATAAATACAATGGCAATTCTCCAGAGAAGTGTCATAGCTTAATTGTCACTCTTCTCCTGAACTGTGATAAATATAGAGTAATGTAATTAATGCAGCAGAAAAAAAAGTGCTGCTCTTTGAGAAGGAGAATTCATAAGTTCTCTCGTGTTGTCCTAGCAACTTTGCGGAGTTGACATAGATTCTTCTCTTTGAAGGAGGAGTAGGTACATGTCAGTTCAGAAACAGTGGTGTTATCTGTCATCAAATTACCTTGAACACTGAATAGAATAAAATACTGTTTTTGCAGTCTGACTTAGGAAAAAAAAAAAAAGATGCCCTGCATGCAAAAATTGGTAAAATAGGTAATCAAGCAAATGAACTTAGTCCCAATTCAAAGTTCCCTGAAATAAACAGAAACAGACTTGTAAAATTCCATAAATTTTAGCTGAAAGACCAGGTTTTTAAAGGTATTTGAACAGCTAAATCCCTTCATAAGCCCCTCAATAAATTTACAAGTGAATTGTGTCAACACACTTTAAAAACTTTGGTCCTGCATCGGTAATGGGAAAACAAACATCTTCACAATTATTGGTGTACAGAAATAAGTCTCTCCCTGTTCCTGGAGAGCATATAGCTCCACAGAAGAGCTAAAAATGTATAGTGCTATTACATAGCACTGAGTTTGACCATTCTCCCTTCTCTGCCATGGATTATTCTTAGGGCTGGGCTGCTATGGGTCGTTTCTCTTGGACACTATCATTTCCTCACGCAAGCAAGATAGCTTGTGATAGCTTACGGACATACACATGTCCATATCCTGGCATTCGAATTACACAGCCGCCCACCATCAGAGCTTTCTTCTTATTCTAGTGCACACAGGTGACCTGCTTGTGGTTGGTCCCTTTCCTGTTGGGAAGCCTCCATCAAGATTTTTTGCCTGATGAATGTTGTGTTAACATCAAATGAAGTCTGTGCTTTCACATTATATCCATAGCTTCATTTTCCACTCCCAGATCTGTACCAGCTCCCTCTTCATCTTCCCAGCACATGCTTCTGCTGTGCTGTTCTTTTGTCTATTGTTTTATTTTAAGGATTTCCATTCAGTGCTCTTTCTTGGCTTAGATAATTCCTCCTCCACCTATGTGACAGCTGCAGCTCAAATCCTGTCCTCTCTGGGGACTGCCCATTCCCCCTCAGTTCCAGGCTGCCTCTCATCTGCCTCTGATGATGCCTCAAAGGGCTCAGATTTGGAGTTCTCCCTGCTGTCTCTCTGGTTCTCAGTCATAAGCTGTTGATTTTCACTGCCCCTTCCTGGTTAAAGTAGGTTCAGTTTTATTTTCTGCCAATATAAAGACTGAGGTTGCTGCTCTTACCAGATGCTCAATCTGTCCTTGAACAAAGGATACATGCTTTGAATCTCAAGTATATGCATGTTGATTTGACTTTAAAGGGGCATGAAAATATCGACAAAAATAATAATTATATCCTCCTCCTGCTCCACATTTTGTCATCTTGCTTTTACCAGTGACTTGCTGTAAACTATGTTTAATGTTGTTTAAATACAACAAAAGGATTTCATTTAGAGGAGGAGATGATCTGGTTAAGCTGATATTAAGCAATATGTAAACTACTAGCTAACTGTAATTTGGTTCTTTTTTTTTTCTTCCATTGAAAACAATATGATAAAATATTTTGATGACGTTCAAAATTTTTCTTACACATCAATGACATGCTAGAGCTACCCACAAAGATATCTGCCTGTTGCTTTTATTATTAACAGATTCAGAAGATTGTTAATTGGTGCACATGCTTCCAAGAAAGGCAAGCAGGACAGCCTGCATGACTACAAGCCAATTAATCTAACATGGGCAAATTCTTAATTAAATCCTGTATCAGTTTACCAATTAAAAACCTAAGTGCTGGAACATAATTACAGCCATTGATTATGATTTCACAGAAAACTGATCTTGCTGACCAAATCTTATTATTTGATGAGATCACAATTTTCCTTAAAAAAAGGTAACTGTGAAGTTATATTTACTTTTATACGGCATTTGACTTAGTAGCCTATGACGATCTGATCTAAAAATAGCACTATGCATTGTAAATAAAGCACACATTAAGTGAATTAAAAACTGGCCCACAAATACCTAGAAATAGTCACAAAAAGGGAAACATCATGGATACCAAGTAATTTTACTATGTTTCCTCAGGGGTGGCATTGGACTTCAAAATATAAAACATTTTCATAAGTGATTCTGAAATAAGGCTAATGCAATCTTAAAAGAATTACAGATGACAAAAACAGGTGGAATGAAAAAGAGCAAAGATAGAACAGTTATATGGAACAATCTGGAGTACCTCAGCATTCAAGCCCACAAAGTATTTTAATAAAATCAAATTCACATTATACATCCAGAAAGAAAAATGGAAATCATACCTACAGAATGGGGGTGTATTGACAAAGCAGTGACTTAAAATGAATCTAGACTTAAAATGGACAAGAGGAGACCTACAGGTATGCTGTGCCCAAGCAGGGTCTGTAGTCGAGCAGAGGCAAACCAAGAAGCAGTTGTACACAGATCAAGTCAAACAAATTCAAATTGGAAATAAGACTCGGTTTCAACTGCAAGAGTAATTAAACAAGACCTTCAAATCAAGACAGAGTACATCTTTGGAAGAAAGTCACAGCCCTTAGTTCTATCAATCTATTATAGCTTAATGAACGAGCAATCAAAGGAAACAGGGACCAGCCTGAAGCTGTCCCTTCACTGACACCTGAAGACTCTTCCCATTGAACTAACCTTTGTTTTACAAGAAGTAAAACAGTGACATTTATGAAGTTTTTAAATCTGCAAAGTAACACTTGAAATTGAAACAGAAGGTTCGTTTTCTTCAGCTCAGCCCATTCTTTTCTATGGTTTTGGGCCTTTCTGTTCAAAAAGCATCAAGCAAAGCCAACAGTCAGACCCCATCATAAAGGACCAGAAATAGGCATATTAGGCCAGATTCCCTATCACCATAAATCATTGTAGGCACATTGTTTTGTCTCAATCTTACAGGAAAAGATGCAGTTCCCAAAACTGGGATTTTGCTAGACACGATTTTCACACAATGTAGAAGAAGATTTAACATATTCCTCAAATAATTGTAAGACGCTGCAAAAAAGATTTTGTGGTGCTGTTCGAGAGGCTTGGGAAAGGCTTTCCAGGTAAGTAAGTGTGAAAGAAGCTATAAAAACATTTAAAATGAGTATAGAATCTATAAATTCAACCAGATAGTCCAACTCAGTTAACTACTTCCCATTTCCCTAAGCCCAGATGACATTAGAAACACCATACATTTAATGTTTAAATTGCATGTTAAAAAGTGCTGGAGTTAAAATCTTTCCTCAGCATCACAGTTCAGGCTATTCAGCTGTTACATTAAACTGTTAATTCTAAGGAAGGATCTAATGAGGATCACTGTAAAGAGCCAGGAGGGGTGAAAATCCAGTCTCTCCCTTCAAAAGATTACATTTCTTAGGCCTACCCAATCTTAGGAGAAATCAACCAAACCTCACACATCTTGTCACCAGAATATAGCTCCATCAGTGTTAGGCTATTAGGAATGAGTCACCGACAGATCCAAAGAGCAATATGTAGGCTTGGGAGAAGTAACGTACCACAAAAAAAAATAATCACGGTATTAAATCAGCTCAGTTCAGGATCCATGCAGGCAGACTAGCACAAACCTTTCCTGAGAAAGCTATTGATTGCGAATACAGTGTGGGGTACCCAATCTTGCTTCCCAAAGTGTCCACACCTGCCTGGGAAAAGACCTTCCTGGGTAATACAAGATGTTCTTACTGGGGCTTGTGGTGCTCTGTGTGAGCCCTCAGCAGTGCAAATTCCTATTAGTTCATTTCGTACCTCTTGGAAGAGGGACAACATTCCCTACGCAGAGATGGCCTTAATAGTTCTCACTGCACCTTCCAGGAGATGCTGGCAGTAGAAATACTACATGTACTACTGTCCCATCAACCACACAGTTAGTCATTTTCTTACAGAAGAAAACGGTCAAACAATTTCCCTCAGTAAATATGTATTGACTGTTCTTTTCTTATTTACCCTCTTGTCCTTTGTGTGCTTGGAAATGGATGCCAAGAGGATACACTCCATGATATTTCCAAGAAGCAAGAGGCTGACTTAACTGTAGCTCTCCAGTTCTCTTTCTTGCCTTCCTTAATGGCAAGTGTACTGTTCCCAGTTATCAGGGAGCAACCCTGGCTGCCATGAGTTTTGATAAAAGACTGACAGCAGCCTCATAGTCACTGCACTAGCACCCTAAGGTGAATCCCATCCACTCCCACAGATTTTAAGAAATTCAGCCTTTCTGAGCAGTCTCTAACCTGTTGCTCCCCCACATTGGTCACCATCTCCTTCCCAAACTGTGGCAGTACAAGCAGAAGTCTGGGAGCAAGCTTCCCTATGAACAGTGAGGAAACAAGTTCTTGAGAATTTCAGTTCTCTTTCCATTGTCTAGCACTAGGCTCTCATTCATTAACAGGCACATTGTTTTCCTAAACTTCCTTTTGTAGCTAGCACACATTTTTGGAATCCATTCTTACCATCTTTAATGTTGCCTGATAGATTTAGCTGTAGCTGGGCTTTCTTATTTCTGATTTTGTCCTTAACTATTCAAGCAGCGCTTTTACATTCTTCCTTCATTGCTTTTCTTTGTTGCTGTCTACCCTCTTCCTAGACCAACCCGTGGAGAAACCTTTCTTCATCCCACTCACTCAGCCTCCTGCAATTAAGGAAACACATACTTACCTAAAGGATGTTCAAACAATGTAGTGGTGAGCGTGAATATGATATGAATATGCAGACAGACATACACAAACAAAAAAAAAGAGGCTTTGCTGGGTTTTTAAATAGCCCTTTCATGGCACCTTTCCACATCACTAAGAGGTTAGTTCAATAGCACAGAATTTTTGCACAGAAATCAAATAATGAAAAAATATGATTGCCAGACTTGTGGAGACCTGTGTCCATCTGCTTCTGTATCCTCCATCTGATCAGGGCTAACAGATGTTTCAAAGTAAGACAAGCCCATTAAGGACAACATGTTATTAGAGAAACCAGTTTCCTCCATTCAGGAAGGATGTCATATATAAAAGCTGTCTTATGTCCTTAAATGTGTAGCTTTATGTTCTTTTCTATTTTAAAGTCTTTTTTTATTTTAATTTCCTCTAATTTGTCATGAGATTTTTCTCATTATCTATTACCCTTTTTTGATCCTATTAAGCTTTTGGCTTCAGTGATATCAAGAGACAGTGGGGTTCAGAGGTTAATTGTGCCTTGTATTTAAAAAAGTACTTCCTTTTTTCCAATTTAACTGTGTTCATTTTTAAATAATGCTAAAATAGGAACTGAAAAAAAATCAGTTTAAGATAAAAATGAAGGAAAAAATAGAGAGTGAGTTAAATTATGACACTCAAATAATTCTTTCCTGTAAGCCTTGGGGAAAACTTGATGGCACTGAGAAGTTAATGCAAATTGCCACTGTTAAGGTTAGATTAGAAAGAAAATTTAAAAAATAACTCTTTTAATCAGCTCCTCAGCTGGTGTGAATCAGCTTAGTTCTTTCGGAGTTACTGGGCCTGGAGTGATTTATATCACCTGAAGATCATGCCCTTTGATCTTTAAATATCTAATCATTTTTATGGATCTCCTGTGGTCTTCTTGTAATGCATGTACATCTTTCTTAATCCACAGTGTACAGAACCGGACACTCTACTTCACCTGAGGTCTCACCTCCTGCTTCCTATTATGATCTACCTGTTCATAAATTCCCAAATCAAATTTATCCCTTTTTTTGCTGCAAATACTACTGATCCCTATTTAGTCTGTGACCATCATCACCCAGTCAATAACTCCCCATGTCATATAAATGATGACCACCTCCTGGCTTACAAACACACATCTCTCCCCATGTATTTTGTACTTGAATTTACTGGATTTTATCTCACTGATTTCAAACCACTTCTGTAATTAATCAAGATAATTTTGAATTCTAATTGTGTCCTTCACTTTCATTCTTCCTCCAGGAACTGCCTCCTACCAGCCAGGGACTGTCCTTTCTAGTTACAAACTCAATTCTGCATCAGAATCATTTTATTCAAGGAATGCAACAAGTAGCGCAACACTGGCATATTGCTGGCTATACAGCTACCTATGGGATTCACTATACCAAAGCTCAAAATCAAAGGTTGTCAGATCTAGTTCGTTATTTCTGCTCATCCCTATCTTTAATTACTCATTCTTGTTATTAATACAGTGGTCAAAATTCACATAAAAACCCTTACCTTCTCCATTTTAAATACTACTTTACCCCCATCCACTCCAAAGAGCTGGCAATATCTTCCATATGGCATAATCTGAGAATGTAGTAAGATTAGAATTCCTAAAACTAGAAACTTTTTCCTAAGGAGTCTTAATACATCCTTCTGGTTTAACACGTCTCTAGAGGTTGTATCTCAACCAGCTAGGAACAAATTTCATACTGTTTTCATCTACATGTGTTTAATTTGTTAATGATTCATAAGTATCTTGTGCCATTTGACATGTCCTAGGACAGGTGATACATTCGCACAAGGCTGACAGATATGATAAAGGACCCAAGGGAGGCCCTTTATTCCTCTTGGCCAGCAGCTGGAGACCTGGTGAGAAACCGGAAGATGAGATGAGATAACAGTATCACAAGTGGCACTTCATGTTTAGACAACTGAACTGTCCTTTTTAAATTTCCCTACTTTATTATAAATATGTCATTTAATGCGTCGGTGCTTGCTTATGTATAAGCCTGGATTTATGTGAAGGATGATTCTATAGAGAGGAAGACTATATTGCAGCTATACTCTTCTTGTCTGAAAGAAACAGTTTTATGCCTCCAGTCTACATTTGCTTCTGACAGCTAATGAGTCAAAGGAGAATTGTTCAAAGCTACTTGACATATGCTATAAAAAAGTCTTAAAAAGAACTGAGCACACAGATCTCATCTCTGCCTGCACGCCTTCCACTTGCTAGGGGAAAATGCCGAAATGCTTGACATATTCAATAACAAAAAGTGCAGTCTCTCTATTTTCAGTGTCAGCCAGCAACCAGAACTATTCCTGTGGACATGTACTGTGCAATGCAGTCAGTAATTATTTCTTTCAGAAAGATCCAAGGAATACAAGTGTACTCCTGCTTTTCATCCTCTCTAAGAACCTTTGGTTGTGCTCTCCTACTGGGATATATCTTATCTCCCTTTCTCTTCAACGTGCACTTGGAGGTTTAAAAGCAACCTATAGGTTTCTCTGCCAAGAACGTACACCTGACTCCTTGTTTTACTCTACACAGATGCAGACATTGCTATCTGCAAAATGTCACAATGTCTGGAAGAAATTAGCTCCTACGCAGAGCAGCAAACTCATCCTGACCCTGCAGAAGATGCAACAATGATCCACAGAGGAAAGTATTTCAAAGAATTAGCAGGGGCATTGCCTCTTTCTTTCACCAGAAATATCAGTCCCCTATTCATCAAAATCGTGTGGAGCTGCTGGATTCTGTTCCACTGCTGATTAAACGGTGACAATCATCATTTGCAGAGGAAACAAACAAAAAAGCCATTTCCCATTAAGTGCACACATTTAAGAATAATATTTCCAGCCTAAGCTGATTGCCTGTTGACAAAATTACAAAATATGTCTGGATTTTACAAAATTAAGCCCATAATCTACTGAAGTGCAGAGGTGGAGTGCTGTGATAGATGAGTAATGGCAGCAAAATTGTTCAAAGGAACCTGAACCTGCGTCAAGGCTTGATCCTGTATCTCAAAGAAATTCACAGAAAATAGCTCATTGCCTTTGCGGGGCCTTAATAAAATGGTTTGTTGTATCATATAAACCATTGTATAAAGCTTACCACAGCAAGGTATACAATCTGATTTCTGGACCCAGTGGAGAAAAGAGGTGACTTGCCCTTTTTTCGTTACACCAGAAGCTGGCTGTAAATAAATGAGGCATGGGAGCAGTGAGGATTCCTTCCAGCTGTGGAGCTGTGGTCCCAGCAATGACCAAGGGTCAGATTCCAGCTGTGATGCACTGAAGTATCATCCACGGACCTGCCTCCAGATTGACAGTGATGTGATAGATCAGAACTGGAGCTTTCTCTAATGACGATCAAGTGCCACTTACACTGGTTTAAAGTATTTAAAGTTAGAATCTCTCTACCCAGAAGTCAATCTTTCTCTGGGGTATTGCTAAAATGCTGTCAGTAGAAGTTCCTTCTCCGATTGCTCTGACTGCAAGCCAACTGCTTGGTTGGCTGTTCATACTATAGCCAGCAACAGCACTATCCATTTTCTTTCACTCCCATCACCACATTAATGCTTCCTAATTTCTTTATAAACCTCTCCAAAGCCCTTTCTTTATAACCCTTTCCAAGCCAACATGAAGCAGGATCATCAAAGAAACCACAGTAGTACAAAGTGAAGGAACTCCTTTTTATAAACCTAAAGAATAAACATTTCCTGAGTAAAGCATAGGTGTTTAAAAAGGAGGGTATAGGTGACTGAGACACCATGCAAATCAGCTGTGCAGGCTATGTGTCAGGTGCAAATTGATGTTAAATATCCTGTAGCAAAGAGCAAGAAAGATGACAAGTTCTCTTATGCAGTAAGTCGATCTACTAGTAATTACATGCCTGAGACACACTTAAGGTAACTTTGGCTGTGCTCAGCCACCCTGCTAATCACCATTTTTTATTGAACATCTGTAAGCAAACCAGCACTTCTGTTATTTTTAATGAGACACCTGGAATTTAGTAGTTAGTTACTCATTTAATTTTACACTACTATTTTGAAGGAATGAAGTTCATAAATATTTTTAAACATCTTTTTCTATCAGAACAGTCACTTGGCCTCCTAAAGTTGACTGAGCTAGAAAAAAATGGAAGAATTCGCAAAAGCCCTGAAGTGTACCATAAACACACTTCTTCATGTAAGGACTCCTATGTAGACAGTAATTTGTATCACTGTGCAGCATTTTCCTGTTTTGGCCACTACAGAGAGTCCAAGAGGCCTTTGAAAAGGGAACATTGTGACATCTCTATCTATTTATCAGGAGCTATCATAGCACAATTCAGGACCTCCTTACTCACCCGTACAGGAGAGTTCTTTTCCCATCCACTGCAACACCTACAACAGCATAGGCATTTTTAGAAAACAAAACGGTATTTCAGAAGAAAAGAATTGTGCAACATTACTTACCCAGTTTCTTAATAACAATTTGCATTTCAGATTGCCAAGAAATGACTTGAAATAATCTAGTGTCTTCCATCTAATCAGGACAATTATTAAAATAACAGCATTTAGCTGTAATGTACTTCAGTACATTTTGCTTAGGCAATTAAATTTACACAGAAGAAAGATCCTAGAGACAATTAAATGCAGGTTAGATTTTGAGGAGCAGAATACAGGAATACCTTGGAAGAATGATGAAGGAACCAAATGCCTAAAACATATAACAAAATGCAATGCAGTCACAAGCCCACCCTCCCTAACACTGCAAGAAGCAATCCCAGGCCCTTCTGAGCCTGGGTATCAGCAGCTGCTGCGGGAGTTGCCTCTCTGCAGCTTTCTTTTTCAGTTTCTCCACCTGCTGGCCATGCTGGAAAGCAGCACAGCACCTACACGAAAACATCTGACTCCAGTGATTCACACCAAGGTACTTTCACAGGCCATTACTGGTGTTTCTCTGTTCTATTTTTTCCTGTTAAAAGTAAGATCAGAAACAGCCATGAGACAACACACTAAAACAACGCTGAAAGAAAGGGCAAAAATACCTGGTCATTACAGCTTTTCAAAAAGCAGAAAACTATGCTTACTGAAAGCATTCCCTATCCTTAGATTCCAAATATAAGGAAGAATACAACTGCTGGGCTAAACTGAACAGAAAGGGTCAATGTTTACGTTCACAGCATGATCAGAGCGTTGATAATATGTGATAATGTTCACTATAGGATGTAAAGTCTCCTAAACAATCTGACAAAACATTTTATAAAATAAAGACCAAATAAAGGGATCAAAATGATTAAACCTGTACTGTTCCATAGTAAAATAGAGATGATGATAGCAATACCAGTACTGCAGTTTATGATGGACCAAAGGCCAGCGAATATATAGCACAGATGCTACATAGTAAAAGCATCGTCCCTGGGAAGGTCACACATTCAAAGAAAACAACAACAAAAAAGCATGATTTAGTGCCAAAAGACAGGCAACTTGAAAACTCTCTACCGTCTCAATATTTTGTCCCTGAGAAAAGGCCAATTTTCCCTTCCTCCCTCAGTTCCATGTTTATTCACTTCATTAAAAAATATTTACATGAAGCCTACAATTTAAAGCAGAAAGACTTGTCATTTCACAGCTGTCGTACCTCTGTGTATACCCTTCACACTCCTCCAATATTAACTAGCAGTGAGGGCAGTTCCCTTGTTGCTACTACAGCGAAGCAATCACCACAGTGCTCAAAATCCAGGGCAGGCTTTCTGGAAGAAGATTGTTCTGTCTTTGTACACGGTGCCTGGCTAGCTGTCAAACAGCAGGACTGACTGCCAGGTTGAACGACGGTGTTTTCAAAACGTGGCAGATGCACACAGCTTCAGCAGCCAACACTTTGCCCTTGAGCGTGCACAAGCACCATGTACATGCGTAGGGCTGGATTTGTTGAGCTCTTACACAGTTTTGTGCAAAGCATGGGGTGCTTGCCGGGAAACTAATGCAGATGGATCCAGACACCTGAGTCCTTAACATCCATCTTTCCTGTTACAAAACTTTGCCATAATGCTCCCACTGCAAAGGAATCCGAGAGCTACACTCACCTATTTAGAGCTGCGGAAACCTGTTATTAATGAAATTGGACAGGAAAGAGTGGAGCCGGGTTGTGATTGCTAAGCAGATTTCATCTGGCCGTATTTTAGGAGTACCCCATTAGAAGTGGCTTAAAGCAGCAGTCGTAAGAAGATGGTAATTGAGCACTAAAGCACTTAAGTATTTCTACCTGAAAAATATGAACCTTAAATTATAATAGGAAGGAACCACACAAACTCTGCAGGTCCAAATAACAGTATTCACTAAAAATCACTCACAGTAGTCACTCAAAACGCACAAAACCCCGTCATGAAACCATTGCCATGTATGCGGCCGTAACTGGCTCCAGAAGGGGAAATACACCACCACCCCGAAGGAAAAAGTTAAGATGCTCCTCACAGGTTCAGCACGATACAAGAAGTAGAGGTGATTGTGAAAGCTATTCCTTGTAGTAACACGATGGCATTATATTCTGGGTGAATTCCCAAGTAATTGCAATTTTTGTATGAAAATACTCTTTCAGTCATACAAACTGAAGTTACCAGCAAGAACAAAACATAACAGAGCAGGTGCAGATGTCTGACCTCAGTTGATGCCGAATGTTTAGACACTTCAATGGACACCTGTCCCAACACTTGTTCTCACTGTCACTTGGTAAGACTTTTTCAGATTTCATTTTTCAACTCTGCTGATTTTGAAATATTTGCCATTATGATGCCCTCAGCAAAGCAAATGACTGCTTGCTCTTGCTTATTTTATATTGCTAGATAAAACTAGATTTCATCTCATAAAAGCATGCCTTTAAGATCACTTAAGTATTAATTATCATTTAAAACTCTGAATCTGAACAAAGAAGCCCCAAAACTCATAAGCAGCTTAACTTTATTACAGAGCATACCTAGAGGTATCTGCTGTCAGACAAGCTGTAAGACCTCCTCTACGGGCTTAGGGCTACCTAGTGATTTATAACATGAAGTACTGACAGTAATTTCATAAACACACAATGCAAATCATACAAACACAGAAAATTTAACTGGTTTGAAATGTGCCTGAAAACAGACTGTTCTGAAGATACATACAGATATTCCATAAGGAAAAATACTGTCTTGTGACTTCATTTCAGTTCTAGTGATTTGTTGAAAAACTAAAATTCAGTCCTTCACTGAGGTGTAAGAGAGAAAGCAAACCCAGATTTTTTTGTTATTCCATTTAGAATATTAATCTACAGACTTTTTGAAACTGTAACTCTTCTAAAGATGCAGTTACAAAATCTCTAGATCCCCGCATTTCTATGATTGCAATCTGTCATCCAATTCTTCTGTCTCTCTAATGCTCTCACTCTCATGACGTATCTACAACAGCAACTGTTTTCCCTCTATAATGAAAGATATCAAATAAAGCTAAATTAACTAATGGGTAGTGATGATAACAAACTAGGCAGTAAAATGACAGTGTCACATCAATGACTGAGACTTTACGCTTGAATCCTTTGTAAGTAAACAGCTTCTTATTAAGAGTGAAACTGATGCTTAACCACTACTGGGCTTCATCTATTGCCAAAGTTGATTATCATATTAATGCTGTTCTAAATGGCAGATCATAGAAAAAGCTACAAGATTCAGCATTTATAAAAAAGAGAGCTTTTTAATGCTTTTAGCAGTTACCTTCAGATTTACATTTGGAATTATACAAGGCAAATATTTCTATGCAAAAATGAGGAGGAAGGCTTGCCACCTGCAGTGATGCCAAACTGAAAGAACAGCCCTCATCAATCTGTGACAGATCTGTATGTTGGTGAGTTTAGGGAACAAAGCCTATATAACAGAAGTAGCGTACCATACTAATAAATTAATATGCTCGTTATCACAGCATTGCACAAAGGAAAAAAAAAAAAGTAGTTTTAAAACTAATACACAAGTCTTCCCATTTGTATATTGATGACTTCAGTGAGTCAGGCATGTATTTCGTTCCCCTTTGATTGGAAACGGGTAAATAAAAACAACAACACTCTTCAACTTCTGAATCCCAACTTCATGCAAGCCCATCTGATGTACTTAAGGCCTGCACAGGTGAGCAAACTCTAATTTGGGTAATCACTTATTTCAAGTCAAACACATTGCACCCCAAAGCGAATCATTAGGGAAGATGGCAATGACTGGAAAAGAATTTAGTCTGGTTTTGCTCTTTACATCTGGAAACAATCTCCGCTTGGAGACAGCATGAACTTAATTTTATAGGAGCTGCTTCTTCATCAGGCATGCTAGTATGTTTGCCATAGTAAATAAGCATCTTGGGGAACTCTGCTTACTCTGCATGTAGCCGGACAAAGGCTAAGGCAACAATTCACTTGATTACATGTACATTTATATAATTCTGCGACTTTTCTTAACTCGTATTCTTCATTTTTCATAGATTCTTACAACACTAACTACACTATCAAATGCACTGCCTTACTGTGCTGCAGAGGAGTTGTAGTTTAAATGGCTTATTCTATTTGCCTTTCCCTTGGTCCAATAACCTTAACTGAACTACATTCAACATACAGCTCAAAATAGGAAGTTTATCTCTTCTTTTTAAAATGTTTAAGTCCTGTAATCTTTATAACAAAGCACTGATCAGTGTTATGCTCAAGATACTGTATACACCATTGCAGAGCAGAGCCATTGAGAAAGGCTCGGGGTCCACCACAGCCCCTCTTAGAGGTAGGCAAGGGAGCTGTATTGTGCAGAACATTGGATAATGTGGCACATGATCTGCTACAAGTATTAGGTTAGCTGTTATCTAGCAAGAGCAACTTCTTCCAGGATCAAAAGAGAAACGTAAGACAGAAGGGGAACATGACACTTCAGAGAGTTCTTTGCAATCTGTTGGCTGAAAGCAAAGGAAGCAAATAAAGTGGCTTTGAAACTTTTGAAAAACTTTTCCAGTGTCATCTTTCATTGTTCCTTTGCTTGGTCTTCAATTATTTCCTTCCTTTGTGCTTCAGAGTCCCTGTGCTTTTACATGTGTTATTCACCCTCAGTCCTAGACCTCTTCATCCCGTAACCAGTTCCTATGCCATTTCTCTAACCTCCATAATTTCTCAAGAAGTAATTCTTCAACCCAACACTCATTTTGAATCAGTATGAGAGAAAGAGGGGAAGGACACTAGGTCTGGCCAAGAAAGGAAGGATAATATGTAGTATTACTCCACAGTAAAGACACTGTCACAAGTCAGAAAAGAGTGAAGTCTCTCCAGTTTTACTCCCAAAGCCACTGTGAGTCATAAGAAACCATAAATCATCCTGGAAAGTTTTCAGCAAAACAACTAAATTTCAGGGTTTGCAAATGCATCATCATGTACATTTGATGTGAGCAAGGATTGTGAAGAATGTCCTATTAATTTTTTAAACTTTTGTACTTACACCAATGCATGTCAGACAAGCCATTCTTTTAAGGAAAATAAACAAAATCCAAAAGTATATACATACTTTACTATAACTTTTCCATGTCAATAATAAAAGAATTAAAATACAGGAGAACTTGTAAACCAACTAGAAAAATAAGATACACAGGAATGAGAAAGAAATCTCCAAATTTTACAGGTCTTCATGCACTAAGCGGTCCAAAAGTCAATCAAATTCAGTTATGCACACAAGCTTAAACGTAAGTCGCAGCATTTTATCACTGTATATGTCTTTTCTTTTTAATAGTCTGAGACTGTCTTAGCTCCTCAGTCCCATGAGCATATGGGCAAGATTCAGAAGGCAAAGAACAACCATCAGGATGATGAACGAAAAACCAACAGAGACGTGTTTTAAATGCTTCAGCTGAAAGGCATCGTTTTACTTCAGGCTTAGTTTTCCTTGATGGTTTCTCTTTTCTCCAGTCACGAATATGAACTCTCCCATTTAGAACTAAGATTTAAAAACAAACAAAAATGCAGCTGTTAATAGACAGCCATGGGAATCGTACTGGAAAAAATGCATAGCGACAGTTGGCAAATAACATATTTTCTACAAATGGATCACTCAGGCAAAACCAAATGTACCATTTGTACAGAAATAGAAAGATGTGCACAACAAACTGAAGTAATATAGAGATGGTCTAAAGAAAAATTGATTGATTCCCTGTGAGATGTTTTACCACCATGTTGAACAGTTTGAGGCACCTTTTTATCACCTTCATAGAGTGTTTATAGAGATTTTTTTTTTAATGTATCAATTAAGATAATTATACCAAAATCCTCAGAATTGAGATTGCAACTTCTGACAAAAGATAAGAACCATAAATCCCTCCCTTGTTCAAAACTTCATTACTCCATATTCAAACTCTAATTACCAGCAAAAACCTAGTACAAGTCTTCTAATGCTGTCACTACGCAGAAATGCTCTTGCAAAGACAATAGTTCAACTGACACAAAAGAACACTGCACCAAAGAAACGACAAGTCTAATCCTTCATACGAATGGATGGGTAGGAAC
Source organism: Anseranas semipalmata (assembly GCA_013399115.1). NCBI lineage: Eukaryota > Metazoa > Chordata > Aves > Anseriformes > Anseranatidae > Anseranas > Anseranas semipalmata. The sequence continues at coordinate 209,658 of VXAA01005570.1, read as the reverse complement.
TATGGTTTGTTAACAAAGAAAGATTCAGTACTATAAAAAAAAAAAAAAAAGGTAAATTAATGTACTGAGTTAGGACCACAAACTGCACACACAAATTTATGAACTTCTACTAACTTTCTTTTATTCTGTTTCCTTATATATTTAAGGAGTTGATAGGAGAAAAAAAATGGAGATGACAAACAAAGGTGCAAATCAAGAGGGAAGAATCTACCACCTCTAAGTTGCCATGTTCTATTTTCATATTCTGCTTCAATCAGTTCTTTCTAGAAAATCAGTCCCATCTTGGACAAGGTGCCCAACCAAAAGAAACTGCCTCAGATCAGTTACTCTTGTATTTTTGTGTGTGCATGCATTTACTTGTGATGAAAGTATGAGCATGGCTCTTGCCATGTTTTTCTCTCTTCTCTTTGGCACAAGCAAGATCAGTGGAAGTCCCTTGTTACAGTGACATACTACTGAAGGTAAGAATCAAATGCTCGTCTCTATCGAAGTCCCAGGCACCTTCCACGTGATGCAAGTTACAGAGAAAGATCTGCCCTTAATCTTAGTCTTTCTTCAGAGGTAACATGCAGACAACATCCATGCCAAATTAAAAACAAACATAACACACACACACACACACACACACACACACACACACACAAAAACGACACCCCTACTATATTACAAGAGGGGAGAAAAGAGAAAAAGCAAACACGCAAAAAACCCCACCTCCACAGGTATCAACAAACCGAGCCAGCCACAAACTTGTGCTGCTGAGCTCTTTGAGCCTTACAACCACAGGCTATATAAAAACATCAAGCTCCACAGCTACAGCAGACTAGTTTTATTTCGTTGTCATCATTTATACTATGGGGCTTGGTAAGGCCAGACTAAGCCTCGATTGAATGCGTTAGCAAACTTTCTCTGCATTTGACTGCCCCCAGATCAATACTTTACAGGAAAAGGAAAAAAATCTCTCTAGTCAAACAACAGTATTAGATTAGCCAATTTAACTAAAGGGCTGTCTTTTCAGACACAGTTGGTCTAGAACAACTCTTTGCTGATTGCCTTACCAATCTTGTTCAAAGGGAAGCTTTACTAACTGTATCTTGGATTAACAAAGGGGCACAAAGAATACTCAGTTTTCCATGCTACAATACTAACTTTTCAGTCAAGTTTAACTGCGTAGAAGAGGTAAGATTGATAATTAAGAAAGCAAAGCCAAACAAAAAATGCCCATCTATTCCTTACCTTCGAATACTTGATGATTGTTCTTGAGCAGTGTCTGTAGGCCTCCATATTCACTCTTCAGCCTCTTTAAAGTCTCTTTATTTAAATGTTCTGCTACTTCTTTCAAGGAAAGGCTTTCTGCAATAAATAATGGTGTAGCTATAAAAATGTATATATCTAAAATCCTCAAAAACCCTATCTTTTGTATAAATTATCAATTATGAGCAGAATCTATGAATTATCTACAAGTACTGTAGCAACTTTGTGCTCCCAATATCACAAACATAAAATGTATATTTTATATGTATATTGTCTGTAAAATGACAGTTTTCATTCTTCAGGACTCAAGTCAGAATTTCCACAGTAAGATGCATTTTTTCTTTCCTTGTGTATTTTTTTTTGCAGTAACATACAATCCTCATTGTGCTAAACACTGTTTACATGCATGTAGTAGAAAGAAGAAAAAATAACTCAAAGGTTCTCCTGTAACAGGAGAGTTATTTACTACAATGAGTAAATCATACAACTGGATGCAGGAAAATGGAACTTACTGAGCACTTATAAAATAAACAGCAACTTCTACTCCTTTTCATTCTAAGGCTAAGCCAACTAAAAATTCACAGATTCACAGAATTGTAGGGGTTGGAAGGGACCTCCAGAGATCATCGGGTCCAACCCCTGCTTGTTCGGTTACAACATGATTCCTAATCTTGTTGTAACCGAACAGCACTTCAAAGCACTTCTTAAAGAATTATAGCTAGTTATTATGTCACTATCCAAAAATAAACTTAAGATCCTCCCCACTCAGATCACAGAACAGCGTGGGTTGGAAGGGACCTTAAAGATCACCTGGTTCCAACCCCACTGCCATGGGCAGGGATGGCACCCACTAGATCAGATAGCCCAGGGCCCCATCCAACCTGGTCTTGAACACTTCCAGGGACGGGGCATCAACAACTTCTCTGGGCAACCTGTTCCTGTGCCTCACCACCCTCAGAATGAAGAAACAGATGCGGAGTTATGTTTTGGGAAACAGGGAGAAGTTTTTTGGTTTTGGTTTTTTCTTTTNNNNTTTTTTTGTTTGTGGGAGGGGGTGGGTGTTGTTTGTTTGTTTTAAGTTGATTCTGTCCTTGTATTTAAGTATAAAAGAAAAAACAAACAAAAAAAGCCCCAAGTTTCCAGATATACTTATGCAGCTTATTTACATCCCAGGGTGCAGTAAAACATAGCAAAAAAAAGCCTTTGATTGCTACTATACTGTTCATGTTATTTCCTGAAGTCTATTTCACTTACTACATTTACAAACATGTAAATTCATTGGAAAAAACACCCTCCACCAGCAAAGGCAAAAGGTAATGGAAAGCACTGCTAGAAAGAATCTCACCTCCTTGATTCCAGGTATTCATATTTCCACCATGCATATTAGAATTTGATTTTTGGGGGACTGCATTTAACAGCAAGTTTGCCACATTCAGAACCACATCATCTACAAAATCTCGAGGGAGGGCAGCACAATTTCTGATTTGTTCTACTTTTTCTCTGGGTTGAAATCCAGGCATCCAAATTCTACCAGCAGTTTCCATCTCATTGTCAGGAGGTTCTGAGCCTGCTTCTTTGCATACATCAGAGCGATCCTTATGATTAAATCCAACTCCTCTGTCACATGCAACCACAGCACAGGTCTGACGATTCTGAATATACTGTGCTATCCGATTGTCAATCAAAGCACATTCTGTAGGTGGATAGGTCCTGTTTTTTCCAATAAGGCACACCTATCTTAGCAGAAATAGGTAAATTACTATTTATATCATAACATTTATACAGAATCCTACGCTTAGATACAGCCCTCCCCACCAGCCTGCACATGTTTTATGCAGGTTTCTAAACCTAAGTACCTAAGGAGATATCCATTGGAACTCAATGCTTATTAACTTCCGAGGGTATTTTTAATTCTAGTTTTCAAATATTGGTGCCACAGAAGAAATCCGGTAACCAAGCCATAATCCATCATGCCATACAAGCACAGGCCAAAAAGATAGTTCCTGACCCTCAGATTATTTATAAAATCAAAGCTGAACACCTCTTTCTACTCCAGAAACATTTTACTTCAAATTTCATATACCTCAGAGAGGTATAATAAATAACCATAAACCCTTCCACTCTTTCTTGTATTTAGGATTGCTGCCTGTGATGTTAAGTTTAATATAGCAGATTACCCAAGAAACCAATGAGTATTTTTAGTCTATCTTCAGAGCATATTACCTGAAGTAATGCAACTGACTATACTCTGATCTCACAAGACAATAATGAAGAAACATCCATATGCTTCAGACAGTTAGCATCTTTAAAAAGAAAACAAAATAAAAAAGAAAAGCCCTACAGTGTCCAAAATTACCCTTTTTGTTGATGGAATTCTAAGGCAGTCTTCTTCCACATGAAAACCACATACAAATCCCACTTGGGCAACAAAATCAAGATACTCTCTGTACTGAGTCTTCTTGCTTTGTCTTCGGCTGTACTTTCCATGGAAATCAAAGAAGCAACATGGCAGCACAAAGTAGCTGCATGAATAGGAAGACCTATGAGAAGGATAATGGAAAGTTACTTCAAATAACGTATAAATTTAAGAAACAACCCATCAGATACAAACAATGCTGGAAATTTTTATGAACGTGACAGAGCTTCATGAACTACTATTTATATGTTCCTCCTTCAGAAAATTTATTAGTATAATCAAAGTCACTGTTTCATAAAGTATTTGCTATAGCAAACTACTGTACCAACTTGGTCTGCAAGACTAAATCTCTAGGTATCACACTATTGCAACTGGTTGTGATGAGCAGAACCGTTCAAGGAAAGGCAGAATCAACAGTAATTTTTTTTAAACCAGATTCACACCTAAGGAATAAATACAAAATTCTCAAAAGTAAAATGCTGTACTGAATTCTATAAGAAAATAAATACTACTTCTGTGCTTCTCCACAGAAAAAAACCATTTTGTAAAAATAATCAATTGGCATCGTAAGAAGCAAAGCTTGCAAGAACACCTGGTATGGCTGCAAAAGTAGCAGTTTTCAACAAGTGTGCACAGGTAATTATGTTTTTATTCCCTCCCTCCTGCTTCCCCCACCATCACCAAGTACCTGGCTGCAATTACGGGTATCCACGGTGTTAATTCATCTGAATGGTTCCCTATCAGCCAGTCAGTATCTGGAAAGAGATGACTGTCACCTGGCATGATAGAAGATTCCTAAAAAAAA